>OZ021684.1:2501112-2822543 GCA_963978505.1 Listrodromus nycthemerus | reverse complement strand
AGACGATCTTTGACTTGGTCTCTGCAGTCGGTGCATTTATTACCTGTAAACTAATATTTTTTTTGAATAATTTTTATTATTAATTTTAATTGTAACGACTTTTTTAATTGATTTATTTTCAGTACAATTTAATTTTAGTTTATTTTTCGTTCACTTTATTTGTTTATTTTAGAAGCGATAGTGGTCGATTCGTTGGCAATTGTAATTCATGACATGTGTAAAAATTTTTCGTACGTAGTCGTTTCGGTACGATTGCGAGATTCGATTGACTAACAGTTGCACGCTTTTTTTATCTGTTGCAGGTGAGTAAACCAGTTTAATCAATCGCCGTTGCATTCATCGCCGCTCTTAAGGTAAAAGACATCCACAATAATTCACATCGACACCCACGGAAAAACCCAGGTAAAATAATTCCGATTAATGGCCGGGGAAGCCCAACATTGACAAACCAAACACCTCGTCCCAAACAAAAAATCCAGTCTCGCCATCAATTTTTTTTTTTTTTTTTTTTTTCTCCCGCGAACCCGCCAACAAATTTACTCGCTCCTTTTTTCGACCGCGCCGACGCACCGACTCTCCGAGCTTCGAGTCCGCTTCCGGAAATTCGTGAAACAGATTTTGAAAAAAAAAAAAAAAAAAAAAAAAAAAAAAAAAAAAAAAAAAACATCGCTCAAGAATCGTCACGAGAGGGCGGGTTGAAAGTTGGCCGGAAGAGCATACGTTAGGCGAAGGAGCGGAGGTGCGAGAGCCCGAGAAGGGTGGAAGGTGACGTCGCGGCCATTTGTCCCTCGAAACGGAAGCCGCGCTGCTCCCTCTACGGTCGCGTTAACAGTGAGAAGAATCACCGGGGAGTCTCCCCCCCCCCTCCACCCCCCACCCCCCACCCCTCCGGGCAGGGTTACGGAATAACAAAGTGGCAGAGAATAACAAACGTTCACGCTACATTGAAATGGCCCGACGGCCGTATCTCACTTAGAAACGGTCCCGGCGGTGGGCGAAGGAGAGAAACGGAGAGGATCGGCGAGCTCTTACTCTCGCGAAATCGCCTCCCAAATCTCGCGTGAAAATTACCCCATTGTCCCGTGTAAAACCGACGTTCCAAACCCCCCACGCACGAAAACTACGGTCGCACGAAGCATCCCTACGGATCGTATTTCATCCCTCGGTTGCGTAATCGGCTTTTTGTTTCGCCTTTTTATCCCGGAAGATCTGCGCGGGTCGCGGCGACTCGGAGTTCTCTCGTCACCGGTAAAAACGTTCTCCGGGCCGATCCCGGTTCGACCGACGGGCCAGTAACGGGCCAGCACCGAGCCAACAGCCGGGCCAGTAGCGGGCCAGTACCGGGCCAGTACCGGGCCGACCTCCGAACCGATACTGGCCCATTCTCTGGTCCGGTCGACGCGGCTGTAGAGCCTCGCCCCCTCCGCGCACCTTAACATTCTCACCGTCACGGTACATTTGCCCTCGGGGGGTGGGGGGGGGGGGGGGGGGCAAATGGACCGGCGATTGTGCGTCGATCCACGTCTAAGAACGTGTTTGTGTGCAAACCCATGGGAAAAGAACCGCTATAAAACAAAAACGGGAGGGCTGAATGTCGTCGGTTTATCGATGCCCGGATACCGTGACTCGATTACGCGGAACTGAAACGTGGAGTTTATGGTGGGATTCGGGGCAATATGGACCGGCGTGGTGGAGATTTTTTTTTTTTTTTTTTTTTTTTTTTTTTTAAGTAGTTTTTTCGAGTGATGGACATCGATGCACGGGAGTTTTTTTTATTTGTCTGATTGGGAATCGGTGAAACTTTGACTGGTCCGTATTCGCCACTTTTCATTTTTTTTATTCTTCGAAAAATTTATTATTGTGCCGGGAGCGACAATTGGATTGTTATCGCTCCATGCGACATCGACGAAAATTCGTTGAATTTATCGAACCGGTCCGTATTCACCCCTCCGATTAATTCCAAACCTCAAACAAAATGTACCGAACCGACATTTCTTAGAAAAAAAAAAAAAAAAAAAAAAAAAAAAAATTCGTCCCAAAAAAAATTAACGATTGTCCCAGAGTCGACGATTAATTCGACCCGAAATCACGAATTAACCCACTCGATGAACGAAACGATTCGCAAAATCGCTCCGTGCGATATCGATGCGAATTTCGAAAAAAAATTCAAACCCTAAGATATTCCCTTGAATTTAACAAACCGGTCCATATTCACCCCTCCGATTAATTCCACACCTCAAACAAAATGTACCGCACCGACATTTCTTAGAAAAAAAAAAAAAAAAAAAAAATCGTCCCAAAAAATCCAATCGTCGATTGTCCCGGAATCGACGATTGATTCGTCCCGAAATCACGAATTAACTTACCCGATCAACGGAAACGATTCGCAACAAAATGAACGGCACCGACATTTCTCACTAAAAAAAAAAAAAAAAAAAAAAAAAAAAAAAAAAAAAAAAAAAAGTCATCCCAAGAAAAACATCAACGATTGTCCCGGAATCGACGATTAATTCCGATCCGGACTCGTGCACGGAGTGTATGAAAATGTTTATGTCCTATATTGGAAATTGATGAATCGATCTGGCGACCTGGCATTGGCCAACGTGCCACGGGCTCTTTCTCTCCCTCTCGCGCTCTCGATTCGACGCCTCGATGACTTTTTATTGGACGCCACCTCCCCGACTCTGAGCTAAATCGATGGTATTTAGAGGGTTGGCCCGTGCGGCGCGGCGAAACGGTCCGCGCAGACCGCGCGTTATCGGCCGAACCGTGGTGAGGGCGATCGGCTCGCTCCACGTTATCGCTCCGATATCGCGATGTCGGTGGATTTTGACGGTACACTCTCGAACCTCCGACACGAACAGGGAGAACCCGGCAGCGAAACGGAGCGAGAGAGAATTGCCGAGGGGTGAGCGGACGTGTACCATATGCCGCCAGTATGTTCGACACTCTCTGACCGCGCGGACAGTTCACCCACCGCATTTCGCTCCTCCGGAGTTCTATCTCGTACAGACACCTCATCCTCCCCCAATCCGAACGGCCATCGGTCTCGTAATCGATATATTATTGCACGCCCAATGCCACGATGGAAATCCATCCGATTTATTCGGGCTTCCCTCCGGCAATTTTAATTATGAGGGTCAATGAGTTTCTTTTTTTTTCTTTTTTTGGACATGGGTTTTTTTTGTGTTTTTTTTTTGTTTTTTTTTTTTTTTTTTTTTTTTTTTTTTGGGCGGAGACGTTTTGGGAATTTTTTGAATAGATTGATTGACGCTTTTATCGGTTGAACTTTATCGAGCTATGTCGAATGTGATACGACATTTAAAAAAAATAATTAAAAAAAAAAGAGTCGACTGCGTTGGAGTTCCAAAGAGGGGTTGCGAGGGAATTTTTTTTTTTTTTTTTTTTTTCAGACGTTTTGGGAATTTTTCGAATAGATGGATTGACGCTTTTAGCGGTTGAACTTTATCGAGCTGTGTCGAACGTATTACGACATTAAAAAAAAAAAATTAAATGGTCAACTGCGTCGGAGTTCCAAAGAGGGGTTGCGAGGGGATATTTTGTTTTTTTTTTAGACGTTTTGGGAATTTTTTGAATAGATGGATTGACGCTTTTACCGGTTGAACTTTATCGAGCTGTGTCGAACGTAATACGACATTAAAAAAAAAATAAAAAATAAAAAAAATAATCGACTGCGTCGGAGTTCCAAAGAGGGGTTGCGAGGGGATTTTTTTTTTTTTCTTTTGAGACGTTTTGGGAATTTTTCGAACAGACGGATTGATACTTTTTACCGGTTGAACTCAATCGCGGAGGAGTTTGAAAATTGTGAAGATATTTTATTTTGATTTTTCATTTATTATTTTTTCGAGAAGAAACTTTTTTTTTTGTTAGATGGTTGAATTCATTTGCTGTTGTTGTCCGAAAATGTCAGATAAATTTCGCCACCCGATGGCTTCATACTTATTGTATTTATTTATTTTTTACATTTTTCATCTACCATCGCGTCGAGAAATCTAAGAATTTCAAATGTTCGATTTGCGAATTAAATTTTCAATCGTCGTTCCGAGACGGCGTGCCTAAAAAAAAAAATTCCGAAATAACGCAAGTGTGCATAAAAAAAAAAAAGAAAAAAAAAATCTGCAACAGCCGTCGAATCTCATGCGACGCGAGGAGCCGACTCCCCCGGCGTTCCGAACTTTCGGGAAAAGTTGCCGTCTCTCAGGAAGCCGATAACTTTCCTCCAAAAAAAAATTAACCAACCCATTCCAGCATTCAGTATCGTGGTAAATAATCGCCGTGCTGTGTCGAACATAATACAGCATGAAAAAAAAAAAAAAAAAAAAGAAAAAAAAGTCAACTGTGTCGGATATTGGAACTGTCGCGTTTAATATTGGTAAACTTGGACGATGCGCGGTAGAGAAACCGAGCGAGGAGATAACGACTTCACGAGAGTTCCGAAGAGGGGTTGCGAGGGGATTTTTTTTTTTTTTTTTTTTTTTTTTTTTCTGTAACGCGTCGACATTAATTTACAATCTTCGTCGGTAAACGAGATATCTCGGTCTCGATTCTCGAGCGGGGCGGGATTCGACGATTTGGTGAATCGGTCGTCGAGCCATATGTCGAGCTCGTTTCTGTCGAACGGACTCGATTTCATTATCGACTCCACTCACGGTTCTCGTCGGTTCTCACTCGACTAACTCGTGTTCTCCACTCGATCAAATTGCCAAATGGCTTCGGCGGCAGAGTACAGCGACAACGATTTCTCGACATTATTTCTTTCGGCACGAATAAAAATCGGAGCGAAAAAAGAAATCAATTAAATTCGGCGATCAATAAAATTTATTGAAATCATTCGATATTTGTAATTAATTTAAAAAATTAATCAAATTGAAAATATATCACCTATAATTATTGATATATGTTATGTAATATATATATATTAATAATATTTAATATTTAATATTTAATATTTAATATTTAATATTTAATATTTAATATTTAATATTTAATATTATATCAATAATTATACGTGATATATTTTTTATTTGATTAAATTTTATTGATTGCCGAATTTAATTGTTTTTTTTTTTCGCTCCGATTTTTATTTTATATATTATTTTATATATTAATTGCACGATGTCATTTGTAATAATAATATTAAATATATTTTCGAATCGCGAATACGTTCGGTTCACGTCGATTTTTGTTTCCGTCGCTGGTCGCAAAATTCGCAACGGCTCGACGATTCGGAGCGGATCGGGATGAAGCAGTTGAATCCCTGTGTAGGTCCGCGCATCGAGCTCTTTAAATCGCTATGCGTTACGACTGACGAGAACATTCGGGGGATTGTAAATTTCGAGATCAGTCGACGGTCTCGTTCAGGAATTTCCGATCCACTCTTTGCGCAATTTTTTTGAAAATATTTATACCTTTTTTTTCAATTTTTTTTTTTTTTTTTTTTTTTTTTTTTTTTTTTTTTAAAGCTCAATATCTATCTTGGTCCGACTCACTATCTTGGTCCGACTTCTCGCACTTGAACGAGACATCAACCCCTTTTATAGTTCCTGTTGTAAACTCGAGCAGCAGCCACCGTTGTGTGAGACGGTCCCGCCGATAATTTACGCCACCAATCGGGAGTATTCTCGGAGTTGTCTGTGAAAGCGGACGAGGAATTCTCGGCGAATCAACCGGGCCGCCGATGTTAAACCTCCGGACTCCTTTGAACGGAACGATGTATCGAGAAATGAAACGTCGCGTATTCTGACCATCAATAAAATCGAAAGGATTGCCTTTCACAAATGTACAAGTAGGAGAAACGATTCCGAATGGAGATTTTTCTGGAAGAATACTCATCGGTCGAATTTTTCGATAGGCGGAAATTCTTTTTCTCCCTCAAGATTTAAAAAATTGTTAATTAAAAATTAGTATTTGAAATTGAAGAAACTCAAACACTGAAAAACAAAAATAAAAAAATAATATTTGAAATTGAAAATTGAACACTGAAAATTAGATATTCGAAATTAATATTTGAAATTAAAAATTAAAAATTAAAAATTAAAAATTAAAAATTAAAAATTAAAAATTAAAAATTAGAAAATTAAAAATTAAAAATTAGAAAATTAGAAAATTAAAAATTAAAAATTAAAAATTAAAAATTAAAAATTAGAAAATTAAAAATTAAAAATTAAAAATTAAAAATTAAAAATTAGAAAATTAAAAATTAAAAATTAAAAATTAGAAAATTATTAAAGGTTTGATTAGTTTAAAGTTACAAATGGTTAGTCGAAGATTAAAGATTTCCGTCGATTCGTGATAATTATTCGATGTTGGACCAAATCGGTGCATTCTCATCGACCTCGGCGACGTCTCTCAAAGAACTTTACAACCGCAGCACCGTCACTCGCCTCTCCTCGTTCTCTCCTGAGTGACCACAGAAACTTATAT
Organism: Listrodromus nycthemerus; assembly: GCA_963978505.1. NCBI lineage: Eukaryota > Metazoa > Arthropoda > Insecta > Hymenoptera > Ichneumonidae > Listrodromus > Listrodromus nycthemerus. The sequence continues at coordinate 2,816,099 of OZ021684.1, read as the reverse complement.
ATACATATTCGACGAGTCAGCGGATCACGACTAATGCAGACATTTTCGAACGAGTCCTCAGGGCTCGTCCGGTCTCTCTCGGCCTGCGCAGAGAGCGATGCAAACTCGGCGCGGCTCGCCCATTGTAAATTCCGGCGATGACGTTTACACCCGTCACTCGGAACGATATGAGGCATAAATAACCCTGGGCGCAAGAGTTCTCCCCCGATCTCGAGAGACCACTGAAAGGAACAAGTTTCTTTGCAGCTGCAAGAATCTAGGAACCAACCCGGTCTCTCGTTCGCAACGTCGATGAAACGTGAAACAGAGTCGGCGAATCTCAACCTAAGAACGATATCACCGAAAAAAAAAAATAAAAAAAACAAAATACAAAAAATTAAAACCCCCCACGAAATGTATAAAATTTCGAACTAAACTCCTCATCAATTTTCAGACCTTAATGAAAAAATGTAGGAACCTCTCAAAAAAAAATCAAAAAATCAAAAAATCAAAAAATCAAAAAATTATAAACCTCCCCACAAAATGTATAAAATTTCGAACTAAACTCCTCATCAATTTTTAGACCTTAATAAAAAAATGTAGGAACCTCACAAAAAAAATTTTTTTTAAATAAAATAAAAAAATAAAAAATTCTAACCCCCCACAAAATGTATAAAATTTCGAACTAAGCTCCCCATCAATGTTCAGACCTTAACAAAAAAAAATGTAGGAACCTCTAAAAAAAAAAAAAAAAAAAATCACCGCCCCAACAGTCAGACCTTTACCTCAGCACAGTGAATCGTCTCCCCAACAGGATCCTCGCAAGTGTGTCCGGGTAAAATTTTTTTCTCGTCACTCAAAAACCCACCGAACAGTCCCAAAATTTTTCCCCCTCGAAAGATTCGGCAAACGAGCCAAAAAAAAAAAAATTCAAATTCCAACGCGAAAAACCGACCGCCGAAAAAAATGAAGTTTCCGGCGACAACGCCGTTGTCGTCGGTGATTAGTGGTCGGCGATCCGGGGTCGGAATCGGTTTGGCGATCCCGTTTAAGCCCGAAGAGAGAGAGAGAGAGAGAGAGAGAGAGAGAGAGAGAGAGAGAGAGAGAGAGAGAGAGAGAGAGAGAGAGAGAGAGAGAGAGAGAGAGAGAGAGAGAGAGAGAGAGAGAGAGAGAGAGACACACACACACACACACACACGCATTCGGAGTGTCCGGTGTCTCGGATGCGTTGGGGCGATCGGTCCGCTCGGTTTCGCCGTTTCGGCGATGAGGAGCGTCGCTCTTGTGGCAAATCCCGGCCCGCTTAAGTCCGTAACACTGGGGTGATTTGTGTCCTCCCGGTGGCTTTCTCGCTCGACATATCCCAGCCGTGGTGGTTCGCCCGCCGGTTCCACCACCACCGATTCTCCTCGCAGTCGCGTACGCGCTGTTCGAGCGATCGGAGCGGCGGTACCGGCCGGACGTCGGCCGGACGTCGGCCGGGACGTCGGCCCGACGTCGGCCCGACGTCGGCCCGACGCCCGTGACCCTTCCGAACGGGCGCGAATTCGCGGATCTCGACGACTCGCCGAGTCGCGCATGCGCGATTAACTGGACCAATTAACGAGTCCCCCCCCCCCCCCCACCCCCCTTCTCCCGGACTGATCCCGCTATAATCCCCTGACTTATGCCCCGTGTGCTCATCTCGCCGTTTCCTCGCTTCCTTCCCGGCTCGCCTTCTCTCCATTACCCGGTTCCCGCATCTGACGAAGGAAAATCCGCCGAAGAAAGACGCGGCGGACCCGCATCGCCGTTTCTATCGAACGGAGCCGTCCACGAAACACCCGAGATTTCTTGCACCTCCGCAGCGAAGAAGCTTCGAACCGTCGGGGATTTATTTTTCGTCGGGGGGTGGAGACAGGGAGAATTGAGATTGGCCTCGATTCGTTGGGATTTTTCGAAGCGACCGTCTCGACAGATCTCACGGGAATACGAGTATAAATGCTCGTATGAATTCTCATATGATTACTCACATGAATACTCGGATAAATACTCATATAAATAATCATATGGGTACTCATACGAATAATCATATGAGAACTCGTATAAATGCTCATATAAATAATCATACGAATTTTCATGAAAATACTCATACGAATTTTCATGAAAATACTCATACGAACACTCATATGAATGCTCATATTAATACTCATACGAATGCTCATATAAATTCTCACACGAATACTCATACGAATTTTCATGAAAATACTCATATGAACACTCATATGAATACTCGTATAAATAATCATATAAATAATCATATGAATACTCATATAAATAATCATATGAATACTCATACGAATAATCATATGAAAATTCATATGAATGCTCATTTAAATTCTCACACGAATACTCATACGAATAATCATACGAAAACTCATCTAAATGCTCATTCAAATTCTCAAACGAATACTCATACGAATAATCATATGAATACTCATATAAATAATCATATGGGTACTCATATAAATAATCATATGACTACTCACGTAAATACTCATATAAATACTCGTATGAATTCTCATATGAATGCTCATATAAATTCTCAAATGTATACTCATACGAATAATCATATGAAAATTCATATGAATGCTCATTTAAATTCTCACACGAATACTCATACGAATAATCATACGAAAATTCATCTAAATGCTCATTTAAATTCTCACACGAATACTCATACGAATAATCATACGTATAATCATATGAATACTCATATAAATAATCATATGGGTACTCATATAAATAATCATATGACTACTCACGTAAATACTCATATAAATACTCGTATGAATTCTCATATGAATGCTCATATAAATTCTCAAATGTATACTCATACGAATAATCATACGAAAATTCATATGAATGCTCATATAAATTCTCACACGAATACTCATACGAATAATCATATGAAAATTCATATAAATGCTCATATAAATAATCATATGAATTTTCATGAAAATACTCATATGAACACTCATACGAATAATCATACAAAAACTCATATAAATGCTCATATAAAACTCATATAAATGAAAATTCATATGAATGCTCATATAAATTCTCAAACGAATACTCATACGAATAATCATATTAATAACGACAAAAAAAAAAACAAATTTCTTCGTCACTGCAACGAAGCCCCCGTTCACGTTATTCGAAACGTTACTCTAAACCTCATAAAAAAAAAAAAAAAAACCCAAAAAAAAAACATTGACAACACTTCGGTTTTAAGGGTGTTTCAACCCTTCTCCCCCCCCCCCCCCTGCCCCCGATCGTGACATACACGTGTCTCTTTATGTCCGCGGAACGCGACCCCGTCCCGGCGAACCAATAACGACACTTTCGACATTTCAACCATTTTAACTCTTTGTCAAACTTTCCCACCGAAAGTCCGCAATATTTTCATTTTTTATTGGTTCCGAATTTTTTTTTTTTTTTTTTTTTAATTTTTTAAACGCCCTAATATATATATATATATATATATATATATATATGTGTGTGTGTAAAAACACACCCATGTGTGAAATCGTGGATACGGCGATGGAGTTGCGATAGCGAAATGCGAGCCGGACACTGGTAATTCCGCGTGGCCCGTTCATCACGTTAAATCACACGAGATCCAAAAAATATACAATACCTGACAATTAGAGCGCGAGGAGCAGCGATCGAGATTCTCATTACGACCTGCGGTGCGCGGCAACGCGTCGTTCCGAATCCTCCCCGTATTCGTCCCGCGCGGACCATGCTGTAAATACCCGACGGCTTTTTTTTAATCAGTCGTTTTTTTTTTTTTGTTTTTTTTTTTTGGACCGATCTAGGAAGTTAAGAGAGACCTCGATTTTTTTTTCTTTTTTTTTTTTGGGTCGAATCGGAGTTTTGGTTTTTTGAGTTTTGAGGAAATTTGGACGACCTGGTCGAACGTTTTGGACGATCAGGGAAATCGTTTATTTTTTTTCGAATTTCATCTTCGGGAGAAATAAATATCGCTTGCTCGTGGAATTTCATTCGCCGTTTGGCGAAAATTAAATCGAGGTTTCTCTCAATCTCACAACGAAAAAAAAAAAAAAATCGTATTTAAAAAAAAAATGCTACAATGCCACAAACTAGGTTCTTCTGTTCAAACGAAATAATCCTCGAGTCGAAACGTTTAACGATGCGCCGAAAACAAAATTCACCAACGGACGTTGCCGAATAAAATTTTAAGAATTTAATTGACAATTTTTATTCCTCCTTTTTTTTAGTGTTCAGCGGAAAAACTAAAAATGTTTCCGGACACTTTCGTGTATGGAAACGTGACGCGTAGAGAGGATGAACCGCTGCGGTAGAATCAGCAGTATCGCGTTAGGGTCGTAGCGCAGGAGAGGAGGAGAAGCGGTGCAAAGCCAGCCAGGAAGATGCTATCGGGGTCGAGGCGTTAACGGCGTTAATGGCAAATCGAAACTCCCCTCGCGCATGTAACAGTTATAACACCGGCAGTAACTGGCCATCTTCTCTCGTTTCCGTCGCCCCTCTGCGATCCATCTCGGCGTGTCGGTACGGCGGTCTCGTCACCTATTACAAGCCTACAATGGACCGGCCGGGCATCCACCGCGACCTATTATGTCACATTTCGTTCCGATTCCAATGCAAACAGCCACTCCGCACTCTCGTCCATGTACACACCTATACGAGTACCGTACGAGCCGATGATAAATCAAACTCTTCGTTCGATACAAGCTTTTGTCCTCGCACCCCGTACTCACTCTACGCGCCATTCCCCAACCCTGCGCATACCCCGGATCCAAGGTTTTTTTTTTTTGCCCCCCATCGCGGTCCTCGGGCTCCGGTGCGTGTCGGGGTTGGATTTTTGTTTTTTTGCACCGTGAAACGAGCAATCCCATGTGTCCACAGGATCGCGGAGCCCGGCGAGCCGATCTAAACGTGGCCACGGCCGGAAAATCGGAGCCGCTTGTCACAGCGGTGTTTTCGCCGTGCCGAGACTATAATCCCGCCGAATAAATTCGTCCCTCGCTCGATCGGACAAATTGAAAGCAAAGTCGACGCTCTCTTTCGTGCGTACGTGCACCAAATTCGTCTCGTTATTGTGCGACCGGTGCGAGCTCGAGAAGTGTCCTCGACGAGACGGTGGCCGGCGAGGCTGGAGAGAGCGCTCCGACCGACGCTCACTTGGGGACGTTGAAAACTTGGCTTGAAATCGAAGTTTCGCCAAAGAATCTTGGACAGTAACGATGATTCGTGCGTGGACCAGCAGATCCGAGCGTTGCATCATCGAATTTCGTCCGTCTTCGAGGTAGAATCCCGGATTCAATGATCCGAGGCTCGAAACGCCCACCACGCCGGAAGTTGCGTCTCCGGCTCGGATCCAGCGCGGATAAGGCGGGGACGTCAAACACTTCAACGATCTCACTGTTCTACCCTTCAACGGTAACGAATAGTTCGAGGGAGAGGATGAAAAAAAAAAAAAAATTGAAAAGGTAAATAACAAGCTCGGACGCGGGCGATGACGCAGGGGATGAGAATAGAGATTGGCTCTTGCTCGATGAAAAGAAGAATGTAACCGGAGAGATTATAAAAAGTTCGTGTTCTCGATGTCGTGGCGAGGAAGGGAGAAGGGATCAGTGGAGAAAGTGGTGTGGGGGAACCTCGTCGAGGGTTACCGGGAGTGTGGGGATTCCCGGGGCCAACTGCGGTCTGTAGGCCTGTTTAACAGATTTAAAAAATCACCAATAATTCCGGTGGTCGAGGGGGGGCTTCCTCGTTGGACGGGGAAGCCGGATCGTGGAGGGAGTTTCGGAGAGGCCTGTTTGCTTTCCGAGGGGGTAAGCTATGTAACTACCGAGAGCGTTGTAGCAAGTGAGCTGCTCCCGCTGCTGCGCCCGAGCTATATGAGCAAAGCGACGTCAGCGGGAATGTCATTTTTCATTTTAATGGTGGCCAACGCCGACGCTACTCTTTCGCTCCCTCGTTCGCCCGACTCGTTTATTTGTTTCTACACCGGCGTCTTTCTCGCGGCGCTCTTTTCTCGTCGTCGGAGGAGGAGAACGACGAGGCGGAGGCGGCGAGAAGGCGAGAGAGCTTCCACTTCGCCCACTTGCCCTCGAGTTAAACTCTTTCGTCTCTCTTCCGTTTCTTATTCCCGCACGACCGCACTGCGGAGGGCCGGTTGGGTTGCTTCATCCTCCGGGACTCCCGTCGCCGTTTCAGACATCTCTTGTTCTCCAAACTCCACCTCCACGCCGTTTTCAACGTCCTGCGCTCTCATCCGCTGCCGCTCCACCGCGCAGTTTCCCTTTTATCTCCGACGTCTCGATAGCCGGCGGCCTCCGACCAAGGCGAACTTACCGAATCCCATTGGCGAAAGATGGCAGAGCCGGGCTGTTGGCCGCCGGCTGGGATTTTCTCAAGCCCCGCAGCGCTCGTAGGGAAGAAGATGCGTCCCGCTTCTGGACATCACTTTCTGCACTGCTCTTGATTGGTAAAGACAACGATGATCGAGGACTGCTCTGGACTTCCAATAGGACTCATCTGATCCTAGAAGACGTCTGCCTGAAACCTGCATTCGCCGTATGTCGATCATCACTTGGAGGACCTAAAAGCCCCATCAACGAATCCGCTAATCGAATCAAAGTGAACAAGGTGGATCATTCTCGAGTCGCCTTTTGGATGATCTTAGAAACCCTCCAAAATTTTCACCCCGCAAATCACACGCACCCTCAGGAGGACCCAAAGACGTCGTCGTTAGACTCTGTTCCAATCCTGAGAGTCAGAAACGCGCCATCAACGGTGATGTCGTTTGCGACGACAATCCTAGCAGGAACATCAAACCCAAGCCTCATAATCGCCGGAACTTCAACGAAACCAGTTGTGATCCACCAAAAACCTACCAAACAGATCATGTCCACCTTTCACATTAGCTGATCATCAAAACTCATCAGTCCGAGGACCCAAAAACGCCATTAGCAGATTCGCCAATCGCTTCGATGCGGATCATTGATGCTTTTTCGGTCTTCGCAGTCGGATAAGAACGACGAATCAATGGTGGCGTTCCAAGATCCCGGTCAACATCTCCCCGTGGACAGATTGATTGGGACCTAGGGTGAGATGTTTGAGGATGGTTGCGAGGGGCGGAGGAAATCTGACGAACAGTTATATGTGTGTACTGCATATGCGTGATTCAACATCACGTCGGACGGGGAATCTCGGGTGGATCATCGTGGGCTAATGACCTGCGGAGTGTCAGGCGTGCTACAACGGATAGTGGCTCTTGAGGAAAGGGAGTGTCGCGAGGCTGGAAGCTGTCAACACCCTCGGCATGTCACGCCACTGCAGCACCAACAGCAGCGGCGGTGAAAGCTGGACCGACGTCACTCCCTTCAGAGCTGCGGGTTAAGGTCTTCCGACGGAGGGATTATTCCGGCACTTAGAGTCGACTGTCCTGGCCGCGTCTTCGCAATGTCCTTTCTCGTTTGGATCAACGGACTTCCCAAAACACTTTACCGACGATCCGACAACTTGTCGCCTCGACGACAATCATTTCGCGATTGTTCAATCGCAACCTTATGAGATCCTCGAAATAACCCGTTTAGGTTGTAATTCGAGGCTCGAACATTTCCATGAGGGCGATCGGAGAGCTTTGAACTTTCGAACTTTAATCAAAGTTGTGTTGGGTTTAATATCAAAATTCTTCGGTTTTTTTTGTTTGTTTTTTTTTTTTTTTGGGGGATGAAGCATCTTGGGTTATAATTGGTGGTAAAACTGGTATTGCGGTTTAAACGATATTTCCGTATAGCTAGTGTGATGAATGATCAATTTTTTTTCATTTTTACCGGTGGAATTCAATTATTAGATTTCCTAAAAAAAAAAGAAAACCTCGAAAAGGTTTCGCAAATCCTAAACGAACCGGTATCGAACCCAGATGTTTGGAAGAAATTACCCATTTCCAAATTCATCATTGCCAACCATCGTCGATAAAGCCCTAAAAAAATAAATAAGCCCTCGGTAACTTCTCGCAAACCTCAAAAAATCAGTTATCTTGCTCCAAATATATAAAGCAAAATTTCTCAGCCTAATTCCCAACAAACCACCAATTCCCAAATTCATCAAATTAAAAAAAAAAAACAAAAAAAAAACAAAACAAAACAAAACAAAACAAAATAAAATAAAACAAAAGACAATAAAAAACAAAATAATAAAAAATCGTCGCTCCCCTTTCTTACTCATTGCGACGGATCTCGGCCAAAAAAAAAAAAGAAAAAAAAAATACCAGCCGGATCGGTGAGCGGAACTCGTGTCGGAGATAACACCCAAAAAAATAAATAAATTCAGTAACTTCTCGCAAATCTCAAAAAAATCAGCTATCGTGACCCAAATATATTTAAAAAAAAAAAAAAAATTATCCAGCCTAATTCCCAACAAACCACCAATTCCCAAATTCATCAAATTCAAAAAAAAAACAAAAAAACAAAAAAACAAAACAAAATAAAATAAAATAAAATAAAACAAAAGACAATAAAAAAACAAAATAATAAAAAATCATCGCTCCCCTTTCCTGCTCATTGCGAAGGATCTCGGCCAAAAAAAAAAAAAAAAAAAAAAAAAAAAATACCAGCCGGATCGTTGAGCGAAACTCGTGTCGGTGGATCGACTCAGAGGCCCGCCGTTCCGAGTCCCCGTACGAGTCGCGGTGAAAAATAACGACTCTGAAATCGTCGCGCATTGACATGTCACTGTCATCGGTCGGGGCAACCGGATGGACAAGAAGGGTCTCGCGTGCGCCGCCGCGGCTGCGCGCGACCGATCCGGCTACCGATCCGCGCGCATACAGCTGTCCGCGTACCCATTTCCATCGAGAGTTCTTGCGGACTCGGCCGACGCGGCAACGCGAATCGACGGTCGCGACCGGTCCGGATTCTCCTCCTGCCGATCCGGCTCTCGCTCCCTCGATCACGATTTCTCGAATCGGCTCACGACTCGCCAATGGGACCGTCATTGGAGCAAAAAAGGTGTCCGCCGCTCGGCTTTCCCTCCCGTGCGCTTTTGCCGTTAACCGTCTGCGATGCCGCGACTCGTCGCTCCCGGTCGCTCCGACGATCGCGACGTTTTTTTTTTTTTTTTTTTTTTTTTTCTTTATCCCGGACGAATTCGATCGACGCCGATCGACGAATTCGACGGTTTTGGCCGCTCTGCGAAAGAAAAAAAAAAATTACTGACGAAACGGCGAGTGGAGTTTCTTGACGCTGCCGGTTTCTCGGATATCGAAGCGCGAGATCGAGTTTTTTTTTTTTTATTTTTTTTTTTTTTTTTTTTTTTTTTTAGGGGGTTCGATGGACCGGGACTCGTGGTCTCGATCGCTCGCGATATGCGCGGGAGTGATTCCGGAAATTCAGTGGCGGGGAATTGAAATTCGATAGTATTTTTACCGTTCGGGAATTAAAGATTTATCGCTGATTCTGGAAACGGGGTTAAAGAAGCTCACTGTTTTCGGCGTTCGCTGATTTTATCCGGGGATTTCTTCGAACGATCCGGATGGATTTCTCTCGTGGAAGGCTGGCGAGTCATTTATTTTTTTTTTTTTTTTTTTAATAAAAAAGATTTTATTTATTTTTATTATTATTTGTATATATTTTATTTATGCGTGTGCGAGTGCTCATTAATTTTATTGTGCTTGTCAATAATATTTTTTCACCACTGTCGTCAGAACGACATAAAAATTCAATCTCGTCGCAGCTCACGATGAAACTCAATTTATTTTCATTAACAAAATACAGAAAAAAAAATAAAATTATCGACAATCAATTGTCCAAATTTTGACCCGGTATAGGAAAAAAAAAAAAAAAATCCCATTTAAATCTAGTGCATTTTTTATTTATCGAAAATTCTATACTATTAATACCCTTCTAATATTTCACCGAGTCCAATTCCACTGAGTCTCAGATTCTCAAACCGAGTGAAAAGAAGTCTCACAATTTTAACGTCTCGTTGATTGTACTGGTAATTTTTTTATTGTTTCATTTTTTTATTTTTTTTAACCACAGGGTCGTATTTTTCGTGAAACACACACGAGTGATTAAAAAAATACTCCGAAAAGAAAAAAAAAATAATAATAATAAAAATAAATTAAAAAAAAAATAAAAAAATAAAAAAACGCATCTGCATATACGCATGTAAGATGGTGAGTGGGACGAGATATGTTGGGTTTGAAGGGACATGTCCTGGCCAAAGTTGGACACGGTTATATTCCCTCCGGGGCCGAAACATCGACCCCGGCAGTATATCAACAATGATAGTTATACACGTTACGTTATAATCGTAAATTAGCCGGTGCAACATAATATATTCGCGCGTAGCTGTGTTTCGTTCGCGCGTATCTGTTTTATGCGGTTATTATATACGACAGGACCCAGTCATACATGCCGACCCTCGCGCATGCGCTTAAACACGCCGTTCGTATATCTATATATAGCTTCATTGCACTTTACCGTTTAATTTTTATTTTTATTTTTATTTTTATTTTTATTAATTTTTTTTTTTTTTTAATCCAACATTCAACTCGAGTCCGAAATCGAAAAAAAAAAAAAACGGATTGACAATTTAATTTCACACGGGATTGACCTTTTTAATTGTGATGTTCTTTTTTTTCATCAGCTTTTTTTTTTTTGGCAATTTTTTTTACTGGGAGATGCGCGATTAATTTCGAGATTTTTCGAAGAGTTTTGCGTCAAAATAACTTTGATGATTAGCGCTTGGATTTTAAGACCTATGGTTGAATGAAATTAATATGTTGAAGAGTGTAAAAACCTTTATTTTTATTTCTTCGATTTCACTTGGAAAAAAAAAAAAAACAAAACAAAACAAAATAATTTCCATCACCTCATTGGTATTTCAAATTAAAAAAAAAAAAATATCTTCACCAATTACACAAACTTAGAGACAGTGCCGACGAATAATAATTCCTACCCAGACCACATACACGTTCATTTGAATTCACTTAATTAAAAATTAATTCTATTAATTAAAAAGAAAAAAAAAACATTCTTAACCCCACGACAAACCAACAAATTCATTCGACAAATTCATTCAACAAATTCATTCGACAAACCCGTCACGTTCCAAAAGCAAACTAATTCTATTCCCAAAAAAAAAAAAAAAACAAACAACAAAACAAAACAAAACAAAACAAAATAATTTCCATCACCTCAATTGGTATCTCAAGTAAAAAAAAAAAAATAAAAAATAAAAATTTCTCCACCAATTATACAAACTTAGAGCCAGTGCACGCGAATGATATTCCTACTTATGCCAGATTAATTAATCCGGCGAATAATTCACGAATGTACGATGTTCCTTGGAAGTGTCCGCTCGTGAAAAAAAAAGGTCCCGGAGTGGAAGCGGGTGAAGATATCCGTTTCGCGAATAAAAGCAATGTGCATAGGAGCGCATACAAACGTGCACGAGAATATACGAGAATGAAGAAGGCCCGAGTGTGCTCGAGGGCCACGGCGTTGTGTTTCGCATAGTCGGGGTCGTTTCTCGTACCTCGGACCGCTTTATCCTTCTCTCTCTCTCTCTCACCTGGAACTTCTTAATTCGCCGTGTAAGCGCGAGACGGGCGAGAAATAATTTGCGGATGAGGAACGAGCCCCGTCGCGGCGATGCCGCTTGCTTCTGCTGCTGTTTCTGCCCTCGCTTCATCCTCGCGGAGCGTCGGGACGGAGTTTACAACCGCGCATGCGCCGTGTACGAAATCGCAAACGGTTGAAGTGTTGCTTTCCCGAAGGCGCCGTTCCACTCGCACGGACATCGTGGTCGGGAGATATTTTAATGATCCGAGTCGCGAGAAAAAAAATTCACCTGCCGATAAATCATAAGCGTGCGAGAAAGAAATTTAAATGGCGTAAAGGGGACGAGTGGGAAGGGGGGGGGGGGCACGAGCCGCAAAATCGCGTAATCATTTAATTGTTAATTAAATTGTCGGATTAATTGAAGTCTCACCGTCCGGTCTTTATAAATAATTTTTTTTTTTTTTTTTTTTTTTTTTAAATCTTGTTGGGAGAAATCGTTTCGCTGTCGGGTTGCGGAATTTATTGGACATTGATTTTTTTTTGCATAATTTTTTCCTTATCGAGTTGTTATGAGAATTTCAACTTTAAAATTTCAATCGAAGCTGAAATTTTTTTAACACTTTGTCATTAGGTTTTTAATAATGGATTACCGTGCGTAAAACCGCCTTTCTCACACCCGATAAAAAACATCCCCTAAACGCACTCCAATATTTACAAATTCACTATCGAATCCAAATGACAAAAAACCATCAAACAAAAATACTCGCCCCATTTTTCACCCACCCAAAGCCGTGCGTAAAATCGCCTTTCTCACACCCGATAAAAAAAATCCCCTAAACGCACTCCAATATTTACAAATTCACTATCGAATCCAAATGACAAAAAACCATCAAACAAAAATACTCGCCCCATTTTTTCACTCACCCAAAGCCGTGCGTAAAATCGCCTTTCTCACACCCGATAAAAAAAATCCCCAAAACGCACTCCAAAAATTACAATTTCACTATCTAATGCAAATGACAAAAAACTATCAAACAAAAATACTCGCCCCATTTTTTCACTCACCCAAAACCGTGCGTAAAATCGCCTTTCTCACACCCGATAAAAAAAATCCCCTAAACGCACTCCAATATTTACAATTTCACTATCCAATCCAAATGACAAAAAAACCATCAAACAAGGATCCTTTCTCCTGGAGTAAGCTTCCGGTTCTCGCAGAAACTCTGCTTTACACCGCGGTAGCTTGGGCAAAGCCCTGAGTGCAGTTGTTACGTACGTCGTCACGTTGGTGCACTCAGCGAGCGATGCAGCAATTCGAGCGGCTTTGGGATTCACCGTTTTGCCGTAAACGAGCGAATCGGCGAGTTTCCATCCGGTCCGGATTTGCCAGGATCGCCGGCGTTAAAGCGTTCAGGGATTCGAGCACGAAATGTCATAATGGCCGGTCTCGGAGTTCGCCGGCAATGATACACGTGTCCGAAGCTCCGACTACACGCGGAAATTGAATTTGCGACGTTGACCCGGCACTGATAATAGTCCCGGTGACATTAATTGCCCGAGCGACGTCGGCCCGGCTTCGGCCCGATATCGGCACACCGCCCGGCACAAAGACGAGACAAATGGCAAACCGTCCAGTCCGCTCGTCGCATCCCCAGTGTTCGGTTACGAGAAACACCGGCCACGATCCCGAAACTCCTCGGGACAAACACCAAAACCGTCCGGCATCGCGCAACGTTCGATACGAAACAATAACGAACCACAAGAAATTTTCCAAAATTGTGAAAAAAAAAAACAAAACAAAATTAGCGGTATACAACGATTTGTTTAAACAATTTTTCGTTCTCACCAATTCTCCAATTTAATCAAACTCCGTTTGGTCCCAAAAAAAGAAAAAAAAAAAATCCCATACCACAAGAAAAAAAACGCATTTCCATAAAAAAAAAAGAAAAGAAAAATCGTCTCAAAAATCCTCATTTCTATTCACCGTAAATTGCTAAAAAAAATAAAAAAATATTCGTAATTTTGCCAGGAAAAAAAACAAAACAAAAAAATTCCCAAAAATTGCCAAAAAAAAATTGCCAAAAAAATAATCTCCAACCTTTGGTCCGACCTGTACAGGCCGCGGGTAGTTCGATCGAGATAATTCGCCGAGTGGCCGCCTGTCGAAGGGACATCGCGCACGGTAGCCAAAACGGTTTACAAGGGGAACGACGATGAGGACGCGTCGGTAGAGTCGGGCAGAGCGGAAGAAGCCGCGCGGGAGCGCCTTCAAAAAGTGGACGAGCGAGAAAAGGCGCGGAATCCTCGAGGGACAAATTGGTCGGCGGCGCGCGGCTCGCATTATTAATTGTCCCGTGCGTTTTTTTATTTTTATTTTTATTTTTATTTTTTATTTTTTATTTTTTTTATTTTTTTTATTTTTTTACCCAAGAAAGATCGAGTTTGTCGCTCGCGACACAGACGAGACGAGGAGATATCGAGATCGGCGTTTGCGACGACCGATTTATTTATTAGCCGGTCGCCCCTGGCATGCCGAGCGGCGACGCTTCTGCTCCGACTTGCCGTTCGTGCCACTCGACAATACGATCGACGATCTCTCATCGCTTCACATTTTTTTTTTCCACCGCGATTCGCGACGCGGCACCGAAAAATTTTCAAAAATTTCGCCCACGAAAATCTTCCTCCATTTTGGTTAAAAATAGATTCTGAAATTCAGGTGGTATCATTTTTTTTTTTTTTTTTTTCGCGGGTTTGTTTTTTTAAGCACGAATCAATTGGGACGGAAAAATTTGGATCGTCAAAATTTAGATCCGAATTTCGATCGGAGAAAATGGCGAACTAAAATTTCAGAACAATTTTTAAAAATGTTTTCTTTACTTTTCATTTTTTTCGGGTGATTGCGAAAATCGTTGCTCAATCGCACGCGGGTTTCCCGCTCGAATTGTCCTCCAACTGTCTAAACCAAAAAATAAATATAAAAAATAAAAAAAATTGAAAATAAAAAACAAAAAAATTCACTTTTGAATAAACGTGCCGAAAAGTGAAAATATCGAAGCGGCACGCGACGCCCGAAAATTCTGACCGAAGCATACGCCTCCGATCAACAAAAATTGATTCTTCATCTACGCCAAAAAAAAAAAAAAAAATTCTCCTCTGAACAAACGTCCCAAAAATGGAAAATATCGAAACGGCACACGAAGTCCGAAAATTCTGACCGAAGCATACGCTTCCGATCAACAAAAATTGATTCTTCATCGATCCCGAAAAAAAAAAAAAAAAAAAAAAATCTCCTCTGAATAAACGTCCCAAAAATTAAAAATATCGAAGCGGCACGCTCGAAAATTCTGACCAAAGCATACGCCTCCGATCAACAAAAATTGATTCTTCATCTACGCCGGAAAAAAAAAAAAAAAAAAAAAAAAAAAAAAAAAAAAAAAAAATTGTAACCAAAACGGAAACTGAACGGGGCCGTCGGTAATTGATTTTCGATTGCATACCGCGAATGCTCCCGTTCGGTTTATTTCGTATTAATGGAGGGATGATTTGGGATTCGGCGGAAATAATCGCATCGTGGAAATAGCGTTTCGACCGATGATCCAAGTGCGGCGTAGGTGGTTTAGCTGTCGAGAGCGGCAGTGGTGGCTGGAACGCGGCTGCGATGACCGTGCCCATTCGCGTACCCGAAGCTTCCAGCGTCGACGACGGGGGGTCATAACAGACCACAACGTCGACCACACATTTCGAGCGGGAATCTCACCGGTCTTGATTCTCTCGTGCCAGTCGCATTATTTCGTGATTGTCAAACAGCCGCGTAACTTCCATACACGTATCTGCGTTCCCCTCCCGCCATCCTTACCACAGACTACATCGCCAACGGCCGCCACTGCAAGAATATGTTAATTTGAGCGCGGTTAAACGCTACCGTCATTTCGATAGATTTCCAAAAAGTAACATTCATATTTTCATATTTGTTATAATTTTTTATATCGCTATGCCTCTGTATTTGTAGCTTCGTTTTTCCTTTATTTTTATACTTGTGGTATCTCGAAATTTCTGTGTTTCTATATTTTTATTTTTGTTTTTCTGTATTTCTACATTTCTTTGTTTCTATATTTTTATTTTTGATTTTTCTCTATTTCTAGATTTCTATAGTTCTATATTTTTATTTTTATTTTTCTATATTTTCTAAATTTCTGTATTTCTATATTTCTATTTTTGATTTTTCTCTATTTCTAAGTTTCTATACTTCTATATTCCTACTTTTATTTTTCTCCATTTTTATATTTATATACTTCTATGATTCTAATTTTATTTTTCTATAGCTCTATATTTCTATTTTAATTTTTCTATATTTTTATTTTTTATTTTTCTATATTTCTAAATCTCTATACTCTCATATTTCTATTTTAGTTTTTCTCTATTTTGTACATTTTTACATTTCTATATTTCTATATTTCTATTTGTATTTTTCTCTATTTCTAAATTTCTATATTTCCGTATTTCTATGTTTTCATATTTGTTTGAATAATTGACGAAACTATATTGGCAAGAGCGTTCAAGCTCTGCGTCATCGACGTCAGCGCTTCCGACCGGTGCATTAGCGTAACCGGTCTAAAAACAAATTAGCCAGATCAATAGCATCGCATCGCTGACGAGACACACTGTTGGCAGAGCCTTGGGCGCAAGCGAGCCTGGTTGTTGAACCGTCAGCGGGAGCAAGCACGATGCAACTCTCTCTCCGAGCCCCACGAGTTTCCGGTATACGAAAACGCTGTCGACTAAACGGTGTGCGCACCGTCTCTCTGTTGCTGCCGGTGCGATGCGCGGATGCACCGCCTTGAGCGACGTCCACCGACGGGTTCGTAGCGAGCGAGTCGAATGTCGATCGGATGACCGTGGTTCTCGCGTTCGTCCTTATCCTGGGGGCATTCGTGTGACAGGATCCCATCGTCGCCCATCGGTGGCTTATTGCCTTTGCCTCGCCGCATCGATTATAACCAGCATCATCCGCCCTCAGCATTCCCTCCGAAACTGCTTGATCGACGCTTTCCCGTCGCGTGTCTGTTGCCGACTGGTCCAACGATCGCGAAAATTATCCGCATGTTCCGACGCCAGATTCAATTATCCCGAGAATAGTCCTAAAGGTAAGCGATCGGTGTCAAAAATATTCGGTTAGGCCCAAAGATATCCGATTAGGCCGAAATATATCCGATTAGGCCCAAAGATATCCGGTTAGGCCCAAAGATATCCGGTCAGACCCAAAGATATCCGGTTAGGCCCAAAGATATCCGGTCAAACCAAAAAATATACATTTAGGCCCAAAGATATCCGGTTAGGGCCAAAGATATTCGGTCAAACCAAAAAATATTCATTTAGGCCCAAAGATATCCGGTTAGGCCCAAAGATATCCTGTCAGACCAAAAAATATAGAGTTAAGCCTAAAAATATCCGGTCAGACCCAAAGATATCCGGTTAGGCCCAAAGATATCCGGTTAGGCCCAAAGATATCCGGTCAGACCAAAAAATATACATTCAGACCCAAAGATATCCGGTCAAGCCAAAAAATATACATTTAGGCCCAAAGATATCCGGTCAGACCAAAAAATATACAGTTAGGTCCAAAGATATCCGGTCAGACCAAAGAATATACATTTAGGCCCAAATATATCCGGTTAGGCCCAAAGATATTCGGTCAGACCAAAAACTATACAGTTAGGCCCAAAGATATCCGATCAGACCAAAAAATATACAGTTAGGCCCAAAGATATCCACTCAGATCCAAAAATATACAGTTAGGCCCAAAGACATCCGATCAGAGCACAAAAAATATACAGTTAGGCCCAAAGATATCCGATCAGACCCAAAGATATCCACTCAGATTCAAAAATATACAGTTAGGTCTAAAAATATCCGGTCAGACTCAAAGATATCCGGTTAGGCCCAAACACAAGATCGTTTTTGAGATCGACCGTAAGTTCTTCAAGATCGTAGTCCGACAAAACTTCACAGTGCGTCAAAAATTCATCAAAAGTTGGAACACAACATCCAACCCGACTTCAGATTAATTTCTTTCTTAACTTTCGTCCCCGGTCCAAACTCAATTCCGAACTCAAACTCGACTGTTCCGTCTTGGATTTGCAAATCCCAAGTTGCAAATCAAACTCAATGAACGAAGTTTAATTTCAAGATTAATCCTAAGTCGAACCTCGAGTCCAGCTCCTTTGAAACACGACCACGAAACATCTTCGACCAAAGCCATTTCCATCGGTCGCTTCTCCTCCGTAGTCGTCAACAATCAAAACAAACTTCATCGGACCTCTCACAATCTTAATTCCAATTAACCCAAAAACAATCCCAAAGCCGTTAGCCGGGCACACCCGAGAAAACATCTTGAAGATTCCATCGTCGAAATTCCGGAATGTCCCGACTCGACCCGGGAATTATGAGTGCCCGAGCAAAGGTTCCTCCTCGAGGACACTCCAGACTCGCCGGGGAGCGAAGGAGCTCGCGAAGGGCCAGCGAGGGGAATCGAGGTCCCCTCCTTAGCCGAAAGGGTCTTTGATTTTCGCCGGGGTACACACGAAAGGAGGATCGTTTTTAATAAGCGACAATTAGCCCAAAGTGTGTCGTCGCTCCTGCTGGCTCATCTCGTCCTTGCATCGGCTGAAGCGCAGTTTCCTCCGAAACCCATCCACCGTCCTCGCAATCTTCTTCTTGTTCGGATCGTTGAAGCCGGCGTCCTGGAACCGGCCGAAGCATCGACAATTTTTCGTCCCGACGTCCCCGGCTCAGCCTAACCTCCGTGACTGCTCGTAAAGCGCGTAAAATATTGCCCAACAGCTTCGAGGAGCGAGGGTTGTTCGCTTCTGCGGCTCTTCCGAGCCGCTTCCTCTCAATTCGCCCGATCGTTTCGTCGCGAGCCTTTTATAACCTCGCCCGACGCGCCACTGTCGCGTATCGGGACATAATCGAGGTTCAACGTACAACGGTGCGACAACCGGAGGGCATCGAAGACGATTGGAAAAACTCGGCGAACACCTGCGCCGTTCGGGGATTCCCCTGTGAATACGAGGCGTTCGGGCGCGTGCGGTCTTTTCGGGGGATTTTTGGTTAATTGGATATGGGCTGTAATTAAGGGGTTTTTTTTTTTTTTTTTTTTTTTTTAATAGCTCGGCGAGGTCCCGGATTCGTCGGTTGGGATCGTTATGATCGTATTGGGCGGGAAGATCCACACGATCGTTGATCGGATCTCGTACTTTGGTTTTTATTGGGGTAAGGATACTTTGGTTTTTATTTGGGAAATTATACTTTAGTTTTCGTTAGGGAAATTATACTTTGGTTTTTACTACGGGAATTATACTTTGGTTTTCGTTAGGGAAATTATACTTTGGTTTTTATTACGGAAATTATACTTTGGTTTTCGTTAGGGAAATTATACTTTGGTTTTTATTACGGAAAAAATACTTTGGTTTTCATTACGGAAATAATACTTTGGATTTTATTAAGGAAATTATACTTTGGTTTTCATCAGAGAAACTGTACTTTGGTTTTCATTATGGAAATAATACTTCGGTTTTCATTAGAGAAATTATACTTTAATTTTTATTACGGAAAGGATTTTTTCATTACATAAAACCTGCTCGTTTTCGTTTATTAGTTATTCATAGTAACAATTTTTTATATGATACATTCAGAAGTTTTGTTGTAGAATACCCGGGGGTAACATGGCCTAATCTGGGAGATCTGACCAAATTATTAATATATAAATATATCCCTATTATTTATCCATATATATACATATATATATATATATATATATATATATATATATATATACACACACACACATATAAACTTTATCGGTTCATTCCACAAAAAACTGATGCGTCGATACCGAAACTATGGAATCGCTTTCGCGCCGATAAACCGAGTGTCAAAGTCTCGGGAATCCCCGCCGACCCACCAAACGCACCCGCCACGATTCGTCGACGTAAATTCTCCCTCTCCTGACTTTATACATTCTTGTAAATTGTATTAAAATGCCGGGTCTTTTACGAGCGTGTCGAACAACGTACACGGCGAGACTCGTCCTCGAATTTATCCTTCGATACTCTTCCCCCCCCCCCCCCCCCCCCCCAATCCCCCCCTTCCATATTTTCACCCCGAGAAAAATATTCCGCGAGAGCGTCTTCGAGGATGTTTCGCGGATGGTGCATTAGAGCCCGGGCGTGGAGAACAACGTCCGGAATCGGATAGAAACGCGCCGCGAGACGGAGGAAGAGTTGGGAGACGCGTTGTAGTTTTTTTTTTTTTTTTTTTTTTTTTTTTTTTTTTTTTTTTTTTTTACGAGTGCGACGCGAGGAACGGCGCGTCTGGCCGCGGCGACGGAAACGGGGAATCCCCGCGGTGGGAGCGGGAGCGAGGCGCGCGCCCCTTGACATCGGCTCGACACACACACGCGCGACGACTCGCGCGGCGATATTGAATCCCGATTTTTATGATCCACGGTGCCGAGGCTCGTCGCTCATTTCCGGCGACGTGCGAACTTTTATTTCCGAATTATCGACGAAAACGTACGGGAACGACGACGACGACAAGAAACGCGAAAAGTGAGCGAGCTCGAACGACGGAACGCGGACTGAGAGAGTGAGTTAGATTTTTTTTTTTCATCTGTGTTTATTTATTTTTCATTGAGACGGGGAGAATTTAATTTTTCTCGGGATTTCCGTGACGACGAAACAACGGATTTTCAAAATTAAAGGAGGTTCGACTGGGATTTTTCGTTTTTACTTCTTCCTTTTTTTTTTTCACAATATTTATCTCCACGAAAGATTTCTAACAATCGCTTTTTTGTCGCTGAGTTATTCGCTGATATGTGAAAATATCGGCAACGAATTATTATTCGTACACACATGTATATATTTATTTATATATATATATATATATATTATTTCATTGTTATTTTTTTTATTTTATTACAGTTCTCGTGCGTGGCCTATTCGATTTTTATATTGACCCAAAGTACTCAAATTACCCAAATTCATAAAAATTCCCTTTTTTTTTTTAACAATATTTATCGTCGTGAAAAATTGTCACCCAACAATTTTTCACTCCGAGTTATTCGCCAATACGTTAAACTATCGGCAACTAGTTACAATTCGCATATATATATATATATATATATATAAAGGGATTGGTGAGAAGTTAAGCAGGATTCGACGGTGGTATCAAACAATTAGGGAAAATCCGCTCGCACCCCCTGTTCGAAAGTCCCAGCTTGCAGTCGCCCTTTCTCCGAGGTTAACTTCTGATTGGTAGGGTGGCGATTCTCTGCGTTGTTACAACTAATATCTTTGGTCTTATCCTCGTTATTATCCGTGCTCGCTCTTTCCCTTTCCCCCACCCTTCGTCCTTTTGCTTCGACAACGCGCGTTTCTCCTCCGTTCTCCTCGACGCTTTACAAAGGTCTTTCTCCGTTTCTCACTCGAGGAGAGAACGCTCAGGCACACGAATATTAAAGCTCTCTCGATTCCCGGACTAATTTTCCATCGCACGTGGAAGCCGCTTCCGTTTAATCCGACGAAATTATCGCACCGGCCAGCACCGGCCCGACGCCCGGAAACAATCCCCAAATCTTTGACTATTTCTTTGTGTCTGTGTGTGTGTGTGTTTTTTTTTTTTTTTTGCGCGGTCGAAAGATTATTTTTTAGACTTGATTTTGTTTCTCATGAGTTCTGGGGTAAATGAGAGTGAAACGGCGAACACGAAAAAATCGAGGGTTCGAAGGGTGTCGAAAATATGAATTTAAACATTTTTATTTCAAACAGTCACAAAGTTTCATGGCGACATTGATGAATAATGAAATACCGGAAGTCTCGTGGAAACTTAATTTTATTAATAAAAATTATTCGTTGACAAAAATTGAAGAATTATGTTCATTGAAAAAAAAAAAGAAAACAAAAAATTCGGAACGTTTGTGCATTTTTTCAGATTCTCAAATTCACCCTAGATTTTTTTTTCAATTTCCGGACATCGTTCATCCAACATAATCTTCGCCTCTCGGTCCTAATCTCCATCTTGCTTCATATGACGAGTCTTCATTTTTTCCCATCATTCATTCGCACCCGAAATGAGATGGATGTGAAATTTCCAACTGTGAATGGAGTCGAGCGTGCTTCCAGCCACCAGTCCGAAGGCTCTGCATAGATAATTGTCCTGTGACGAATTTTTTCGATAGATCAGTTCACCAACCAATCGAAATGTCAGCTCTTTACCACGATATCCAAAGAGGAAACATATATATATATATATATTAGGATGGGTAAAAAAAATGGATTCTTTTTTTTTTACAAGTGACACGGAAAAATGGGTGGCTTGGACACCTTGAAAAAATTCTCACCAAGCATGAGCTCTTAATTTTAATAGGAAGATCCTTTGCATCGCAGTTTTGTATTTTTTTCTCAGTCCAATAGAAAAAAATTCACACCTCATAATTTATCGATTGAAAGGAAAAATGTTTCCAGAGAATTTTTTCGGAAATTTAATGCTCTACAAAAAAAAGGTATCTTATATTTTTTCCGTAAACCTCACCGTTTGAAAGATATCAAGGATTTAATTTAGATTATTTCAAGACGAATTTCATTTTTATTTGTGAATTCTATAACTCGACGATAAATGACGATAAATGAAATTGACTGCTCGATAAAAATGGTTTCTCGTGTGTGTTGGCGATGAAATTCACCGTTCAAAAGATACTCATCATCGAACTTTCCTGTGTACGAATTTCAAAAGTTTTTCATTAGACATTCCAAAAATTTCTGACAAAAAAAATACAAAACCATGAAATTCCTATTAAAATTAAGAGCTCATGCTTGGTGAGAATTTTTTTCAAGGTGTCCAGCAACTCATTTTTCCGTGTCACTTGTAAAAAAAAAAATAATCCATTTTTTTTTACCCACCCTAATATATATATATATATATATATATAAAAGACGAGAGAGTGAGGGAAAAAGTCTGAAGAAGAAAGCAAGACGTGTTCCCCTCCTCGACTACCGGGCAGGTGTTCCGAGACCGGAAGCCTTTAGAGTCACCGCGGCCATTCGACTCAATGGTTCGACAAATTCGTATACTCTGTGTGACCTTTGACTGTATAATCCCGAACGACTGTACGACCCTTTCGTCCGCTGGGATCCACGCCGTCATTGTGCCACGATGTGTATAGATATACGTCGTGAGGAGGAATAGAACCGAGCGCGTTTCCTTTCAACGGTCCCGCGCGAGAACCTTTCGACTGCTGTGCCGCGTGCGCTGCGTTAGCCTCGTTGCTACGAGGACGGAAACCACTGTCGGATTCGATTCTAGATCCAACACTGTGTCCCGCGTGGAGATTCGACTCAGGAGGATGAATAAAAAAAATAAAAATAAAAAAATAAAAATGACCATTTGCAACGGCAAAAAAAACAAAAATGACGACTTGAAAGTTGTCGAGAGGCGTGTGGCGTTAAATAATTTTTGCCCAGGCGGAAAGAAAACGATATCCCGTTTCGTGAGAGCGAATGCAACTGGCGAATCGAATAATCGTTTTGTGACTCCAGGCGGAGAATCTAAACACTTAAGGAAAGCCAGAAGTGACGTCACGGCTGAACCTTAATTCCAATTTAAAAAATCACACTTTTCCACCGGAAACAATGTAACGTCGAATAAAAAAGAAAAAAAAGCCAGCAAAAATATCCCACACGAGAAAAACCCAATGGGATTATTCGTCACTGAGACGTTTGCGAAAAGTGTTTTTTTTTTCCTTCTCGTCAAAAAAATCACACTCTTCCACCGGAAACAATGTAACGTCCAACAAAAAAAAAAAGAAAACCCACCAAAAATATCCCACACGAGAAAAACCCGATAGGATTATTCGTCGCTGAGACGTTTGCGAAAAGTCTTTTTTTTTCCTTCTCGTCAAAAAAATCACACTTCACCACCGGAAACAATGTAACGTCCAACAAAAAAAAAAAGAAAACCCACCAAAAATATCCCACACGAGAAAAATCCGATAGGATTATTCGTCGCTGAGACGTTTGCGAAAAGTGTTTTTTTTTTCCTTCTCGCCAAAAAAATCACACTCTTCCACCGGAAACAATGTAACGTCCAACAAAAAAAAAAAAGAAAACCCACCAAAAATATCCCACACGAGAAAAACCGATAGGATTATTCGTCGCTGAGACGTTTGCGAAAAGTGTTTTTTTTTTCCTTCTCGCCAAAAAAATCACACTCTTCCACCGGAAACAATGTAACGTCCAATAAAAAAAAAAAAAAAAAAAAAAAAAAAACCCACCAAAAATATCCCACACGAGAAAAATCCGATAGGATTATTCGTCGCTGAGACGTTTGCGAAAAGTGCTTTTTTTTTTTTTTTTTCTTCCTTCTCGTCGCGCTACCGAACTCCGTTGCCGTCGCTTAAAAGCGAGCTCACCGGAATCTCATAAATCCCGCCAGCCTGTTGTGTACAGTGTGTCTCACTGTTTCCCCGATAAGTATCCCGGGCGAAAATGGTCGAGCGACGATTTTACATAAATAAATATGTACGGTGATTCTCCGCTTCTCCCCCCCCCCCCCCCCCCTCCCTCACTCTCTCTCTCTCTTCCCCCAGCCCGGCCACATCTCTCGCCACTTGCTCCGCACCGTCGCTGTGTCGAGGCTCGTTCGAGCATAGGAAAACACACGCAGAGCCCGGGAGACACCGTTGAAGGGCGAAAGAGCGAGAGAACACGGGTGAAAGACGCGAGCGAGCTGTGTTGTGTTTTGGTTCCAGGAACCGTCGACGGTTAGCCGTGGTCGGTTTGCATGAATGCCACCGGACTGTAAAGTTAACCGCGCTACGTTGATCTCGGACAAAACCTTCCCGCACGCATTTACCACCGTTATTGTTGTTACAATATCGCCATACATAGATTAGAAAGAGGTGTCCCTATCGCTTCGCTGATGGTTCCCGGGTCGATGGCGTTTCCCGTTGTGAGGCGTACGAGGATCGTACGTAAAACCGCGTTGGCAACAAAGCCGGTCGAACGTGCGAGTGTAATGTTTTCCTCCGAGTGGCGGGGACGACGTGTTGCGATCTCGCGAAGAAATCTGCTTCGCGCTGTGTCGAAAAACAAACGGTCCGGGTTGGGTTGGGGGGGGGGGGGGGGGGGACAAAGGAGAATCGCTGAAAGTTTCGATTGTGTGTCGTTGATCACTAAACGGATCACGTGACTAAATCTTAGATCAGCGATCAATCGTTAGATAATTCACTATATTGACTATAGAAAACATCTTAGGTCACTAATCGGGTCATTCGCGACACTGTTCCTATTTCACGGCTATTATCAGAATTATTGAAAATATTGGGACAATAGTTGCTTCGGTCAATTGAGAATCCAACCTTTTCTGCAATATACCAGTTGCTTCGATACCCGATGGATTATCTTTGGCCACTGATCGTGCACAGTTGCAAAACGGGGTAGGTCATTTATTACACCTCAGATAGGTCACTAAATGTATTGCATGACTAAATCGTACACCAGTGATCGATCGTTAGATAATTCACTATATTGATTATAGAAAAAATCTTAGGTCACTGATCGGGTCATTCGCGACACTGTTCATATTTCACGTCTACCATCAGAATTATCAAAAATATTGGGACAATACGTGCTTCGGTCAATCGAGAACTCAAACCACTCTGCATCATACCACTTCGATCCCTTCGCCATCTAATGCTTCCACCGATAGAAAAAAAGTAGTGGTCCGTTTTGCCCCAGACGCCATTTCGTCCCAGTCCTTCATCAGCCCCGAGGAAAGTCGAGTTCGTACGACTCGTCAAAGGACGGCTCTTCCGGGTGAAGAGTCAAGGGAAGCAAAAGGGAGTGTTAGGCCTCGTGAGCAGTTGACATCTGTATTAACGCGATTATGGGCTGGTTGGCCTGAACGTGTATGTAACAAGAGGGGTGAGACAAGCGAATCGGCTCGACTGTACGTGACGCGCGCAGCCGGTTCACTCGTGACACCGAATATCCCCGGCAAACAGAAGTGTGAACGCTAACCATCCGGTAGAGCGTTTGCTCATCGGTACGAGTTCCAAACACAAACCCAACTATAATCCACACGAATACGGACGAAGCTACTGTTCGTGCCACAATGGTAAGTGGCTGGTATATTCTGGCAGCGAGTCAACGGCGGAGAAGCCAAGGCGGGAGGAGCCAAGCGACCCGGCTACTTTGTCCGAGTTCACTAATCTGTTGGTAAGCACAAAAGCGATTTCGGGGGATCTCTTTTGTCAGCGAGAACTTTCGGTCCGATCGCGTTGAATTTCGACACGCAGTTCGAACCGATCCTTCCCCACCGATGCGACTCCCTTCTCCGCCAAAGTCACTCGCAGCCAGTTCGGAAGCTCTCTTTTGGTTCATCTCAGTGGTTCTCATTTGAGTTCAAATTTCTTTTCGACGAGCCTGGAGATCTTTACTGTGTGAGTGACGATTCGTGTGGTTGCTGGGAGGCGAGTGATTATTGTTGGTAGTTACTTCAACGTGTGCCAATTGTTCGTTCGTTCCCAACCAATTGGTTCATCGTCAACGAATCACACATCAGAATTGGACGAATAAAGTTGATCGTTATTCGACCAGTCGATTGGTTGGTCCAAAAACCCATTTGATTCCCAATCAATTGGTTTAACGTCATTGAATCACATATTAGAAACTAAGTTTATTGAATGAAAAAGTTCCTCGACATTCAACCTATCAATGACACCGAATCTTGCCCTTCACAGCCGATTCGCTGGGTCAGGAAATTATTAAGTTGGGACCTCAAGCTTCGTTCAATCAAATAACCTCTCTTTCGACCGATCACTTGATCGGTCCATGTTACATCGAACCAACGGGAAAACAAAACTCCAACACCTTTGATTAATCCGATTCCATAAAGTTGTTTCCATCATCGGCAACTGAATATCGACCTCGAGATATCCGATGCCCGTTAAATCCAACGAACCGTGTTGCAATTAGGGGAGGCTGAGATTCACCTCGGGCTGGTTGGGAACACCGGCATGACCGACGTTCATCCCCCTCTCGAGGTGTCGAGGATAGTCACCCTGCTCTATTGCTTCGGCTGACAGTCGACCGGCACGCTGGCACGGTGGCACTATTAGTACGGTTTGGGATGCTGCCCTAGTCAGCAGTGCGGAGAATCCGACACGACGGGACAAAATCGAGGTCCGACGCGGGCGCGCGCGCCAGAAATCAAATCATTTTAGTTGTACACAACGTACGAAAGGAGAAAAAATATCCTCGAGATGTTTCACAATCACAACGTAAACGTTGCACTCTTCTGGGAAATGCACTGTGAGTAAAGTGAAATAAAAAAAAAAACAAAACAATAAAACAAAAACAAAAAGTTACCCATAAAAAGAGCTGGAATTTATCGTGACGTCGATGTGAAAGGATGGATGTGAGTGGCTCGAATGTCGGCTCGGCCGAGGTATCGTTGATGCCGCATAACGATAGGGGCGAATTAACAGGCTGGCAGGGAGTTTGTGAGAATTTCAAACCTCGACGAAAATTTAGTTTTTTATTTAGAATTTTTTTTGTTTTTTTTTTTCACCGTTATTGATATCGACAGCAGGAGTGAGTAAGATGAATCATTTTCGTTCGGTACGGTGATGAATGCCCTGAGAATTCTCTTTGTCTAAGTCTAAGTGCATAACATATTTTCTTATAAATAAGATAAAGGTAAGAAAGCGTTGATCTCAAGTATCGGATCTCGAGATAGATTTTTCAAGCTTGATCGCAATAACAATAATCAACACCCTGCCAATACGACCCAGATTATTCGAATTAATCTTCGTATCCATCCAGCAACTTGCATCTATCAATACCAAAAAAAAACAAAACTAAAAAAAAGAATTAACCTAAAAATATTGATGTCCAACAGACGTTCAAGATTTCACTCGAGAACCCACTTTCCCATAAACAAACCCAAAAGAGATCTAAAAAAAGTAAAAGTTGTCTTCGACTCCGTCAGAAAACGTCACGACATGGCAGCTTCGAAAATCTCGCACCGACTCCTCCATCGTACGTTTTTCCCTCGGCGCAACGCCCACCGCGATTCTCTTTCCGGAGAATCCGCAATGATTATCGCGAAGCTTGATACAAAGTAGACTATAAAATGGCCCTATCCAAGCGTTAGTGCCGTTTCTTGCACGCCCCCTTCGCCCCGGTAGCTTTGTTACCTCGAATGTGTTCCGTCGGTTGGGTTGCGCAAGCGCCATTGTACGCTCGACTGCCACGACCATCAACAAAGACCATCGTCGTAATTCTCACTGACGAAAGGTCAATTCCAGCCCGAGGACTCTTCGCCGACGCCCCCCCAAAGTGCCCGAATCACCGGAAGAAAATCTCGCTCGCCCCCTCCTAACCTAAAGAGCCTTTTAGAGACTCGTTTCTCGACTGATGCGCGCAATCAAAAGAAATACTGCCAGCTCGGTAATCTCAAAGAATTCTCGACAAATCGGCCGACTTCCTCACGCGCCCTTCCTCCAAGCCACGACAAATTAAAAAAAAAAAAAAACCAAAAAAAAAAATACAAAAAAAATAGAAAATATATCTTGCGGTATTTATGACTGGGTCCGACGAGTACTCGCGGTAGAGGAACGTCTTGTAGGTATATTATAGGCAGTACGTATCGGTCGGCTTCATCGGCCTGTATCCGGATGTATCAAAGGGACCGCTTTGCCATTTTACAACCACCATATACGCTTTACGGCCCTGAAATCTGACGTCTTTTCTCTCCGGTGCGACTTTATCCTTGCGTTTGGGTGTGTGTTTTCATCTTCTTCTGTGTATGCGGATTTATAGGTGTGGTTGTTTGCGTTTGGGGGACGGAGTATCGGCCGACGGAAAGGACCGCGAGTAATTTGGTTCGACTTTGTCCTAGCGGTGTCGAATGCCCCGGGAGTCTTCCCACTATCCGGCCGAACGAAACTAACACCGCCTACCGCCCCTCTTCGCGGTTTGTAGCCGAGAGTTCTGTTGCGTTGAACTCTCCGGGATTCGTGAACGAGAACGGTCAACGGACTTCCAGTCTTCGTCGCGCTCGACGAAGATTCCGGACATTTTTGGACATTTTGTTTGTTTTTTTCCCCCCCAAGGGGTTTCCCGCGTTTTCAGAGTCGTCGCCAACTCACCCGAAACCTTTGGGTCACGGTTGGACATAGTTTTTCTTTAATTTTCAATTTCTTTTTTTTTTTTTTAGTAGTTGCGAGACGGTTTGGTTTTTTGAACGAGTTGGTTTTTTTTTTACAGTGTCGAATTTTATGGCTCAGTGGGTTGAAAGAGTTGGGTCGAGGGTTTGGGAATTTTGGTTGGGATTTAAAAAAAAATACATGAGCGTATGTCGAAAGAAATGTCCTTAAAAAAATATTCTCAAAATCTCTCGTTTGTCGATTTTATCGTTACTCTATTTTTTTTTTTTTTACTGAGAGACCGCGTATAAATGTTTTTATCACGCCACTCTGTTGGTACAGTTATTTCGAATGAAAACGAGAAGTTTCATCCCGCGGCCAGTTTCTCAATTCCGTCGACAGAGCGTTAATAAAATTGGACCCAACGACAACCGGACCAAGTCAAAACTCAAAGTAACATTCAACGTTAAATCCTATATACAAAAAAAAAAAATTACTCAATTCCAAAAATCGTATAATCTCCAATTTTCCACCATTGCCCTAATATTCACTCCCTAAAATCAACAAAATACATCTTACCTACCAAAACACAATTATCTCACCCACAAAAACTAATACAAACTTTCTAATCTCAAAGTAATTGGAAAAACATACAATTCCACCTATAAGTAAAAAAAATAAAAATAAAAAAGTAAAATTAATTAATAATCCTCGAAATTTTCTTATCTCAAAAGTCCGTCCGATGGGGCGTCAATAAAGTCGGTGGGAAACGAGTTTCGCGGTTGAATTTCGCAACACGATTGCAACAATGCGAGTCCACGATGATAGTCGGTAGTCGGCGGTTGTACTGGCTTTCGAATCGACGTTCGAGATATCCCAGCTGACGCTCCTCTCGTTTGCCTCCGTGTGGCTTATCTCCGCATGGCTATCGAGGCAATAGAAGGTGCGGAATATAATGTCGAGTATACAGTCGAAAGGGTATCGTTGTATGGAGAAGCCGGGCGCGAGAGATCGGCAGCTCCCTGTTATACGCGAGATCGTGTAAGGAATTTATTCAAATCGCTTCTTATTGCTGTTAGTTATACGCGTATACGGTAACCCGAGCCGTCGCTCCGTGCCGTTCCCCTTCTTCGGCCGTCGCTTCGCTCAACGGTCGCTTCCCCGTCTCTCGACCCGCCGGACGCCTCGCCCGGCTATCTCAATAATAACAATTACCAGCAAGCCGAGAGAAGATCTCGCACCTCCGATAAATGTTATATTATAGTCCGGGCCACTTGCGTCTCGCGATAAACGGAGATTCTCCAAGTGTGTTTCCCAACCCGTAGGACATCACGGCTCACACACCAGTTGTTACCTACTTCTCACCCGACTCTTTATCTTTTTTTTTTTTTTTTCTTTTTCATTCGCCTTTTTATATTTTATTTTTTATTTTATTTTATTTTATTTTATTTTATTTATTTTTTGTCGTTTCACTCCTGCGCTTTCTCACAGCGGTCAGGCAGTTTGCGACGGAATCGCCTGTTCATGCGAGTGGGCGATTCATGGCCGGCTGAGGTAGAAACTTTAATATCACTGAAGTGCGAGTTTCCATGATAAATTCCTAGGACGGATACGTGGTTGGTCGAGTAGAATCGCTGACATTGACTCTCGATGCTGTTCGCGCGGACTATTCGCACAAGCTCAGCTGATGAGTTTCTGTTTGGTGTCGATGCCGAGAGCTGAGCGTGGTACTTGGTAGTGACCGGTAGATGGCGCTGATGCGCGCGGCCATTACACGGCTGGGGCCTCTGGCACGCGAGAAGCGGGACTATTGGGGAGTGACTGCGATTGAGAATTTTTTAAATATGTTTATTTTACCGGTATTATGGACTCGGATTACATTGGACATCAATTATTATTATTTTTTTTTATTCCATGGTAATTAAAAATTAACGTATCGGTCTGGTGGTTTGTTTCTCTAATTTTATTCCTCAACATTTATTCAGATACTTTCTAGATGGACTCTGTGATAACTCACTTTTTTTTTTTCTGTTATCTGGAATCTGACACGTAATTCGACGAGTGCCCTCGATACATTGAAATTCTATCTTCGTTGCTTCCCTCTGGTTTCCCACCGAGCGACATTAACAAATCGATCCACCATAACGAAAATCACACGATAACTCGATTGTCCACCAACGACAACTGATACTTTGATGAACGGACAAATACTCGGCTAAACGGAAAAACAAGAACCGATACAGAAGCAAAGATAAACGTCAACCCGTTCGACGAAAAAACCAACCCGAACCGATAAACGCAACGCTAACCCAAAAAAAAAAATTCTCCCCTATAAAACCTAACCTCTAAACTCCAGGAAAAAAAAAATCATTTTCAAAACACCCCAACGTGAAGATAATTCCAAGAGCAAAATAAAAATAAAAAAAACTCGTCGCATTCGCCAAATTCAAACCCGTCGAACCACGCACCCTATCAATTTCTGAATCTCCAAAAAAAAAAAAAAAATCTCTCAAAAAAAAAATCAACTCTCAAACCCGCCCTGTCCAAAATCCCATCGTGCGAACCCGTTACTCAAGCAGATGCGACCACCCGAAATAACCCGGAAGTCTAAAAAAAAATATACACACCTTTTATTTAAAAGAACCTACAAAGATTCCTACAACTCTCCCCCCCCCCCCCCCCCCTCCCTGCCCCCCTCTCCCGCTCATTCCATCGAGCCGGCGCTATAAACACCGCCGGTGTCCAGAGCGAGCCCGCGATGCCAGAGCAGTAACGCGCACAGAGAGAAGGCACAACAGGCAGCGAGAGTTTAATTAATATTCGCACAGCGGGTTGGCCCGTTTGATTAGCGCTCCGTAGTGCGGCCTGATGGGCAGACATGCATATCCACGTTCGAAACTAAACGCGTATATCCCCCCCCCCCTCCTCGTCCGCCGCCCGTGTTCCCATACACGCGATACCGGAATTGAGGTTATAACGCGTACAACGCGAGAGTCCCGCGCGAGCAGCGAGGGAAACGTTGGGAGCGCGAGGGAGACGGACGATTCGCAGAAGCGACGGATAGCGCATTCCGTGAGCGCCCGTACACGAGCCAAATGTAACATCACAATCATAACCCGATGAGCGAGGCCAGCGGCGCGTTCGTCCGAATTCGCCCCCGAGCCGGTCGAGCGTTCCGCGTCTGCCAAAACGTCCTCACGCTTCAGCGATATCAAAGAACTGCGTCTACGTCAGCCCGTCGACGTTTGCGCGCGGGCTCGATTCACGGAACGCCGCTACGGAACGTGTCCGACGGCGCAGCGAGTGACCCGTGGCCCGGGGCGTTCCGTAATGAAACGGTTAGACGAGAAAAACCGAGAGAATAATCTTTGAGAGAGGAGGGAAAGAAATGAGGAGAAACAGAGTAGGAGTGTGGGAACGTGGTGGGAGAGGACAATGGTAATAATACTTGTGTTTGAAAATTCAAGAGAACGCGAGGTACGACGCGTTGTGCCGAGTCGGCGTCTCGTTCTCTCCCTTCCACGGGCGATCATCGTTTAGATACACTCGCGCCGGTGCCGCCGTTCAAGTTATAACCCCAGCAGCAGCAGCAGCAGCGGAGCGAGCCGCAAACACAATCATTTATTTCGTAAATTTATTATCGTCCAACGGTAATACGCGGTAGCAACGTATTTATTAGCGGAGATAGAGGGACCCCACGGCCATTTCTTTTTTACTCGCTTCCAATTACCCGCGGCCCGAGAGAGACGGCGATGCGGTAGTGCGGGATTCGGCCACCACGCGGCGGGACGGTCGGCCCGAGCGACGATCCGGACTTCAGTGGCCCGTCGCATACTTTCTTTTTCTTTAGGTGAGAGAGAGTCGACGTTGGTTTGAGACAGAGTAGACTTCGCACTCGGAGGTTAGATCGACGGGTGTGGACGATAAGAGGAGTTCGGACGAAATCCTCGTTTAATAATCCGTCGAAGATTTAATTTATTACTAAATTGAGGGTTAAAACGCCAACTGAGTAACGGAAGAGTCAAACACGGCATTAGAAATAGCGTTCACGACCTGTGGACTTTTTCGACTCTCCTCATTTTTCCTCCCGTGTCAAATCGACAATCCTCGTGCAAGTAATTGATATGTTTCGAAAATTAGAAGCTATCAGCTCGACACAGGTCTCACTTATCTCCACGAAAAAAAGAAAACGAGTCTTAATCCACGAAACATCGCTACTTTCACCTCGGCGTTCTGCCTCACAATTTTTTTACCGAGGAGCCGGATTGGGTTTCGTGCAGTTTCGTGGGCCGACGCGTGTGTATCGTTAGTTCGCGTCCCAACCGGCGGCGTCGAAAAAAAAGGAGTCGCTGTACACAACGCGGTAAGGAAATAACATCGGGCGAGAGCGCGCACCGCTAGAGGGGGCTTTAGGTATAATCTCCGCGTGTAAGTCCCGAGAAAGATAGATTAAAAAAGGACGAAGAAAAATAGAAGAAAAAAAAAAAGAGAACGAAAAGATGTGCAGCGTCGGACGATGGAATGAAGAAAGATACGTTGGCTGAAGCAGTGCGTGTTGCCCGATAATGTAATAACGTATACCGTCCGAGTCTACTTCATAAAGCAGACCGGTGGCCTCTCGGGCGTGCTGCGAGAGCCGAGACCGAATGTCTCTCTCGCTCTTCGGTTCAACGGCGACTACGCAGACCGGCAGCAAGCCTCTCCTCTTTATCTTCCTTATCCAACGAGGTTGCCACCTTACGTGGAGAACGCCACTCAAGGATAGCAGAGACTCTGTTTCCAACAGAGACATATTTCTACTTTTATTTTTATTCTCATTTTTCTTTTTTTTTTTTCTTTTTTCTTTATATTCTCTTATTTTTATTTTTATCTTCTCTCTCAATAGCTCTTCGTTCTGCCTCTCGGGCGACTCTCGCTCTGGCGCGGGACTCTCCGAGAATTCACCTTGCCCCGCTTGTAAATACCGGGAACGTTTCAATCCCCTGCCCACTTCCGTCCCCGCCGATATATTTTTTTCTTCGTCGTTATTCACTCGTGTCCTTTATTCATCCTCTATCAAACTCGTCCCGCGCCGGAGATAAACACCGACCGATGACGATTTACACTTGATCGACCTTATCGCCGGCCGGAAATAATTTCCCCGCTTTGCAACACCATTGGCTGCGATAAAAATTTCTCACCGGCGAATCTATATTACCCGGCCGAGGGTGTCTCAACAGCCGATATAACAGAACACTCTCGTTCTCACTACTCTCGACTAACTTTATTTCACGAGATAGCCGTTCGGGACTTTATCGTCGACTCTTCGCGCCGGACACTCGCTATCTAAATCTAAATTAGTCGATGCGAAATTTACTTTGCTTACTATTTCCAGATTGGATTTTTCCCCCGCTCCTCCCTCGTGCATTAAGAACCAACGATTCACCACGTGGGTTATATCGAGTTGAAAGAAAAAAAAACACACACACACAAATAAACATCGAGGGATAGTTCTGAGATACGAGTCGGGGAGATCTCGATCGATGATCGGGGAATCGAGTAGCGAAGAGGTTCGCCCGGCGGTGTAAGAGGCGCTGGCGTTTTGCACAGCGAAGAAGCGGATTGGTGGGGGAGCCGCGCCCGCCCGAGTGAGATATCGCCGGCGACCGGACGTATTTATGAGTATTGGCAGGCTTACAAACACGCCGTCGAGCCGCTTTCCCCCCTCAACCGCCAGCAGCTTCCATACCACGTGTCCGCGCCCCGAATACTGTATACGTTCTCTCTAACCGCCTCTTCCCCTACCTCCTTCTATATACCTACTGTTTTCTGCGGAACAACGGCGCTGCCGGCCGCGTACCATCGACGGATGAATCGCTCATTCCCTTTGTTCCTCGCGTCTTTTCGCCCGCGCATTTTTTTTTTACTCTCGGACCACCGCTATTTTCCTGACTCGACGACACTCTCGTATCAAAATGGCGTCGAAATTTTTACGGTACGCTCGTTAATTGTAAAGCTCTGCGAGGAGC
Organism: Listrodromus nycthemerus; assembly: GCA_963978505.1. Classification (NCBI taxonomy): domain Eukaryota; kingdom Metazoa; phylum Arthropoda; class Insecta; order Hymenoptera; family Ichneumonidae; genus Listrodromus; species Listrodromus nycthemerus. Next base: position 2,781,303 of record OZ021684.1, on the reverse strand, counting down.
TTTGTGAAAGCGTCTTTAGCGTTGCGGTGGAAAAAAAAAAAATTCTTCGATAGTCGGGGATTTGAACAGGCGATCGGTGTATTTTGGTAACGGTGCTTTTTGAAGGAAGTAGGGTTAGATTCTTGGGATTTGTGTATGGGATTTATTGCAATGGGATGCAATACACTTCTGGTATTATTGCAATGTAGATGCGAAAGCTACTGCAATCCGCTCTGGACTGACTTTTTATTGGGTCATTTTTTTCCAGGTCTTTGATCTTTCACGGGTGAGGTCGTGCTATGTTAACGCGATTCAAGCCAGCATGCGGTCTCACTTTGAGACCTCTTTTTCCAAGTTCATTGTCTGAGATGGCGCGTTGTCGCACAATCGCCGACAAAATATTGTCTGGGTGGACACATGGGGCAAGATTTATTTTTTGTACTCTCGCTTTGAGAATTCTTTTCTTATTCTTTCCATCAAAGTACAATAATGGACACAAATCTGAATATCTTTTTTTTTTTGTCAATGCAGTGATTTCACACTGGAGGACTTTGAAGGGTTGTCAAAAATATTCCTCTACGGTAAAGAAAATGGAGATATCGAGAATCAAGAAATTTTCTACGAGCTCGACATTGAAGTAATTAAAAAAAAAAAAAAGATTCATTTCTTCTAATCTCACTTCGAGACTTCTCATCTCATTTCCATCAAAATAGATAATTGCACAAATCTCAATACCAATATTTTTCTTCTTTCTAAATACCGTAATTTTACACAGGCGGACTTTGAAGGATTGTCAAAAATATTCCTCTACAGTAAAAAAAATGGAGACATCAAGAGTCAAGAAATTTGCAACGATCTCGACACCAAAGTACTTGCGATAAAAAAACATTTCTCCTATCTCACTTCGAGACTTCTCATCTCATATCCATCAAAGTACAGTAATTTCACTAATCTCAATGCCATTATTTTTTTTTTCTCAATACATTGATTTCAAACTGGAAGACTCTAAAAGATTGTCAAAAAATATTTCTCTACAGGAAAAAAAAAATGGACTTAAGAAAGACAAGGTACTTAAAAAAAAAAACAATTCTACTCTCGCTTCGAGACTTCTCATCTCATTTCCACCAAAGTAGAGTAATCGCAGAAATTCCAATACCATTATTTATCTTCATCCTCGGTCCACTCATTTCACACTGGAGGACTCTCAGAAATGGTCTGTTGGCTCGCGCACGGGACAGGAAAGTTGGAGACTCGGGTGGTTTTCCCTGGGACGTTAATCGGGACTCTCGTGTCGATCCGTGCACTCGAGGGGTGTTTTCGGTCTCCGGGCTGACGGGCTCAGTGGGCGCCACTTATAGAACCACGGTACATTATAGTACATGCGCTTCTCTCTCCCTTTCGCCCGGACTGCGATGATATATAAGGGATTTGTCTCCGCCGGCAGCGTCGTGCCTCATGTCGCAAATATTAACTCTGATACAGGCCATTCATTCACTTAATTACAAACAGGCGTGATTTAAGGGAGTCGAGATCGGCGGGGGGTCGGAAGTCTCTCGCCGGGCAAAAGTCCATTGGCAAAACGAGCAACTCCACGGCCAGGACCTTCGGTTAAGGTGTGCAGAAAGATGCGGGAAGTCCGCGCCTCGCTCGAATCGCCGCAAAGCTTTCTCAACCCGTTTTTCCTCGCAACAAAAAAATTGTAATTTTTTTTTTTTTTTGTTATAATTCTTCCAACCAGTGTGCGATAGGTCCGGATTTAATATTTAGAATAATACGGTTTGCAAGATTCTTTTTTTGTTAGGCAATGAAAATTCTGGAGTTATTTTTTTATTCGATATTTTTTTGCGACGTTTCATGATAATTTTCGATTCAGTCGTTCAATCGAGATTGCAAAAAAGAATTGGAAGTTTTCATTCGAGGACTGGTATATGAAAAATCAATTTACCGTTTCGGTGGAAAATTCTTTATTTTCAATAATTCACTTGAATCACAATAAGTGACGACATTAATTTTTCATCATAATCGTGCATTTAATTTGAGGCAAGGTGACACCGGGGCAAAATGGGACAGCGAGAACATTAGTATTTTTTTTTTTTACAGTCCAGAACTGAGACTAAAATCGTGGGGAAAAATTTGTTTCGGAAAATCGACGGTTTCAATGAACATTGTGATTTTTGTCTTTTTAACCGGGAAGGATGTCTCGAAGGATCGTCGGGAGCGATGTTGATGTATGTCGAAGTCGCGGGGTTTGAAAACAGCGTTTAACAGGATATATCAAAGAGGCCCCTTCGCGCATCCTTTCCGGACCTCGGCTACGTTTTTTTGGGAAAAAGTCGAGCGACGCTAATCTTTCCCTTTGGTCGATGTGCAGAGTCACGCGTCACCGCATCCGACTAGTCTCGCCCGCCGCTCGTTCGTCCCTCATATAGACATTCCTTTCCCCGTCCTGAACTCTCGGTCCTTCCTGTTTCTCCCTTCACGTGCGAGAAAGCAATCCCGGCGCCGCAACAAGATTTTCCAGTAAAAAGTCGCCACCCTCACAGTCAAGCTCGACGATCGCATTAAAAAATGACGCCGGAAGCGATTTCGTTCGTTCGAGTGAGTTATCGTTATTTCGAATTTTCTTTGTGACAAAATTCGTGAATCCCCAATAATCGTGTGAAAATAAATTGGGAATCGAAATAAACGAAACATTGAATATTCTTAAATCACCTTTATTATTCGAAAATCAATGGAATCTTTTTTTGGTACATAAAAATACATCGTCGAGATTATTTGGAATTTAGCTTTACAATTTTTTCGTACATCACACACGATAAAGTTAAAAAAAAAAAATTGATGCCCCGGTGTTCGATTCCCAATAATGAACTGCCATTTGAATCATTTCATATCCACATCCAACTCCCACACGTGACGTGGGATCAACGTAATGAATCTACGATTTTCCTCCGCAAAGCCCTCAGAGTAGTTTCTTAGATGGAAACGCTCGTTTCCATCCAAGAAACGCCGATGGCCCGTCGAAAAGTCTAATTCTCGTCTCGAGCCGTTCTCGCAACCCCTCGAAATAAATACTCGCAACGGCGTAACACACACACGCTGCCGGTGGTTAACGCGCGCGAGTTACCCGGCGTAACTCATGCGATCGCGTTATGATACGCGAGAGATTTAACGTCGAGAGCGTCCCATCTTCACCGACGCTGAGAGGATACGGTGGGGGCTCCGCACGAGAGATACTCCGGTATGCATGAAAGGACTCTCATCCTCGTTCTTAGTCGGTGATCTCCCCACACCCCTTTATGTCTTCCACTTCCTTCACGTATCTCGTTCCCATGAGTGCTGCCGGTGCTCGGCGGCTCCTGCTGCTACCTCTTGAGGCACCACGGTGCAGCCGAGTCGGAAACCGGGAGAAACGCCCGCGACTGCCGGACCCCTGCTGCCTCCCCGAGCCTTCTTATAGCTACGGTGTAACTAATACCGACTATCCATAGCTATATTAAGCGGGTATAAAGTACAAGCATCGCCCCCCCCCCCCTACCCCTCACGTACTTACATCCCCTAACTGCCGAACTTACGACCGAGACCCTCAAACCCCTGCCACGTCCCCGGCTAAAACCAACCGTTCGCCGTTCCACGAGGTTTGCCTTTTGATTCTCGTCAGCCACTTTGGCCCCGAATCATCCCGTTCTCCCCCCCCTCACGGCTGCCCGTAGCCTCAGAGCCGATGCGCTTTCGCCACGCGAAAAGAGATTCTCGCGAGAGAAAACGACGGTGGCGAAGAGGGCGCGGTTAAAATTTAGGGCAGAGTCGTGTCTGTCGAGATTCTGCCACGCCACTTTCGGTGTGAAATGACGTTTGCCGGAATGACGTCACGTCCGGTTTGAAAAAAATTCGTATTTTTCGCCGGAAGTGACGTTTCCTGGAATGACGTCACTTCCGGTCAAAAGGACAGGTTTTTCAAACCGGATGTGACGTCATTCCAGCAAACGTCACTTCCGGTGAAAAAGAGAGATTTTTAAACCGGATGTGACGTCATTCCAGCAAACGTCACTTCCGGTGAAAAAGAGAGATTTTTAAACCGGATGTGACGTCATTCCAGCAAACGTCACTTCCGGTGAAAAAGAGAGATTTTCAAACCGGATGTGACGTCATTCCAGGAAACGTCACTTCCGGCGAAAAAGCGAGATTTTCAAACCGGATGTGACGTCATTCCAGGAAACGTCACTTCCGGCGAAAAAGAGAGATTTTTAAACCGGATGTGACGTCATTCCAGCAAACGTCACTTCCGGTGAAAAAGAGAGATTTTTAAACCGGATGTGACGTCATTCCAGCAAACGTCACTTCCGGTGAAAAAGAGAGATTTTTAAACCGGATGTGACGTCATTCCAGGAAACGTCACTTCCGGTGAAAAAGCGAGATTTTTCAAACCGGATGTGACGTCATTCCAGGAAACGTCACTTCCGGCGAAAAAGAGAGATTTTTAAACCGGATGTGACGTCATTCCAGCAAACGTCACTTCCGGCGAAAAAGCGAGATTTTCAAACCGGATGTGACGTCATTCCAGGAAACGTCACTTCCGGTGAAAAAGCGAGATTTTCAAACCGGATGTGACGTCATTCCAGGAAACGTCACTTCCGGTGAAAAAGCGAGATTTTTAAACCGGACGTGACGTCATTCCAGGAAACGTCACTTCCGGTGAAAAAGCGAGATTTTTCAAACCGGATGTGACGTCATTCCAGGAAACGTCACTTCCGGTGAAAAAGAGAGATTTTTAAACCGGATGTGACGTCATTCCAGCAAACGTCACTTCCGGTGAAAAAGAGAGATTTTTAAACCGGATGTGACGTCATTCCAGCAAACGTCACTTCCGGTGAAAAAGAGAGATTTTCAAACCGGATGTGACGTCATTCCAGGAAACGTCACTTCCGGTGAAAAAGCGAGATTTTTCAAACCGGATGTGACGTCATTCCAGGAAACGTCACTTCCGGCGAAAAAGAGAGATTTTTAAACCGGATGTGACGTCATTCCAGCAAACGTCACTTCCGGCGAAAAAGCGAGATTTTCAAACCGGATGTGACGTCATTCCAGGAAACGTCACTTCCGGTGAAAAAGCGAGATTTTCAAACCGGATGTGACGTCATTCCAGGAAACGTCACTTCCGGTGAAAAAGCGAGATTTTTAAACCGGACGTGACGTCATTCCAGGAAACGTCACTTCCGGTGAAAAAGCGAGATTTTCAAACCGGATGTGACGTCATTCCAGGAAACGTCACTTCCGGTGAAAAAGCGAGATTTTTAAACCGGACGTGACGTCATTCCAGGAAACGTCACTTCCGGTGAAAAAGCGAGATTTTCAAACCGGATGTGACGTCATTCCAGGAAACGTCACTTCCGGTGAAAAAGCGAGATTTTCAAACCGGATGTGACGTCATTCCAGGAAACGTCACTTCCGGCGAAAAAGAGAGATTTTTAAACCGGATGTGACGTCATTCCAGCAAACGTCACTTCCGGCGAAAAAGCGAGATTTTCAAACCGGAAGTACGTTATTCCCCTGTGACGTTTCTTTCGATAAAAGCAATTGAGATTCGTCCTTTCCGATATAAATTTTTAATGTTAGTGTTTGCCGAGACAATTAGTTTTTCGTTGCTCATTGGACACCGATGTCATTGACGGTGGTTATTACACCGAATCGAGATGACGACGCGTGACAGCGGTTCCGGAGTCGCAGTTAGGATCGTCAGACTGTGGGACGAAGGGTGTAGCGAGCGCAGAAGGGATTCCCGAAACGAGCCGTTATCATTTCATTACCGGCTCTTCCGGCAAGCCCGGATAATTGTTAAGAGTAGCCCTCCACCGACGCTGTTATCCCCGGCTTAAGTTATTAATAAAACGCTCGTTTCGCACGGTCGCGGGCGCGCTCGCCTACCGTGCCCGCTTCTTCGCCGTCGGTTTCCGCGGAACAATGTTTACGACAGCCACGCTCGGAAAACGTACAACATTCCGTGTAATTGTTGCCGTTCGAGCTATCGTGAATTTGTTTTCTCTCGAGTCTGCGAACGCCAAAGAACGCAAACCCGAACTCTAAACAAATCGGTGAATTAATTCCGGGCGAGACGAAAGACGATCGCAAACGTTCAATGAAATATTTCGCTAAGAAATATATTTATAAATACAAATATAAATATAAATATAAATATAAATATAAATATAAATATAAATATTAACGTCAATATTAATATCTATTTTCAGAGTAGCGAATCTCCGTTTAATTAATAATCAAATCGAAGTCCGTCCGTATCGTCCCGAATGGCCCCACTGCAGAGACGTTTCGTCGTGACAACAGTTGCGGTTAATTCGAGATGCCGCGTTCGGTTGGGCGCAGTTAAAAGCGTAGCAACCCTTTTCCCATATCTCGGCGTTGTTTCGAACGAAAATGGCACGCGGCATCCCCTTTCGCAGCACCGAGTCACCGGGGGTTGGGGCGACGTGCCGCGCAGAGCGGAGGTGCTGGTTATTTAATTAAATCCGGATTAGGCGACGCAATGGCGCACGGTGTAAACCAAACCGGGGGTCCCGAAAGGACCTCGATATTATGGACAGCGGTTGATGCCTCTCACTTTTCTTCACTTCTTATTTCATTCCATTGTTTATCAAAGCCCAGCGAGACACTCGCTTCCGCGAACTCTCCTTCTCGCTCGACTGAATTCACCATAGGAGAGACGAGGCAGGGTGAAATAAAGCCATCAGCAAAATAACTCGTTCGCGCTCTCAATTTTTCAATGAGACTATTTATTTTTATTTTTTTACATCATAATAACATTATTAATATTGTTGTATATCCACGGTAACAAATATCTTGAGTGTCAAACATATTGTCCATTTTGCCCCACTCCGCTTATTCACGTTTCCCCAAAAATATGTATTTCTTCGATGAAACTCCCTTCTCGAGTCTTCTTCTTCGTCGACTCATTCGTTCGAAACTCATCCGTCTCCTCAACTTTTAAATAACACTATTTCTATTTTTTCATACAACAATTACCAACAACAACAAAACACAATGATAACGACACAATTAATATCGCTCCGTATACACAGTCTCGAATATTAAATATCAAATGTATCGTCCATTTTGCCCCACTTCGAAGATTCACCTATCACCAATATAAACACACACACACACATATATATATATATATATATATATTTATGAAACTCAGGTATCTTTTCAAGTGTCCGTCCCGCAGCCTCTGCGGCGACCCCGCGCCCTACGCTCCTTTTTAATTAAAGATACGGAATCGCTCTATCGAGGGCAAAGCGAGCTTTTCATCGCAGACGACACTGCACGGTAAGCTAAAAGAAAAAAAAAAAAAAAAGAAAAAAAAAAGAGGACGAAGAAATCTCAAAGCACGACGGTAGACTCGAGGGGGGAGGGGGGGGGGCGGACTAAGTGTAAATGATAGCGCGGTTATGGTAACTGCCCTGCCCTGCCCCCCCCCCCTGCCCCACCATGCACTGGGATTCTCCAGAGATGCTTTTTAAAAAGCGTTTACGACCTCGTCGTCGAGCGGCGAATTTCCGAGCCGCCTCGGCCGAGATAAATATTAAAGGAGAAAAGAATGAAAAAAACCCGTGCTATTCTCTGCCGAGAAACACCCTCGCTTCGTTTTTTTTTTTTTTTTTTCCTTCCTCATTCTTCTCGGGTTGTGCGAAACGATAGTTGAGAAGTCGAGATATTCGCGAGAAACGAGGTTGCAACAATCTCAACCCCAATGAGGGCTTCCGCGTCTGTTGCCGTCGGCTCGCGACGCCTCGAGCGCGCAACTCGCATCTTCTTCCATTAATTACGACACTCAACGGTGGGACTTTAAATGGCCACGACGTACTTCAACGCTGTAATCTTCTTATTTCCGGTACCTTATGTTTTCCTCCCCCCAAAAAGTCCTCGCGTTCCCCGCGATTTCGCGATAGACTCGCTTCTCGAGTGCTTCCCGCTTCAACGCTTGAGAAATTCTCGCTCGGACATTTCGTCGGGCGTTTCATTTATCGTCTCGTAGACGCGAACATGTAACGAGGAAAATATATTTCGCTCGAAACTCAACGAAACGTGTTGTCGAGACATTCACAGACTGCTTACAAAATCTCAAAGTCGTGTCCGTTGGAAAATTTTTCAATAAAACTTTCCTACAATTTTGTGCAATAGCATATTCATTGTAATATCCGATATATTATTAAAAAAAAAAAAAAAAATTACATTAATCCTCGAAGCAAGCAAAGCGAACGAATTTTAATTTTCGGTCCATTAAATTCACAATTTTTTTTTACCGTCTATAAGTATTTTATATATATATATATTTATGATTATTCTTTTAACCCGGATATTGCAATCGCAGCGTGCGAGTTTCCACTTTCGATAGAGGGATGAGAGGAGAATATCGAATGCCGTAGAGGGAAGCAAAGAGAGAATGGCATGCGACGGTAAACATAAATTTGCTTGGCTACTTAATTGAATGGGGAAGAGGAAGTAAGGAGAGGAAACGGGCGAAAGAAAAAGAGATCTGTGTACCGACGAGGGTCGACCAATTTCTTCCCGACGGGAAGCAAAGAGGGAAACCGTTGCGGGACAAAGAGTCAAATATATTCGCCTGTATACCTTACAAGTATCTAATACCGTTCTCGAACCGATATGCTAAACGCTTCAGGAATGCCTCTCGCTATTCTGCGAATAAGCGCCGCTGTAACCGGCACCGATGTCGTTTCGTCGAAAAAAAAAAAAAAAAAACAAAAGAAAATCTTCATTTTCTTCAACGAATTCGATTCAAGTTTTAGCGCCGATTGAGTCTCAACAAGAACTCTGTTGCCCGTCAAAATAATAACTAACATTCAATCGATAAACCAAAAAAATATATTCATTAAAATGAATCCAGCGTGAAAGCTTCAACGCGAATATTCGAACGACAGTAAATCGTCAAAAATAATCTACGATTAAAAAAAAATAAAAAAAAAGATAAAAAATACATTAAAAAGTGTGTACGATTATCTCATCGATCCACCGAAAAAAAATCGACCATACAATTATCCCCACAAAAAAGACAGACATTAAAATCCAAACCAGAAGAAAAAAAAAACCCGAATAAAAAATCTAATCCGGTAAATCGTCAAAAATTACCTGCAATAAAAAAAATAAATAAATCACATAGAAACATACACACAAACTCTTCAATTCACCATCCAAATCCATCAAACAATCACCCTCATAAAAAAAAAAAGAAAAACATTGAACCCACACCAGGAAAAAAAAAAACCATAAAAAATAAAAAAAAATCCAATTCCCCTAATTTTCATACCGCGACGTCTTCGGGTCGAAGATTCGAATTCCCCGTGTCGAAATTATACGTCCGAGGCTCCACGAATCTTCCCGGCCTCCCGACATTATTTCCGTCCCTCGTCCAACGCTGGAAGAGCAATCTTAAAAAAAAAAAAAAAAAAAAATTAAAAAAAAAATTAAAAAATTAAAAAAAAAAAATTCCAAAAAAACCGCCGCACCAAATGTTTCGTGTCGCTTGGCGTGCGAGTCGAAAGTGTATCGCTCAGCGAGCATTCTCCGACGGCCTGTGAAAATACACGAGCGACGATACGCCGAGGGGACTTCCGGGAGAGCGTGAGCGATTGTTTTGTTTGGCTCGTGTTCCCGAGCGAGCTATGGATACGCGAGGCCACGGCGGTTTCGGCAGAAACGAGGAGGGGGATAAGCAGAAGAGAACCGTTGAATAAGACGCGTGTCGACTGTCCGAGGAGAAGGAAAGGTTTTCCTTATTGCGGGGCCAGCGCGCGCGCACACAAATAAACAAATATCTTCGGTTGAGCGCTCGCAGCCGGTCAATTGTTTTTTTTTTTTTTTTTCTCATCCTTCCGACTACGTGGAATTCTCGAACGCGTTGTGCGACTCGGGACGTGAGCCGTGGACCGTTGAAAATTTTCTGTAATTCCAAAGTAGCGAAACGTGAATTTTGTTTGGACGAAAATTCGTGTATATTTAATTTCGTGGAAATCGTTTGGGGGAAAATCGACAGTCTGTTCGAAATATTGGGAAGAACTTTTCGAAAATTTTTCTTCACTTTCACTGTGACATTAATTTAATTTATTCGCTCTAGTTTCGATGTTAAGATGTTCCCACGAAAATTTCCAATCACGACAATTAAATATTTTACACGTACATTTAATATTTTATTTATTTAATCCCCACGGATAAGTCCAATAGAAAGAAAATACAGAAATAGAAAATAATCGACGAATTTTTGTCCAATATTATTCTCAGACAAATAACAAAAAAATAAATTTACATCAACGCACCTCTAATCGGTCGATTGTCCATATTTGTAGAAACATAAATGCACGAACAAATAAAATTCCCACCGAAAAAAAATATATTACCGACAATGATCGGTCGATTTTTCACTGAGACGTGGACCGATTTAATTGTGATGAAAAATCCGACCTTAATATATTTTTTTATTTTGCACACAGGCAAGAAGAAATTTCCGTCGGATCCCTCTTGCTGTCCCGTATGCAGTGTGACGGTGAGACCGCAAGAGCTGGAGCAACATTTTGCCCAGGAGCTCGATCGGTTGTACAAGGTTTCGACGGGAAATTCCCGGCCGCGACAGAGATCGGCGATCGGTCCGCCTCCTGGACATCATCATCCGGATCATCCCCATGGGCCGATGCACCATGCACCGTCGACCGCCGACGGAACGCCCCAGGGACGATGGGAAACCTACAAGAGAATCAAAGCGAATCGTCAGGTGTGAAAATTAAAAAAAAAAATTTTTTTTTTTTTTTTTCTTTAATGCACCGATAATTCAAAAAATTCGCAATAAAATTTTCGTTTCGTCGAATAATGTGTCGTCGTTGAATTTTCAGGGTCCAGAGATTTTTCGACCGTGGCAAAATTCCACCGGAATTTAATTCAAATTATCAAATTATTATTATATTCGAGATAAGTTGCACGGCAATTTTTTTTTTTTTTTTTTTTTTTTTTTTTTTTTTCCCGGTGATGCAAATTCGAATCTCTGAAATCGCAATTTTCGACCGGAAGTCGTAGAGAGAAATTTTTTATCGAATTGACTTTTTTCTTCTATCACGGTATTTTTGGCTGGAGAATGATATCTCAAAAGTGGAGGTGACGTCACAGACATGAGCGACGATATTTATGCGAGAAATCCCATCCGTTAATGAAATTAGATTTTCCAACTAGAAATTACGTTTTTTTTTTTTTTTTTTTTTTTCACTTCAAGTTACTTTCGGTTTTAACGGTGAATTTTCGATACCCGAAGTGACATTTTTCGTGTGACGGTGAAAATTATTGTTAGGAAAATTGAAATTGCAATTATTGGTGGTTTGCGAAATATTTTTTTTTTTACTCGTAAATTCGTGAACATTCGTCAAGTGATGAAGCTGAACGAATTTACAGCCACATTGCAAATTAAAAAAAAAAAAACAATTCGAAGCGAGCCTGATCGTTGATAAAAATAATAATTATCGGGTGTAATTTTGGGAAAAACAATTAAATTTTTTTTTGTGGAATTTTACAGTCGAGAATTTAAAGCCACGTTGGAAAATTAAAAAAAAACAATTCGAAGCGAGCCTGATCGTTGATAAAAATAATAATTATTAGGTGTAATTTTGTGGAAAAATAATTACATTTTTTTTGTGGAATTTTACAGGCGAGAATCCGGGTGAAGAACAGGAAGAGAAAGGCGGACGAGCCGGCGTGTCCGGTGTGCAGCGAGCGTCTTTCCGGTTCGCCAGAGGAGTTGAATCAGCACGTGGAACGATGCTTGAACAAGCACAACGGCGGTAATCCGGCGAGGCACAACGCCGCCGGTATCGACGAGGAGGAGGTCGACATCGAGGGCGACGCCGAGAGCTTCGAGGAGTACGAGTGGGCTGGACAGAGAAGAGTCAGAGCGACATCGATGCTCGTCGGCGGTTTCTCCGGTAATCGTCGCGCCACGCCGGAAAATGCCATTTCGTTTCACGGAATTATTATATTTTTTTTTTTTAGGAACCTAAAAAAAAACAATGAATTTGATGCACGGGAGTGCAGAGAAAATTTTTATGCGAAAAATGATGCATTAAATTTGATGTATAATTGTGACGATAAAATATTATAGCTTTGTATTGGAATTGACGTTAGTCACGAAAAAAAAATTATTGTAAGAATATTAGTTTGAATATTAGAATATTTTATGGAAAAAGTGATACATCAAATTTAATGCACAATTGTCATAACGAAATTGTATAATTTTCTGTTGGAATTAACGTTAATTACAACAACAAAAATTATTGTAAGACTATTACTTTGAATATTAGAATTTCTCATGCGAAAAATTAAATGTACAATCGTGATCACAAAACAATATAATTTCCCATTGGAATTAACGTTAATTATGAAAAACAAAGTATCGTAAGAATATTACTTAAAAAATTGCCATCCCATTGATCTTCGACGCACCGAACATCAATAATCCATCAAAATTACACACGAAGCTTGATATATCCAACTTTTCCGTACAAACTTTCACTCCACATTAAATTTCATAGGAATTTTCTTGATCTCGTGCCTCATCACCTGTGGCGCTTTATTGTCGTATTTATTAATTAAAAAAAAAAAAATCTCTATTAATTTCAGCTGCAGGACTGGCAACTTCGAGTAATCGGGGTCTCGGCGGTGGTCCAGGTGGCAATCAGGAAGAGGAGGACGTCGACCTAGTTGTGGATGGCGACGACGCGGCACAATTTGGTCCAGCGCAATACTCCGAGGCCGACGTTATAGCGCCACGAGGCGAGGGAACGCCCCGGGAGCAGAAGGAGCGCGAAGCTCTTCGAGAAGCTGTAATATCGCCGAACGCACCGTTGACGCCGCACACGCCGCCGGATCAGCCTCACGGTGCCCAGGTCGAGGTCAAGCCCGAGCCTGGAACGACCGGAACAGCCAATTCGCCACCCTCGCCGGGCTCGACCCCGTCAGCGAGACACGGGAACGCCGAGTCCGAGGACGGCGGAATAAACTCGACGAGGAGAGACACTCCGGACGCTCCTGTCGTCGAGGCTCTCCGCGGACGAATCCGCGAACTCGAGGCCGAGATGCGGGGACAGCTTTACAAGTGTCTCATTTGCATGGTGAGCGGAGCTCGATCATCCCTCGATCCGTAGAAAATAATAATGTAAAAAACGGTGCGAAGTAATCGGCGGAATAACTGCGTTATTCATTATAATTTTGCGAATAGCTTCTCATCGGGAGGAATTTTTCGGTGGATTTTTCATACGCGATAAAACTGTTTAGCTAAAATTTGAAATTACTTTGGGCCTTTTTTGTTTTTTTTTTTATAACGTTAAAATAATTTCTACGTCTCTTAAAATTCAAACGGTTAAAATAGAAGACATAAATATGAGGCAAAAAAAATTCTCCCCACCGAAGAGACCAATAAATCGAAGATCTATCTGAGATCAATGAATGTTCATCCGGGGTACGTCGTCGACAGTATTTAATATAAATCATTTGTCCTGTTTTACCCAGGAGCAATACAAGAAACCGGTGACTTCCGTGTGCTGCTGGCACGTGCACTGCGAGCAATGCTGGCTTCACACACTGGTGAGTTTGAAACCTAAAGAAAAAAAAATAAAAATTAAAAGTCCAATCGACGTGCCATTAATTTCCTCGAACATCAAACTCCAGTCGATTTAGCTCGAGCATTTTTGTAATTTTAATTTTTTTTTTTTTTTTTTTTAGGGAGCAAAGAAGCTCTGTCCGCAGTGCAACATGATAACGTCACCGTCGGATCTTCGAAGGATCTACATGTGAGCTACATGTCGCGGTGTGAAGGTATCCTGCGAGCCATTGACGAACGACGACCAAACGACCACTCTCGAGAAACTCGAGGCAAGTTGCACGAGGCCGTTCGCAGATCCGCAGACGCCATCGCTCCGCCCCACCTGTACATTTGTATATTGACATACGTAAATTAACGACTCCGACATACCCGTTAAAATCGTATTTAGCGTTTAGTAAATTAACTCCTAGAAAGTATAAAAACAAAAAAAAAACAAAAAAAAACGAAAAAAAATCTGGACCGCGAGTCTCGACGCACTGATACGATTATCGTTGGACTTTGCCCGATTCCCATCGACCCCCAAGAAAATAAATCCCTCGACGTCCCACTCGGAAAACAAACACAAGTAAAAGAAAAAAAAAATACTTCAAACGACTTTCATAGGATAGAAACTAAATGGAGAGCGTGCTACAATGTGTTCCGACCCGTTAGCGAAGAAACTTGAAAAAAAAAAAGTAAGAAAAAGAAAAAAAAAAGGAAAAAAAAGGTGCATTTTACCGATTAAAGTTTAACTGAATTAAAAGATAAAATAAATTACAGTCTCGTCGGGGGGGATAAACCGTGTGAGATTTAATCTACGAAGCAAAGAATCAAGATCTGTGTGTAAATACGTCACGACTGCCCAATGCGGCTTTAAAGGTATTCCGAGGAATGTTATGTATTCGAAATAAAAAAAATAAGAAAATAAAAAATAAAAAATGGAAAAAAAAACAACTGATTTATCGAGTGTGTATAATCTGAGTTCGAGGGCTTTTCATTCGTACCTTTCGTTCCCTTTTTCTGGGGAGTGTCGAGGGAGCTCGTCGAGTGGCCAATCCGTGGCTTTCATCAAGGATCGCTCGTCGGATAAGAACGAACGAGATTTGTCGCCTCGGGGAAAAACGTGGCTGATTCGAATTGCGCGGCGAAACGAATGGCGGAGGTTTCATTTCCGGTGGTCGTTAGTGCGGCCAACATTTCACACCGGAGTTTTGCCGTTGCGTCGTCGACATCGAACGTCGGCGAATCATAATTACGTAGTCGTGAGCTCGGTCGTGGCCGGAAGTGGCGGTCGGAGAAGGGGGCTTTTTTTTACCTCGCTCGGTACAGCGAATGGCCGAGTCGTGTCTGCAAGAAACTCGGTACAAAATGGCGTCGTTGGGCGCGGCTACGGTTCTCGATGCACTCGAGTCGTCTCGGTGCCACCTCGAAGCGCTTTTATACGAATACCTTCTCCGTATACGGAGTTGCATGCACCGCATTTCCACGGACAGATAAACACAACGAGAGTATAATTTCCTGCGAACCAGAAGTAGGGTTAAGGATTTTTAATCTGTACAGTTGCGCCAACTGTTAAAATAAACGCTTTAGTGAGGGATAAAAATTTTAAACAAAATTCAATCCAAAAATCATTATTCAACGAATGGCCTGGCAGAGGAATTTTTTCTTCCGTATTTTTTTTTTCTGTATAAACATGCATTTTTTTAAATCTTCAAATTTTTTTTTCTTTTTTTTTTCTTTGGGACGATACAGTGAGTCTTAGCCTATTCATCGTTTGATACCTAGAGAAAGTACAAATTATCCGGAAACTTATCGTTGGTTATCGCAATTTATCGCTGGTTACTTTTCCAAAAGCGCAGTCTCGGCAAATTTCTCGAGCAGTGCAGACTAAAATTAACGCGTCAACCAGAAGTGCAGATTCGTATATTAAAAGATTCGAAAAAACGTACAATTCGTATTTCACAATTTACCGTGGCCATCAGAGTCGTTGGGACAGCTCGGAAATCGATTACAATTCATAAAGTTTCTCGCCAGTTTGAGGTTATGTAACGCGCAACGCCTTTTGCCTCTCTCCTCCGCTCGCTTACTCTTTCGGGCCGCTCTCTAGCGAACGCTCTCGTAATTGCTCGAGCAACACGCTTTTATCGCCGAGACAGATCGTCGTCCAGCGTGTCCGAGGTGGGAGAAACATTACGGGCGACGGTCGGCTCCGAGCGTTCTGAAACCCACAAAAACAAAGAGCCTCGGACGGGGAAGCGGCGGGGCCGAATGAAGCGCCGCCTCCCGTTTTTCTCCGGGATCTCGCTTCGCCACGAACTCCCCGCGTTTCCGTCTTCCGCGCTCGCACACGCAAACATCCAACGACTTATCTACGGCCCGGTTCTCTCTCGAGACAGCGCTGACAGGCTTAATTCCTTTTGCGGATGTGTTCATCGTCCGCGGAGCTGGAAACATTCCCGGGAAGGATCGATGACGCTTGTTGCGGCGAGCGAGGAGAATATTCGACGTCGTCGTCGAGGCGACCTCTCGTCAGCGCGGGAAGCGCGCTTCTGAAGGGGTCGCCGGCCTCGTCTCTCGTATATACGTGTGATTCTTTGGAGAAATTTGCACGGGCATCGAGAGAGCGTGCGCTTCGGCGCGTCTTCCGACCCGAGTCGCAACACGGAGTGGAGTGTGGGGGGGGGGGGCGGGGGGGGGGGAGCGAGTCGGTAGCGTCGGCTGCGCAGCGACCGTTACGGGTCGTAGAGTTTCCCCGTTCGGGAGCGTGGCGGAGCCACCGACGGCTACGCCCACTGTCCTATCGAAGTGGTGGGGGACTCCTGAGGTGTCCCGCTCCGGTAAGCTTCGCCGTAACTTCGGCGCTGCAACGTAGGTGGGTGTCGGGGAAGGCGCGCGGAACCGCGGAGAAAAGCTCGGAAGGAGGCGCGGCTCGCTGAGGACAAAGCGCCGGCCCTCCGTCCGGTCCCGCCGGCGAACAGGTGTTGCGCCCC
Source organism: Listrodromus nycthemerus (assembly GCA_963978505.1). NCBI lineage: Eukaryota > Metazoa > Arthropoda > Insecta > Hymenoptera > Ichneumonidae > Listrodromus > Listrodromus nycthemerus. Next base: position 2,764,686 of record OZ021684.1, on the reverse strand, counting down.
GACGAGAACTTTGCACGACGCGCAAGCGGCCTGGAGGGGAAGTCAATGTAGGGATTTTCGTTTTCTTTTTTTGGTTAAGCTTGCGCCGGATAGGTCACCGAGCAGACGAATGGGAGGAGGTGAAGAAGGAGGAGGAGGGACGAGTCGGGACTCTGGTGAGTTCGGGCGGAATTGTTGGTAAAAAGTCACGTGGTACAGTGAAAAAAAAAAAAAAATAACGGAGAGAAAATAGAGCGGCGCTTCGGCGGATGCAGAGAGGCGTCGGAGGGGAGAGGCGGAGGGCGTTTTCGCGGCGAAGGCTCGAGGGAAGCGTGTTTTTCGAGCGACGAGCGCTTTACGGGGTGGGGGCAAAAAAAAAAAAAAACGCTCGGCCGTTAAATTATCGCCGGACAAAGTTGCAGTCTCGAGGAATCCCTGTCGCTCTGTAAAGACACTTTTTGAGTAATTTATTCCTGGGGATTTTTCGTTAGTGTTTTTTTTTTTAACGTGTATCTGTGCTCATGGTTTTTTTTTCCTCTAGTTGTGTAATTCTAATTGTACAGTTTTCAGTTTATATTTAGTTTATAAATTATTTTATTGTATTATCCGAAATGACGTCGTAATTTGTGAAATATTATTTTTGAGCAGGTTATTTTTCAACACTTTTCTTCACCTTTTTAAATTTTTCATTAATTTTTTCATCATTCGTGCATTCGAGCTTATATTTTTTATTAAAATTTTTTTCGTTGCGTGATTTCAAATGTTTGTATATTATATTATTATATCGATACTATTTTATCATTGTTTTGAAATATCGTTGTCTCCGCTAGGATGAATTTTCAATAGTTTTTTTTTTTTTTTGGGGCACGTCCATTATATTTTTACTTTAATTTTTTTCAGTCCTTTGATTCTGTATTTGATAATGTTACGTTGGTATAATTTGTATTACCATGTTCTTAGGGAATTTTGGTGTCGGAGCGCTGAATAAATATGGCTGCCTCGTCGTGTCCGGGTCGAACGGGTCTCGAAGACTCATCGCGGCGCTTCATTTATCTGGCGGAGAATGGGCTCGTTGAGAGACGGGAATCTTCGAACTCCTCGGTCGAAAGTGTCGGAAAGCTGTTGTAACAGAAAAAAACCAAGCGAGAAATGTAGGTCGGTTCTTAAAGACCCAGTGAAGAAAGAATACGGTCGAGGGCGTTTTCTCGGCGATAGTTGCACGAGACAACGATGTTTCTGTCGGCGAGCGCGTTTCCGATTGGCCGACGAAACCCGGTCGTCTGCTCGTTGACTGTCAAAGACATCTCGACACGTCGACAATCCGAGGCTCTTCTACAATGTAGAAGAACATTCTAAATATAATGTACGGGCTGAAATTTTTCATGAAAACATTTCTACATTTCGTGTACAATCCTAATTAAGAAAATTAATGTTTGGTGTATTAAAGACACCGGGAATAATTCACCAATAATTTACTTTACTTTCTCTGAAAAAAAAACCTATGTATTTTTCCTTACAATTGTATATGAATGTATTAATTTTGCCATGAAACGTTTAGGTTCTCCTTCAGAGGAAACTGCAAAACTTCGGGACTTACTGAGCATGAGTGAACGTAAACTGTACTTTTGGATACCGATAAAAGTCGGTTTTCTAGGTTTGCTTCACAGCCCCGGAACTACGTCACGTGGATTACTGGAGATGTTGCACGTCTGCAGACATATGCATCGACCATCGCACGATAGATGGCAGCAGCTCCCGCGTCACATTTTTTTTCTGCCAGCAAGACCTTGTTTTCGAAGCTATTATTTTGTTTACGAGGTCAAAGTGATCGTTCGTACGAATTTTATTTACGAAAAAATTGGTGACCAGAGTTCATTCACAATTGTGATGGAAAGTTAATCCACCTTGTGAAATAAAAAATTTTAATCGAAGTACTTTCATAGTGAAACCAGAGTACAGTATTGAAAATAAATATCTTCAATGTTTACTTCACTCCGAGAATCATTTTTTTATCACGACTGTAATTCGATGCGGTGGTTTTTGCATAAATTTTATACGAGTTTGTTTTTACCATGTGTGACTGACCGATGATGGGCTAGAGGAGAGATGGACTGCGCACCCTGGCAAAAATGTAAAAAGATTGATGTAGCAGAAAAATATAAATGGCGAATTTGGGATAGCGACCTGGTGAGGAATGTCTGGGTTCTCAAGAACAACTACGCTTTGAACTTTTTACAGGTCCGATGACAGACCTGATCGCTCTCTTGATGATCGTAGAACAAAGTGGGACTTTCGAGGAATGTCTGTCCGAGTCAGCACACCGAACAAGGCACTAAAGGACTCTTCTATTCGGCTCTACAAAAAAGACGTCGTAATGATTAATAAATATATTATGCTTTATTTTCTAGACTAATTTATAACATACTGAACTTTATTATACATGTATGTAATATGTTTTCATCTATATGCGCTATTATAATTGATAGTCGATAAAATAATTTGTATGTATAATGTAGATGAAAGCACGAAAGGCGATCATCTCGTATGGCGTGACAAATCTTTCCTTTTTTTCGTTTTATACATACCGGAGTCTTCATAGTGATGCGCTGCGCTGAGCTATTCATGCATTCGAAATAATGTCGACTCAAACATTTTTTTTTAATCGAAGGCACATCGGTGTTTTTTTATTGCAGCCCTGAAGATATCTGCACGACACTAAATTTTATCCCTGCTCTAGGAAGAAACAAAAAATAGTTCAATCATGGAATTTTATTCTCTGAGTAAACTTTCTTGATGCAAAGTTTGTGCCATGGGAACCACAGCTAGTTATAAGTAGATGAACTTTAGTTTCGTGCAGATATGTTCAGGATGATGTTCGATTGGGTCTCTCTGCGAGTATCATCGATTGACCGAGCGACGAGAGTAAGAAAACTCTCTACGTACGCTCTGGAGACCCGAACTTATACAGCATACAGTGGACGGGCCTACATTGTCAAGCTTAAAAAAAAACGAAGAAAAATGATAAGAATAACTATAGTAATAATGTCATTGATATTCCTCATTAAGGAACATTAGGGGGACAGTAGAAGACAATCGAGGGCAGGGCTGTCTAAAAAGAACGCGAGAATTCGTGGTATATCTTTTTTTTTGTGCTTTCTTTTCGAGGGTCAGTTTTTCGCATTCCTCGTGCGTATATTAGACCTCGACTTTGTAAGGTGATCCGGGAATATGATCGTCTCCCCACTTGACAATGACAATGTACTCGCCCCTCTCGCGCACCAAGTAGCTGACGTTGTAGTTGTTGCGACCGACGTGTTTCACGTAAACCTCCTCGCATGGTCCCTTAGGGCCGTAAACTCCCACGAAGATTATATTGTTACCTGGCGAAAAAAATGTACAGTCGCATTAACATACCACGTAATACCGGCAGAGAAATATATATTTTGTTATTTAATTTTTCTCGAGTCAGCACACCAGCCGTCGGCACGTCGAATTCTTTCTGTACCGACAGCCAGATAGTCCCGCTCACCATTATAATAATCAAATAATATCGTCGTAAAATAATAAATATTTATTTCGAATTTGTTGAATTTAAGAATTCTCGAATTGCTAATTTTTAGAATTCAATTGCGATTGTTCAATAAAAATTCAAAACTTAAATGAATTTTCTTCAATTATTAAAAAATTCTCCACCGACCTGCATCGGTAGCGTTGACGCTGAACTGATTCTGCTTTCCCATGTAAGCCTTCTTCAATCCCATGCCCTTGCTCGATACTTTGCTTGCGTCAGACTTGAAGAGGGGCAGAACGGGACCGACTTGCTTCGATTTGGAAATCTTCTGCACCGTCTCGACGACGACGGAGCTCGATTCCTGAGCTCCTTTCTCCGCGAGGGCGGCACCTGCAATAAACGACCGACATTGTATTTAGGCACCACTCGTTTCACGACTGACGACGATGAATATCGATAGAAAATAGAAGACTGAAAAAAAACTGAAAAAAATCTTACCTGTACACGTAACCTTGTAGGGAGAACCAACGATGTGGTATCCGTTGTATTTGATACTGATGTAGTAGTCGCCGGGTACGAGTGGTGTGTACCTGACTTTGTAACCGTCGTCGACTTCGGTGCAGTCCATCGGGACTCTGCTCGGACCGTCGACAGTGACCGCCAGTGCGCCGGCACCGGCGTTGCACGTGTCGATTATGAAATCGGTCTTCTGGCCAGTTTTTATATCCTTCAATCCGTTGCCGTACGCGTGAAGAGCAGCCGGGTCGGCATCGACTTTACCGACCTTAACGCGGTACGGACTACCGCTTATGTGTACACCGTTGAACTTTATGTGGATGTTGTGGATACCGTTCTCGCGTGCCATGAATCTCACCGAGTACTCCTCAGAGTCGATCGACTGAATGAAACAATCGTCCTCGATGCCGCTCGGTGATACGATCTGCAAATAATTAAAAGAATATATTTAATTGGTCTCACTATCATTTTAATTGTTACTATTCTCAGAGTTGGAAAGGTATGAAAAAATACTTCAAGTACAAATACTCCAAGGTACCACAAGTGCTTGAAGAAGCAACAACAACTTTTTGTACTCAAGGTAAAACAGTATTTTCCGTCCCGGAAGTATTTTTTCATAAATTCGCAGTTAATTTCATAACGTTAAGACTTATCCAGGTTGGAACATCAACGACACCCACCATCGAATCTCCGTGATAAAATCGAGAACCGAAAAAGTATTTCTACTTGCTCCAAATTGTAAAAAAGGTGACTACAAATGAAATAAATTAAACTATACAACGATAATTGCAACGGTTACAGCAAAAACGACGTTAAAATTGGGATTATACGTGAGTCTACAGTAAGAAAAATTTGTACATCAGTCTGTTGAATTCTGCTGATGCTCAACTCCGTAGCACCAGGATGTACTAAAAAGCACACGGTGCTTCAATTGCTGCTCAGCTTTCATTATTATTATGTCAGTAAAATCCGGAAGCAATAATTTCGTCGTCGAAAATACACGATCGTGTCAACGGTTGCACAGCTGTAGCAATAAAATTTCGGGACCTTGGGTCCGTGTGTGAGTTTACAGTTGCGACGAAAGCGCGCCCGACTACCCACGCGAACGATTTCAAAGCTGGCATATAGTTATTTCGCAAAAGCCCGTTATTCCTGGCGTTTCGTTTGCGCAACCAGTTTCCCCAAACTGTCTCTCGATCGTGAATCATCGGGCGTAACACGGCGAGGCGAGGATAGCCGGATGAATCGTTTCTCGCGCGGAAGAGCCGAGATTCCATCGAGCTGCTGAATCGTCAGATTCGTCTCGACAGCGTGTCGTCGTGGACCAAACGCGTCTCGGACAGCCATGAAAAAGCTCGAGCATTCAGACACACACACACATCCATAAGGGATGATGCTATTGTCATTGGCGTGTACCTTAGCGTCAAGCTCGCCCTTGGCACCGTTCTTGCGAACGAGGAAAGTCGCCGGTTTGTCAGGCTGGACGCCGCTGTCGGGGAACTGTGCGACCTCGAGCTTGTGAGCGTCTCCCATCGCCGGTGAGATGTACACCTTGTGCGGCGAGTCGGGAATGTGCTGGTCGTTGAACTTTATTCCCACTCTGTAATCACCTGAAATAAATAGAAAAAAGAAAATTAAATTAAATTAATAAAATAATTAAATTAATAAAAAGAAACGCGGATGTTTTTCTCTGTTGTAATCGAACTCTCGAGCTGTATTTTTTTTTATGAATGCCAATAAATAATTAATTTAATTCCCGTTGGCCATCAGAGCGAATTTTGTAGTTGGATTTTACGGAATGGGCAATTTTTTTTTGTGGCCTTGCTATAGACTGACCATCGTCCTCCGGCAATTGCGGACCGTCGGAGACCTGGAGCACGATGTTCTTGGAAGCGGTAAAAGTGCCCATCTCGATGTCGCGCGAGGACGACGGTAGCGGTTCGAGTGGGACAACCGGTCGTTGATCGAGTAAAAAAAATGTTTGCCTGCGAGTCGATCTCGAGGACGAGCGACGGAAGAGACAAGGTACAGGCAAGATCGAACGGAATACGAGTGCGGAACCGGAGATCAGCCGCGCGCCACTGCCGCTTTCCTGTGCTAAGTCTCGCGTTTTTCCCTCCCGAGCCTCCTCGAAAATTCTCTAGCACGAGCTTCGCAGTTGCCACTTCTCCACGCCGCCCGATTCCCGATAGTTTTCCCTCCAACGGTCCCCGCCGTATCCGCGCTCCCTTCGCTCTCGAATCCTGACGCGAGTAACATCCACGAGAGAGCCGAATATAACCGAACTACAACGCTAAGTCGCGAGGTTTCGCCCTGAGCAATATTCGCGTTAGCGCGTTCGACGAGCCCACCGGGGGGTGAGCAAGCGAGGAACAACTCTCCGCCAAAATATGAATCCTCAGAAACGAATATAGACCGCAGATATTTCGGTACCGTTGGAGAGAGAGGCTTGTACGAGCCCGAGATCGACTCCGCGGCGAATATCGAACGCGAATTGCGTTATCGTTCGAGACGGCGAACGGGTCTTCGATTCTTTCTTCGTTTTTCCCTTACCAGGCTCGGCGACGCTGTAGCTGACGTAGCAGCTGCCGTCTTTGCGATCCTTGAAGTCGATCTGAGCTTTGCTGGGTCCCTCGACCGAGACCGCGAGCGTGCCGGCTCCGGCCTCGCGAGTCCAGATATTAAATTCGCACGGTTCGCCCTGTTCACCTCTCTCGAGGCCCGGACCGCCTGCGTGGACTCTGTGAGCCCCGCCGTCCCTCAACGGACCTACGGTGAACTGGAAGGGCGAACCGGGGATGTGCATTTCCTTGTAACGAACGGAGACGGTGTGAACGCCGAGCTCCTTCGGCACGAAGGCGACAGCGTAAAGACCGTCCTCGACTTCCTTTATCTCAGCATCCTCCGTGACCCCTCCCGGCGATGTAACCGTTGCGGCGAGGTCGAAGGACGTTATGCCAGGCATCTTGAAAGTCAGCTTGCACTGACTGCCGACCTCGGTCACCGGGACCGCCTCGCGACGTCGTTGTATCTTCTCGCGTTGACGATTGCTTCCCTCGCCGGAAACTTTGACCGCGAACGGCGAACCCTCCACGTGGTGATCGGCGAATTTTAAATTCATTATGTAGTAACCCGGCTCGGTGGGCTTGTACGAGATGTTGAGAGTGCCGTCCGCGTTGTCCTTGCACTGGATCTCCGCCTTGCTCGGACCCTCCATCGAGAGCGAGAGACCGCCGAAACCCGCGTTTCTCGTGTCGATCGAGAATGTGTTTTCCACGTGGGTTTTGCCCTCCTTTAGAGCGTTTCCGGTCACGCTGACCTTCTTCGCGTCGCCGACCTCGCGGTCCTTAACGTCGATCTTGAACGGCGAATTTACTATGTGATTGCCCATCTTCTTCACGGCGACAACGTGCTCGCCGGATTCTCGGGGCGTGAAGGAGACGCACATATTGCCGTTCGGCATCTTCTTGAGGAAACACGGCTCCTCCAGACCGCTCGGAGCTGTGATCGAGGCGTTCAGCGAACGGATGTCCGAGTCCGATACCTTTCCTGGCAGTTGAACCTCGCTCGACGATCCCACGGAGATCTGATTTCTCTTTCGGCCCTCACCTGCAAATTCAATGTTTTTCGTTACAGTTTTATTTTTATTTTTTATTTTTATTTTTTCAGGTAAATTATATAAATTAAAATAACAGATCAACGTGGTTCACGAAAAAGAGTTGTGTGAAATTAAATGTACCAAACTGAACGTTTTTACGCATGAAACGGTGTGTCGATTTTTATGAACTGTTGTGACAAAAAATAATTATACGTTAATAATTTACTTCAATGGCAACGAAAAAGTATATTATTTCTTTCAATGATAAATGGACATTAAATTGGACGTAGCAGTTTTTTAAGAAAAACTTTGTTTCCGGTACATAAAAACACATTTTTTTTTCACGGTGTTGCCCGATGATTTTTATACGATAATTATAGAAATCGGTAATTAAACCCCGGTATATAAACGAAAAAAAAATCCGCATAGAAAATTCATCTGCTAATAGCGATGAATGAAAAAAAGCTACCGACCGGTGATCTTGGCGAGATAGGGACTGCCCTTTATCGGCTTGTCGCCAAATTTGACGGAGATTTTGTATTCTCCAGGTGCAGTCGGCAGATAGGAAACCGACAGAGTGCCATCTTTATTATCGTGGCAAGATATATCAGCCTTGCTGGGTCCCTCGACGGCAAGAGCGAGTCCACCGGCGCCCGCGCCCTTCGTCGAGATCGTGAAGTTTCCGGGCTCGCCGCACACACCGTAAATGAGTCCTGGACCGTAAGCCGTAACGTATCCACTCGCGAGCGAGTCCACGTGGAACTTGAATGGCGAACCTGTGAAAAAATAACACCTGGTTATTTTATATAATAATATAAATAATATAAATAATAATACTGGAAGAAATATAATAAAATAAATAATAATACTGGAAATAACGTCCAGTGTGAAATGAGATTCACCCACCCGAAGTAATATATTTCTGAAGAATGATTTTTTTTTTTTTTGCAGATGATGATAGTGCATAGTGCAGTTATGCACAATTAATCAAAACCAACGGAATAGTACTGGGGAAATATGTTAGGGAAATCTTGATCAGAGCCTGAGAAGGAAGCACCGGGAGGACGTAACTGAGTCGTTGAAAATGGAAAAAGAATGTTAGGTCGATGGACTGGTCCTTACCTAGCACGTGTTCGCCGTTGAATTTTACGAGGAGCTCGTGAAGACCCTCCTCTCGCGGCTCGTACTTTATCGACACCGTACCATCGCGATTATCCACAATCGTTGGCTTGTCCATGTTCCCACTCGGCATCTTTACGTCGGCTGAAATGAAAAAAAAAACACACAAAAATTAATCAAAATTAAAATGATAATTTTTTTCTTTACTCATACGTTATTATCTGGCGATAGTTTTCTAGATTCGACGACCGTATGTAATTCATCGAGGACGACGTTTCATTAGATCTAGAAAAACATATCTAAAAATAAACGCCTAACCGAGGGCTCGAGTCGGTGGAAAAACGGAGCAGTGGCGGTAACGGGGCTGAACCCACGACCTACCTTGCCAAGAATGTTCTAAAGATCCTCCTCTCAAAAGCTTCTTAAAAATTAATTAATATCTTAAAAAATAAAATATTGAAAATAAGAAGAAAAAAAATTCTATAAAATCCTACTCCTTAAAAATCTACAAAACCTATGATTTTGCTCTCTCGCAGAGACACAGCCTAGACAACCACAGAGTGAAATAATAAACGACCCGTTTGGAGATACAATCTTACGTAATTATCCGTTTCAAATTATTCGCCATTCGGTGGAGTAATTTTTCCGGTTTTTGCGCACCAACTAAACTAGACCACACGGAATCGCGAACCTTTTCTCGTCTCGATGTAGAAGAGACTTTGAAATTTTAACGGAGCGAATTTGAGACCGGGTCCGAAATCCTTCGGGTCGTCCTCGCGCACTTCCTCGTCGTCGTCGTCCTCCTCCTCGCTCGTCTCGCGATCGGCTCGATCGCTCTGATAACAAATCGGACCCTTCTCGGCTCGATCGGTATCGCTGTAAGTCACGCTCTTCAGCCAGTATCGGTGATACGTCGATGTCTCGTCCCACGTTGTCACTTCCTCCGAAACCGCTTTCTGATTCCAATGCATTTCCGACTTCTGTCCGAACTAATCGATCTCTCACGTCTCTACCGATTTTCCCAATACCAATTTTTATCCACAACCCGAACAAACGAATTTCTTTCTCTTCAGTTCCAATCCAATCCGATCTACCCGATCAAAATAATGAATTCTCAGGAAAAAAGAAAATAAAAAAATAAAAATAAAAATCAAATTTACAATTCGTTTCGCGTATCGTAAACTCTCGAGCTCAACGAGGACTCGAGCGTGGAGGATTGTGCTTCATTCTCTGTCCAAGCCGATAGGAAGCTCGATATATATATTTTTTTTTTGATACAATGAAGAAAAAAAAATAAAATAAAATAATCGAGAAGCGAATGAATTTGTGAAGCAAAGGAGCGGTTCTCCAGGGTGGTCACCGATCAGAGGCGCATCTCCGGGACGACTGAGGAGCCCGCGACATGTTTCCGACGATATTGGCAAGTTCGCTGTCCCGGGGACGAAATTATTTTCCAGCGGCGAGCAGCAGGAAGTCGTATACGTATAGTTATAAATATATACGTATATGTTATTAGTGTGTACAGTGTATTTATGAGGGTCGTCCCGTTGCGGCTGTTCGAACGCGGACGTACACTGTAGCGTGGTTCGAGATTCGGAGTTCGCCCTCGCTCAACGCACCGACTCACGCACGCTCCCCCCGCATCGTCTTCACGAAATCGGAAGGTGGTGTCCGGGGCGAGCAGAGAAGCCGAAAGCTCGGATGGATCGACGAGTGGCTGGACGAATCCGCGAGGGAAGGCGAGCGTATGCTTTTACGATAAGTATACGCAATAGCTCGAGACGGTCCGTGACTTGATAAATTTATAGCTCCGGCGCTGTCTCGGGATAGCCGAAGTGAACCCGATGATTTCCGTCGCTCCCGCTGCTGCTTGGCCTCGTAAAAGAATCGGAACGGCATTCCTGACTCGAAAAAAATTCCTCTCGGGTCTCGAGAAGGCTTTCGACGATCCTACGAAAGAAAAGAATTTTTCATTAAAAATGTACGTGGTGATGGATGATTTTTAAAAAATTTTCAAATTCGGCTCCGAATCTAATTCGACCGAGGAATTAGCTCGAGACAACTCATTCTTATCGCAGAGACTGCAGAGACTGATTTAAATGTATTGATGTGCTCGTCCGGATTTCTGGAGTTATTCATTGGTCAAGAAGAATTGTATTTACCAATTTCCAGAACACCAGCGATTAATTAATTGAAGATAAATATTTTTTTCAACTACGGAGCGTTCTAATCAGTCTTTGGTCGCGATTTTTTGTCACATCGCGTCACGTAAATTTCAAGAATTCAAAGCTGAAGTGGAAACAATACTGAAGATAAGTTACGCAGAATGCTGACTAATGTAACTTCATCGAACCCTCCGATTACAGAAAAATTCTTTGATCGACTGATCTCTCACTGTCTTCAACGCTGACGAAAGAATCTAATAAATATGATTGTATAATAGTGCATTTTTCCCAATCTATCTTATAGGGAGGGCTATGAGAAATATCATTGGGAATATAAATTCGACCTCTTCAGCAAAATCTGTAATTTGTACGTCAGGCTAATTCTGAAATTTTCTGAAATCGCATAGTCGCCCAACTTCCCAGGAAAAATCGACACCATCGAACGAGTTCAACGAAGGACCAAGAAACTCCCAGATGTCTCGAGTGATTTCCAACACGAGAAGCCTTTAACCAGGCTCAGACTACAAACACCGGAAGCCAGAAGAAACAAGTGGGACCTCATCGAGGCGTACAAACTATCAGATACACCTTTTTCCATCAACGAACTCGACAATTTTTCAACCCTCAGGAAATCTTCGTGGACCCAAAGTGAGATTGTCCACAAGACCAAAGAAACCAATGGAAACATACATTAACGAAAAAAGCTTGTAAAAGTCATGTAAAAGTCTGCAACAATTTTCCCTACCTCGCCTCAAAAATTAATATTACAACACTCACGCCAAAAAACGAAGTCGAGGACATACTAAAATTGAAACGCGTAGGGGCAAATTGGAACGCATAAAAAAAAAAAAAAAAAAAACAAAACAAAACCCTCAACCAGTTAATAATTGTTTCCTCGTTAATTACAGTTTCGCCAGTCGTGAAATTCGTAAATCGTGTACGTGTCCCTCTTCCGACTTCCTCCCGTATCCGGGCCAACCATTGAGGCATACGAGAGGGTAAAACATAACGCACGCGGCACCACTTAATCACCCCCAATATTAATAACGCCAATGGCACAGGGCTATGTATTACGACACGCGGCGACCGACTCCGTCGAGCTGGATCGTCTCGACGGCCCAGAGGGACATTTTCGCTAAATATTTTTGGCAATATCTTCACCGTACATTTTCCACCGCAGAACGAATGTATCCTGAATATATGTATATACATATTTTTATATATATATATATATATAAATATATATATATATATATATATGAGTTATATATTCAAGGAAATGGATCCGTGCGAGTTGATGAACAGTGAGAACCTGTCGTGTCAGTCAGCTAACGGTTTTACTCCGTCACGGGAAACTTACACGTGGTGCGCTGCTCTTCGGTGATTAACGATCGAGCATCGTAAACGTTTGATTGCACGCGGCTGAAGATCGTCGTGCAAGCGCCTTCGAGCTGGTCCGGCGTCTCTCGGACACGTTTGAATAAAGAGCCCGACCGGCAGCTAAATTAGCCAACCATCACGCTGGCTATTAGACGAGCGTTAATTAACCGCAAGATTGGTTGACAATAAATAATTACGCATTTAAAGTCGGAGCTATCGCAACGAAGGCTTACAATGTACGGTGGTTAATCTGAAAGAAAAAAAAAAATATTGGCACACCAAGGTTTAGTAACGCAATTAATAAAATTATGGACATATTTTTTTTTTTTTTTTTTTTTTTTAAGTTTTCTGAAACCGAGACTGCTATAAATTTTGTGGCAATCCCATGAGAGATTCTGCACTGTTTGTCCGAGAAATATTGACCCTTGTAAACTATTTTTCAAAACATTTTTTTTTATAGCCCCTTTTTCCTGTAATTTTTTTTTTTTTTTTTTTTTTTTTGGAGTACAAAATGTTGAGTTTTTAGCGTAGCATTTTATGCTTCTTTTTGTTTGTTTGTTTGTTTGTAAAATCATACTCACAGGTAACAGTGCAGTCTGTAGATGGCAAGGGGATGCCGTTGAGGCGGATAACGACGAATTTCTTTGAGTTAGCGCTGCTGTCGTGAGTTGTTGTGCTGCGCTTTGTAGTCACGCTCGAGCTCTCTTGGAGACTCGAACTGTGCTCCTGCTTCACCAAATGTTCCTCTTGGCGGGATCTCTTGCCGCGACGAGTCTTGTGGTTGCTGTGCTCCCTATATTCCTCCGACGCCTGCGACACATAAATCACAATATTTCTTTTAGTCAATATATTTAATGAGAATTTTTAGAAAATTACTTCTATTTTTTGTTTTTTTCTATTCCTGTGTTTATCTTGGCGCCTCTGAGGCGTGAGATTTTTGCCAAACAGCTTAGGACGAAGCCTGACGGTTAATCACTCACAGAACTCTAGCCGAGCCATTGCAAAAGTCACGTTTGTAACGTTATTTGGACGATGGAATTTACGTATTTCGAGATTCGGTTAACCCGGCCAAACTCATCTTGTCCGCGACGCGATTAAATTACGCAATGAGTTGGAGCGCGCGACACAGGACGATGGGGTGTTCGCACACTTGTATAATATTTCAAGCCTGTGCAACATTGTTAGTCGAAATAACCGAGCGAGACACCTGAACTCGAGAGCACTGTAAACAGTATTAAAAAAATAAATTAAAAAAAAATATATATATAAAAAAATCTAAAAAATTTCTTCAATTGATACAATGAATAAATATTGTCTGTCGAGATAGCCGAGCAGGACACTTCAACTCCAGAGCACTCAATCCTAACGGAATCTTTAAAAAGTATTTTATAAAAATTATGTAATAAATATTTCTTGTCAACGTAGCCGAGCCAGCATCTGAATTCAAGAGCACTCGATCCTAACGCTAACTCAAGAATGAACTTAAAAATGAATGAATAAAAAAATAATAAGAGATTTATACTTGTTGAGGGGTGAATTTGTGTTATTGGACTCGAGGGAGCGCAGCCGATCTGACTAGTGCAAACTCCAACGTTAAACTCGCGATCGGGGAAGACAACGGCGAATGCGAATTTCGCCTGTTGCGAAATATTCCGAGAATGCGGAATTCGATGTGACTTTAATAGATTCCCAGCTCCCCACCCGCAACGATTGTTGTGAAGGATAAAATGTGCGGGCGAATGGGGAATCGAGAAAATCCACGAAGCTCGGGACTCGAGGAACGAGTGGACAACTCTGAGAGTCATCGAGAAAGACGGTGGCGAATAGTCGCGAAGATAAAGATCCATAGAGAGCGATAGATTGGACACGAGCGAAGCCGATGAAGTCCAAATTTTTTGCGACCAGTTCGTCATCATCGGGAAGAAATTGATCATCGTTGGTCTTACGGAAACTATCGACAAATATTTCTTGTCTTCGAAGGTTCGCGATATTTCTTTCACGTTGATATTAAAATTTCAAGACAATTCTCAAAGTGACGATGAAAAATTAAATTTCGATTTTTCGTGAAAGGACCGAAATTTCTAAATGGTCGAAACGACTCATTAAAAAAAAATTGACTCAACATTCGACGATAATTCCTTATCCTCAGAGGCCCCAAATATTTTTTCCTCGTCACTATTACGATGTAAAGAAAATTTGTAAAATCAACGATCGAAAGAAAATCGGTCCAACGTTGACGATAAAGCTTCGTCGAGTGTATACAATTTTTTTTTTTCGTACTGTGTATCGTCACCGACAGTACCGTCGTTCCTGAGAAGGCCAGCGAGTGGTCAATTTCTTTTTCGATTTTTGTGCTTCCTCGGAAGCTTTTTTAATGAAGATCGGTGGATGAACCGGCGACTCTTGCTATTTTCGTGAGGCGAGCATTGCTGACGCGAATCCATGCACGTGAACGTTGCACAGAGCGCAGCTGTCGTCTCACTTTCTGTTGCCGGGTCCGAGATGGAGTCTCGGAGGAGCAGCCAGTGAGAGAGTATCGGGGCCACCCTCGCCTCCCGTCGGATTTCCCTATCGCTTCCTCCGTCTTCGCCTCGGCCAATCGTGGCTCTAAAACCGAGCTGAGAGCGTCGTCCCATTCGTCCTCAAACGCGCAATCATAATAAATTGTCTCGTCTCCCAGAGCACGTCGCGCCAGGTAATAATTTCTAAGCCCTCGCTACCGAGCTCGTCCAGCTTCCTCCTAAATCCGGCTCCAATCTCCGTAGTAACGAAAACGTAGCTAAAAAATAAAAAAATATATATTAAAAAATTAGAAAATTAATCAGCGAAGCAATTTAAAAAAAAAAAAACAAAAAATAATAATATCTTATATTAATTATTTATTTTGGTCTAAGGGAGTTTCGAAGCTCGCGACGAATTTCGCGATATCGGGTCGCGAGAACGCTGGCGTTTAATATAACCGGACGGGCATTAATTTACCGAACTTCGTTGCTCCCGGCGTTCTCCCGCACGCACACGCGTATCCTGAATCCACGCGCGTACACCTCCGCTCTACGCTATTTTGCTTATAAATTTGAGAAAAGCCCGCCGACCGGACGATGGAAATAGTTCGACCATAGCTCGCAGCTAAACTGTCCCCGGATCTCTTTTGCTCCCCTCGGTTCGAATTATCACCGGTGCTGAACGAGATTTCGCATGATCATGCGTATCGAATTTCACAAAGCAGTCGAACGCACCCGACGATACTGTCCAATAATTTACGCACTTACAGACTCGCATTATTACTATTAAATCGCAAAACTAAATAACGCTTTTTTCACCAAATAAATACTTGCAAACCTCCGTCTCGTTTCGTGATACAGCTCAGACGAATAAAATTAATTTTAATTAAATGAAGGAAAAAAAAAAAGAAGAATTGTAACAGAGAGGTGTTCGAAAGTATTTGCGGTGGCGCGGTCTTCACGGTGCTTAATTTTCCTCAGAGACGCACTGACCATACCGTTCAACGATTTGCCCACTTACAGCTTCGCATTACTAACATTATTTATTTTCGTCCCGACTATGTCACGACATTTTCTTTTTTCTCCACCACACGAAAAATTGCTAACTTCCTCATTATATTGTAACAAAAATCAGGCGATTGGAATAAAATTGAATAAAAATAGAAAATGTTAACAGATAGCCAGTTGCTTGATCGAATTTACGGTCGCGCCGTCTCCAACGATTTACGCACTTACAGCTTCGCATTACTAACATTATTCATTTTCGTCCCGACTATGTCACGACATTTTTTTTCTCCACCACATGAAAAATTGCTAACTTACTCATTATATCGGAAATAAAAATCGGATGATTAGGAATAAAATTGAATGAAAATAAAAATAAATAAATATGACAACGGATAGTCAGTCGCTCGAACGAATTTACGGCCGCGCCGTCTCCAGGAGGCTCACGTTATTATAACTTGGCTCGGGATCGCGCGGCCTTGACGCGTCACTGCCTCAGGAGGATCGCCCGTACTGACGACGAAGACGATGTCCAATTATGCCGTTGTGGATAAGAGGCGAACAACGAGATCCGTCGGTGCGATCTCGGTGAGCCTTCGGAGTGAACTGTTTCGCTGGAAGCCTCGCTACAACATCCTTTCGTACGTGTTCCCGACCGACGCTATAGTTAGAAATACGTGTCCGAATTACCCCGCTTCCCCCCGCTCCGACCCGTGTTGTAAGCGACGAAAGATCGACGAGGACAGTCACGAGCGATGGGACAAAACCGCCGGTACGGAAACCTCCTTAAAAAACAACTTTAGACTTTACTTCGCGTTCCCCGGACGCATCGAAATTTTATATATATATATATATATGATATATATTTATACTTAAGAGCGATGAACATTTTTAACAGCGTACGCACGTCATTCTTATGTTTTATAGTCGAAGACATATCGGATTTAGAACTCTGGATTTGGTCCGCTTCGAGCTGACATTCGATAGCCGTGGATAATTTTTTTTTTTTTTTACAGTGCGCAGTGACAATTTTTCCGTAATTTTTTTAACTCTGATTTTCTAATATTTTTCTCGCAACAACTCAATAAGCTGCGTTCATTTAATACTGGTATCGGTTGAATTTTTTTTTTTCAGTTGTAAAGTGTATCGCGAGTTTATATCTCTTCGAAAGAACCTCGACAAGCAGCCCTGTTTTCGTTCTTGGCTTATTGAGAATATCTCTTTTTCTTTCTCTCCGCCTTACTACGTCGCTACAGACTTTGTTATTATTTCCTGCCATTTTTTTGTCATCAACGAATTAATCAGCTTTGTTAGTTTTAAAGTTATATGCTGCATTTTTCTGTTTGTCACAATTGCAATTTGTATGCCCGACAATTTCTGTCTGGTCCGAGGGGCGAGCTCGTAGATCGACGGTGAACGGTTCGTCTAGAGTACTTGCTCCATTTTCCTTCTCGGCTAATTAACATTGTCTTCGGCAAGTGGAGCGCATTAATTTCAGGAAAATGCGAGACAGTGTGACAAGACGTCGTGTCGAATGTGCTTTCGGCATTGTCCCGAGCGGGTGTTTGATTGCGCTCGCCTTGGCCCGTACTCACTGTGAACGTGTAAAGACCGTTCGGCACAGGTTGACCGCCGAACTTTATGCTGAGCGTGTAGTCACCGGCGTCTGCCACTGTATAATAAACGTTGACGGTTCCGTCTCCATTGTCCTCGATGTCGATGTCCACCACTTCGCTGCAAAATAAAAAAAAATAAACAAATTAATAGTTTGCAATATTTGTTTTTCCTGTCGGTATTAATGAGATGCGTCGAACAGGGCAGTTCACTGTCTGAAACAAACGATCCGACACTCGAGGGTTTTGGCAATTTGCACACCCTCTGGGATTCCTGCCAGGTCGTTGAAAAATTCGACGGACCGCGACGCGACCAGAACAACGCGGAAATGAGAGAGCCTTTACGCGTACGGTGAACTTATCTCGAATATCATGTTGTACTTGTGTCGCAATTGGACTCGCTAAATTGGACTAAATGAGGAGCTGAGGAAGACTTTTTAGCCACCTAACAAATAAGAATTGTCGAATTTTTGTAAAAAAAAAAAAACAAATGCTCGAGTGCACTGTTCGTTAAATTTTTCTGTAAAATTTGTCGTTGAATGAAACGTTTGGATCGTTGGGTAAAATAAATGTGCAAGCGGGAGACGTCTTAACGGTAAAATTATTGATAAAGTGGAAAAAAAAAGGCGGAACATGGTCTGTCGATAGAACGAAATGCATTCGACATGATAATCGTGTGCAGTGGCGTTAATTGGGTCACGCGGATGTAAGGGGTGAATAAATTCGTGTGATCGACGCCGACACGACACTCTGGCTGCCGAAGAGCCTTCGAGACTCGGAGCGAAACGGATGCTACGGGAAGCAACTACTACAAACTTGTCCGCGCCAAGTGTTACATATCCGGTCTCTCGGTGTGCCGCTTCCCGTAAAAAGATGTCACCGGCTATTCGATATTTTTGGATTTTCACCCATTCCGAAACGTCTTTCACGCGAGTCGTGAAATTCGAAATCCAAAAATAATTTATGATTTAGCAACTCGCGGATTAAAATGATTTATCAAGAGAATACCGGTTCGTTTTTTTTTCTTAATGAGAAGATGTTCACGCACACGTCGCGCGTCGTCACGATTCCTTGGCGCTGACATGCTTATCTCGTGTTAATTAATCCGTTTCTGTCACCGCTGGTATCCGAAATACGTTCCAGAGGAAAATGAAAAAGTTCATAACTTCATGACTTCGAATAGAGAAACAAGATATTGAAATTGGAAATATCGTATTTCTGGTATGAAGTCACTTTCAGCCGGAAACTGAGATCTTCAAAGCGAAAATAACATCACCAAAAAATTTTTCATATTTTTTAGCATGATGCGAATTTCGCTTCGAATAATTTAATTTCCAAACCGGCAGTGGCGTTGCAAAAAAAAATGTCACATTATTCTCTGAAGTGTGTCTCGAATACCGCCGTGTACAGAAAAGTAGGAATATATGAGCATACATTTTTCAGCGAGCGATCTTGATTTCTCTATTTCGGACAATAGATAGTGTAGATAAAACGGGGAGAACAAAGTCAGAGCTCTTACTCGATAAGTGAGCGTAAGTAGTAAGAGTCAAGCTGAGTCGGACGTCCGTGCGCCAAACGGCTAAGGAGATGGTTTGTCGCGAATGGAATATATAGAATCCGGGCCAAAGCTCGGTCCACGCGACCCGTCGCTCATGTCTCGAGTAATTGACAATGAGCGGTGACGAGAGGTGAGTATCGTGTAGAAATGTTCGCGACGGGAGTCGACGAGTGTGCACGAGTAGCGTAAAGCATCCCGTGAAATAAGAGACTCGTTGCTCGTCGACAGGACACACGAGGATAATCAACTTGGCCTAAGAACGAAAGCTCCGTCTTTAGCACCGAGCGTCCGAGGTGTCTGTCAACGTCGAGAGAGGTTTATCCTCGCTCGCGACTCTCCGCAACCTTTCACCACGGCTGTTCGATGTGAGAATATCAAGTGTGCTCGCTGCCAAGCGACGTTTCTCTCACGCGGTGTGTGTTTCTCAAAGACACTCTGGCACAGGCTTGTACAAGATCGCGTTCTCCGCTGTCCGAGTCGGCCGTCCGGCTCTCAACTGTCTATTGTAATTTGCGATAGCTCTAACGCAGTAAAACCCGTGCTCGAAGATTTCTGAAAAAAAATATAGACGATTTACACGACTGGCGAATATAAAAGTGAGAAATTGTACGACCTGCAAAAGCCCACTGTGAGATGGATTGATTTGTTTACGCGAGGTCTGGTCACAGCAAACAGAGATTTTTTTTTACCCATTGTCGAGAACCGAGACACTTGGGTGAGACACATAATTTACGAGGGCGCGTATGTTGACGCAAAATAAATGTCGAGCGATAGATAAAGAAAACCAAGGATGAGAAACTTCTTAGAGATCGTAAAAATAATCGGGAGCGCCGATAATTACGAAACAACTCGCGGTATCGTGCGTGTGGCTGAAGAAAATGAGAATGATATATATAGTTGAAGCTCTCTTCTCGGCACTGACCTTCCGGAAGTCGAGCGAATGCGGCATGTTACCGCGCCTCGGCCCGCATTTTCCGTGTCCACAGCGATGCAGTACTCTTCGCCCTGCGCCAGAGTATGCTGGATTCCCTCCTTGATCTTGCACTGATCTGCCTTTCCGGTCGACACGCTCTGAACCATCACCGGACTTCCGGGCACCTCCTTGCCGCCGTACTTCACGTTCACCTTGTAACGCCCGCAATCGTCCGGCAGATACGTTGCTTTGTATTTTCCCTCACCGACATTTTGCACTGCAACCTTCCGAGGCGACTCGTCGGGGCCCTGAAATAATTCAGAAAAAAATACCTTGATTATCGACTCTGGCTAAAAAAATGCGTTTAAAGTTGGACGAGTACACTTGAAAGAGAACTGAAGATGAAAAATAAACTTCGACTGAGGGACTTACGTCGATCAGCCGAAATCAAGTCAAAATGATCATGTCGTTATCTCATAGGGATTGAAACTTTAAATTTTCATATTGCTTTTTCTATAGGGAAACCAAAAATTCCTTGAATGCGCGCGAATATAGACCATTATTAGAAGGATATATGAAAATTTCTATTTTTAAATTTCAACATTAACACGCTTGCCTGCGAACGTGAAAACGAGAGCCAATAATTTGGAAAAAATTTTAGGTACTCATATTATGGAACACTACAACATGACATTATAGTATTTAGCTGTAGTATTGAAGATCACTTTTTAAATAAATTTTCAAGTTGGTCTGAGAGGCTCAGGGTTTTGGGCCATTCGACTTAACAGGGAATTTTCCATGTCATTAGCCTTAAGATAATAACTAGTATGAGATAACGTAAAAAGTGTACAGCATCGTGAATGAGATTTCTTTTGTTACGAAATACTCACGAGAACTTGAACTTCAAGATCGCCGTAGCCGGCTTTTGAAGTATCGACGAAAAAGTCGATGGGGAAGGATGCCGTGCAGACCGGCGAGACTCCCGGTCCGGAGAGGACGACCTTGTTAGCTTCAACCGTTGGATGAACTTTGACCTTGAACGGGCTTCCGACAACGTCTTCGCCTCCGTAGGTGACGCCTACTTGAACATTGCTTCCGGCCGGCGGAGGTTGATAAGTGACCTCGTAAACTCCCTCGCCGCGGTTCTTGATCTCCGGTTTCTGAATGTGACCTTTGTCAGTTTTCAGCTTAACGTCGAGCTGCGCGAGACCGCACGCGGACGTGTCGACGACGAATTGGGCAGGCACACCCTCCCGTACTTTTTCGGGTTCAAGGCCCGGACCGTAGGCCGCAACTTCCTTGGCGTTCACTCCAGCCTCGACTTGGACCTTGAAGGGTGAGCCGGGTATGTGCTTGTCACCGAATTTAATTCCCACGTCATAATCACCAGTCTCAGTCGGAACGTACTCGACACTGCAGGAACCATCGTAGTTGTCCACACAGGTCATTTTCGCCTCGCTCGGCCCTTCAATTGCCAGTCCAAGACCTCCATTTCCGGCACCTGAAAACAGATCGTACTCTATCAATATCGGTCCTTGTAATTTTTTCTACCCGGTCGATATTCAAACTCCAGTTAGTTTGTCAATAGTTTATTTTTGTTACTCTACCAACCGATCGTTTCAACGGTGAATTTGTTGCACTTGTTGACGTAGCCCTTGTCGAGGCCAGGACCATAAGCCTTGCATTTCGTAGGATCGCAGGCTCGCTTGACGTTGACGGAGAACGGAGAGCCAGGAATAGGCACGTTGTCGTACAGAATATCGATGGTGTGACGACCTTCCTCGAAAGGCGTGTAACTCACTCGATAGGTTCCATCACTCTGTGGCGTTATGACCTTCTCCGTTCTACCGCCACTCGGATTTGTTATCGAGCACGATATCTTGCCATCGTCGCTCTTGGCTTTCGGTACTGCTCTCGTGTCAATGGTGAACTCCACTGGTACATTGACGCTCACACCTGAAATTAACAATATTGTCGAGGCTCAAAATCAAAGCAGTTCGAAAAACTATATTACAAATGTATTGAAAAAAAAAAAAAAAAATCATCGAGATTCTTCGTCCCACCTCGTTGAACTCAAAACAGCAACGATCACATGTGATACTCGATAGAGACAAATTTGAAAATCCAAACTCTTATCGATACAAAATATAAACGCATGCTGCAGTATCGTTATTTGTTTCCAATCCCTCGGACACTCACGAGGGAGATCAATCGTTCGCGGCTACAGAAGATGGCTTGCGGAACATACCTAATAATAATATTTGTAAATAACACTAGTAACAAAGATGTTCAAATGTTACAAAATCATCCATATTCCATAGCGCACGAGGACGTCTCGAGACGATGTAACTCTAAAACAAACGCCATTTCAATTGCCAAACTCACAGCACTAGCGAGCAGTTAGAAATGCGGATCGGGGCGAGGTAAAACAAAAAGGGACGTGAGAACTAACGATATGCTGGATCGCAAAAGTGTTCGAAGTGTTCTCTCGTAAAAATAAGATTACTGAAAAATGAGCACATGCTAAGCACATAAAAAAAAAAATTGAAAAATCGAGCACCAAAACGATGTCACGCGAGGCTTCCTAACCGTGGGGCTGAATGCCGTTTCCGGTGACCTTGATTTTCGTAAGATCGGCCTCGAGGGCGACGATGGCTTGGAACGGCGAGCCCGGTATGTGCCGATCGTTGAACGTGATGTTGATTCCGTAGTCGCCAGGCTCGGTCGGTAAGTAGGCGACGGAGCAAGTGCCGTCGCCATTGTCCCGGCAGTTAATCGCAGCCTCGCACGGACCTTCGACGGTGACGCCGAGGCCACCCTGGCCGGCTCCCCGCGTATCGATAACGAACTCTGCCGGCCTGCAGACGAGTCCGCGATGCAATCCCGGACCGGAAGCTCGCACCTTGGCGGGGTCGCTTCCATGGACGCAGTTCAGTCGGTAAGGCAGGGCCGATATAGCTTCGCCACCGAAGCTTATCGCGAGAAGATACTCGCCGAGCTCCGTCGGTGTGAAATTCACGACGTATCCGTCGTGGCTCGGTATGACTTGGGCTTTCACTCGATTGCCGGAGGGTGTTGTTATCGAGACTTGGAGATCCGCAGCCTTGCCGGCGTCCTGGGTTATCACGCGGAATTGCTGCAGGCTGTTCACCGGTGCGGCTGCGATGATTTTTTAATTTTTTTCTTTAATTTTTATTTTTGATTTTTCATTTTTATTTTTTCGTTGCTTAGGGCCTTTTTCGTCACGAGGCTTTGCCGATCTGTTTCTTTCGCGTTTGTGAACTAGTCCATGCAGCACGGTCACCCACATAGCATGGAAATATTTAATTTTGTGAAGTTTCAATATCTTTTTTTTATATTGAAGGTATTTCATGAATATTAAAAAATATTTGTGGAAATTATTTCGTCCGGTCGTACATTTCACGATGAAACGTTCGGAAAATTTTTATTCCCTGTTTGCGAAATAAGAAAAATTCCATCGCCAATCCAAATCGAAATCGAATTAAAAATATTAGTGAATAATTTATCATTATGTTGCAGGAATATTTCAGATATTTAAGGAACTTTTGGTTTGAATATTTCGAGAGAATATTTTAAAATATAGTTTTTTTATGTTTTTGGAATGTTTTATACGATTTGAAAGATTGGAAAATATCTCGTGCTATATGGGCAAGGCGATCGAGTACCCAAATTTCGAAAATCATTTTTTTTTTCAAATCTTAGTATTCGATGTACTTGATCGTACTGCAAGTACTACCTTAATCTATCTCGGTCTTGTATATCGAGTATTGTAGAGTCGATGTTTTTGTTGTTTTTAATTATTTTTTTTTCTTATCTTTCAATTGCTAATTTGAAGTTGCATCGTCGTGCGACAATTATTATTCGTGATCGGCGAAAGCACTGTGTAAAACTATAAATGTGTTATGTTCCAAAAGGGTTTTACCGAAAAATATAATGAATATGCAAATTCTCCGAGCTACAATATTTATAGACGCGTAATTCTTGTGAAGCTCGGTGATCCGAAAATAAACTCCGATTTCTCTTCCGCGCTCCAGTGAACCATCTTCGTCGTTCGCCTCCTCCGTAACCGACTCTTCGCAGGTGCAACACACGGCCAGGAGGCACGGAGTGCTCTGCACGTTGGCGAACAAATGTATTTTACAACGTGAGTACCGAAACTTCCCCCACGTTAATTGATCGTGTTTGGCTGTTCGATAACTCGTCGTACGCTTCGCGAAGCGAGCGTTTGCCACTTCCAATTATTTTAGTACTGGCTCGTTACCAGCAACGCGACTCGCCATCGCAATTTCGAAATAAGCTCGACCGTTTTTCTTCCATAATTTGGGAAACACCTTTTTTCTTCTTTTTTCTCTTCAATGTAACTATTTGCGACGCATCGAATTAGCCTTGTGAAATATTCAGACACAGCGCTATCCAGTATGGCTAAGTAGCTGAGAAACAAATCGTAAACCAACGGGAAAGGTGTTTCTTTTTTTTTTTTGTCTTTTGCGAAATATGAAATACTCACTCGGCTCGAGGCCTTCGACTTTGATCTTCGAGACATCGACGTGAGGCTGGACGTTGACTTTGATCGGGCACTGCGGAACTTTGAGACCGCCGTACTTCAGATTTACTGTGTAAAGACCCGGCTGGGGCGCAAGGTAATCGACCGTGTAAGTTCCGTCCTCGTTGTCGGTAAGGGAAATAGGAAGATCGTGACCGTCTGGCGTCGACATCGCTACGTCGAGGTCACCGGCTCCAGCCTCGCGACAGTCGACGTTGAAGTGTGTCGCCGCGTTCGACTTCACGCCCTTCTCCACTCCCGGCCCGAAAGCCGAAACCATTGCGGGATTCAACGGCGCGGTGACCTTCACGCGATACGGCGATTTCTTTGTCGCAACACCACCGTAATTCACCTACGAATCAGTAAGTGCAAAGTATTTCCTTGGAGAATTTCATTCGGTAAGGATTCGGTAAGGAAGATTGTTCTATTTCAATTACCATAACGACGTGCTGAGAACCGGAAGTCGGCACGTAGTTCGCCTGCACGGTTCCGTCATGCTTGTCCTCGAGCTTCAGTGGAACTTCCCTGCCAAGGGCGTCCTGTATGGAAACCTCGAGTGGCGCCTGTCCGGCTTTTCGCACATCGACGGTAAACTGAGTCGGCTTGTCCCGGCCAACGCCTTCCGGCTGGATTCCTGGACCATGGACTTCGACCTAAAATAAATGTATTGTCAAGTGCTAATTTCTCTCTGATACTTTTTTAGTACATCGATTAAATTTATCACTTGCAAGGAAGAATATATTCTCTGAGCTTGCTTTATAATGCTCTATTGAACCGTTCAATTATTAATATCGTTATTATGATTATTCGAGAATGATTGAATGAAAGGTGAATAACGAACCTTGCTGGGATCGAAATCTGACTTTGGTTGAATTTGTGCGATGTAAGGCGACTTCGGAATATCCTCATTGTCGCAGAGTATGTGAACGGCGTACTGTCCCGGCAGAGTCGGTAAGTAGGATACGTCGGCCGTGCCATCACCGTTGTCTTGACAATCGATCTTAGCCTTTGACGGACCTTCGATCGAGAATCCGAGTGCTCCGGTTTCACCGTTGGTATCGACGGTGAATCTCGCAGGATGACCGACGACACCACCGTAGAGTCCCGGACCGAAAACTCTGATGGCCGATTCCTTGTACGGTCCGACATTAACTTCGAATGGCGATTTTTGAATCTCCTTACCGCCGTACGTAACCATCACTACGTGGCGACCATCCTTCGTCGGAACGTATTGGCACTCGTAAGTCGTCGCATCCGTCTTCTTCATCCTGCGGTAATTACAACATCAATTTAATCCAACGTTTTTTATCTAAAAAATATCGTAAATTATAGAGTACATTTTTTTCTCCTAATTTCCTAATTTGGATATTTTTATTAATAGTTGATTCTAAAATAGTTCATACACTACGAATGAACTTTTTTTTTAGCTTGTGCATAAAAATTTCTTTCCGTGATTGACTTGAAAATCTCGACGACTCACTGAACAGGTAAATTTACACCTCCGGGCCCGATGACTCGAGCCTCGGGCACGCCCTCCCCGGCGTCCTTCGTTGTTACAGTAAAGTCTGCGACATCCTTGACTCGAACGCCCGTCGATAGGAGTCCCCTGCCATAAGCTCGGCACTTCTTCGCGTCGGATACCGGCGCGACGACGACTCCTACCGGACTGCCGGGTATGAGTTTACCAGCGAAAAATACGTTTACCGAATGAAGACCGGTAATAGGCGACGCGTACTCGCATCTCCATACATCCGGTGACGTTTGACGCAACTTCACCGGCACCGTGGTCTTCGAATTCTGCAAACACACGAGTGAATTAAAAGTCGAAAACACCTGCCGAGCAATTTTTTTTTACCCGTAAAAAAAATGTTCCCCGTAGCGGGAGGTACGTGTCGAGAGAACGATATTGTTTTATATTCTTACCTGGGGGTCCAGAATAATGACTTCCGGCACACCGCGTCCGGCGCCTTTAGCGAATATGTCGAAGTAAGTCGGACGATTTATGACGACTCCTTCCGGTTGAAGACCCGGTCCGCTCGCCGTTACCTTGCCCGGATCGCCAGGATGACCCTCTACCATGACTGTGTAAGGACTCTTCGGTATTTCACGGTCGCCGAACAGAACTCGAACCTTGTGCGGACCCTCGGACTTCGGTGTGTACGACACGGAGTACGTCAGATTTCTGTCGTTGTTGAAGCGCATGTCGACCTAAAAAAAAGAAACGTCCGGAATTAATCGAAATAACTGATCAAAGAAATATCGACATAAATCGGATATGTTCGATGTTGAAAAAAAAAAATTGAATGTAACAACGTTACCGGTATCTTTGATCCTTTCGAGTCCTCGGCAGTGACCTCGACGTTACCTTTGCCGGCCGAGAAGGTCTCGACGGTAAAATTGGCCGGCGCTCCGACAATCGGCCCCGTGGGCTCGATACCAGGCCCGTAAGCACGCACTCTGCACGCCAAATTTACACGGGAATATTATTACGACAATGTTCGAGCAAATTGGCTGAATAAAAAAAAAAAAAATTTCAAATAAAGAAAATAACGATGCTCCGTTTAAACGTGAACACCAAGTCGAAACTTATGGAGCCAAACGGTTACAAGCGTTACAATATTATAACTCATCTATAATCATTATAACTACTACGTCAAACTTGTTGGCTACCTCGAACTCCATTGTAAGAAAAAAAATAACAAAAAAAAAAAATCGACGAGGAGAACGGTCGATGGTGTTAAGCAGAAAAGAAGTGTACCAAACGATATTAGAATAATGCGGGCGTACTGAAAAAAAAAAAATTAATTAATTTTGACTGGCACTGAAGCTTACGTGAATAACTGTACAGTAGCGCAAAGCGCAAAGAAAAATCGCATCGAACACAGTTATCAACACGTTGCCCGACTTACCGCGGTGGGGGAATGCTGCCACCGAAAAAAATCAAATATAAATTTCGATTATTTAATAAGCAATTGGAGCGTCTTATGTACGTTTTAATTTCAAATCCTTCATCTATAATCTTGCGCGCTTTGAATCGTTTATATGTAAATCGTCCGTTGCGCGGACACAGTTGGCGACGTAGAAGCTCGTATCCTCGATGGTAATTTGTCGTAATGGCATACGTTGGATTTACCTGTTTGGATTTGTGCGAGCTCGGAGTGGCGCGCCGGGTTTTAATTTTGCATTCGGATACTGCGACAGGTAAGTCATCATCGACATCTCGTCGATATTCGGATTCACCATTTCCTCAGGTTTTATGAGCTGAAAGAAATAACGTTTCATTAATATTTTTCGAAAAAATGTTCCTGCACAATATTATAAATACAATGATATAAAGCAAAGTTTGATAATTTTTTTTTTTCAACCGAATGCGACGTTACGCTATAAATGTATGAATTAATTTTTTCAAATCTTATTTTCCAGAATTGTTTAAATTCCAGTTGGAGATTCGATTTTTTTTTTTGGTGATTTCGTAAGATTCAATTGAAATCTCACTTGAGGAATATTGAGCCAGTCGTCGGCGAGACCCATGGCTTCAGATGCATTTTGCACTGCATCGTTGGGATTCCAGTCCGCCCAATCGGGACAAAGTCCAGGTGCAACAGCGTCAACGAGAGCACCGACGGCTCGTCCGTCGTTCCAGTCCGATGTGAAATTGTTTATAGGCAAATCCGGGACCTTCGACTGGATCCAGTGCATGAGCCTCTGTTTCGGCGTCGCTCCTTTCTCGGTGCCGTCGCCATCCTCGCCGTCCCACATCGGCATCGAAATCGAGTAGTGAAGAATGAGGGTCCATATTAAACCGAGTATCAGTTTCAGCTTGCAGTCGACGATGTCCGATGAATCTTAGAAACAAAAAAAGAATTATGAATCAGCAACGTTTCACAAATTGTCGTTCACAGATAAAAACTGACTGGGTCCACTTTTACAGTCAACTCACAGTCTTTTGACTGAAACTGGTGGAGTTTCAACTCTGATTAAACTTTACATGACAATTACCAGATATCAGTCGACTCATAAAAAATTGAGCAAAATTGATCAGAATACTTAACAAGGTTCAGTTGAACAATATTTTACAATACTTAAGATTCTAGTTGAATAAATATCGCTCAATTTGCCTAATCAAACATAAACTGTCTAAAAACCATTCAAACATCAACTGAAAAAATTCCCATTGAAATAGTTCAACTGCACTTGAATCAAGGTAACATTTTCGCATAAATTGAGCCTTCGCTTTTGATACGACGGTTCCTGTAGGTTTGGAAGACCCCGTGAAAAAAAAAAAGTGGGTCGACATGTTGCTCATAGAGAGTGGAGAAATAATTTAACGAGGTGTACACGCTCGTGAATGGGAGGCATACGATGACCCGTGCCAAACAAAAGCCCACAGTCACCGAGACGGTTTTCAGCACTTTCGGTTCGTTGCATTCACCGTGCCACGCAGTCGGTGGTTCAAAAATAGTAAGACGCTAGAGAGCCCGCGGGGAAACCTTGGCCTCGATCAAAACTTTACAGAATTGAGAATACCGAACAAACTCAGTCGCGCGCTTACACGCGCAACCGACCGACCTCTTGGCAAGTAACTAGACTCGTCATGGAAAACGAGAAAGACGCATCGCATTAGTCATCGCTGAACAATCTTATTCGAATTACGAGCCTATCTGCTGCGGCGTGAGAATGTGAACTTTGAAGAGCAAAACAGCCGGCGAGACTTTCAATAGAGAATTTAATTTTTTTTTTCATAACAAGTTATTAATATCTGTTCTATCAGCTTTTGCTACGTCAGAGAGAACACGAGTTTCCGATTATAAATAATAGATCAACGGTAAAATAATTTACGATTTTATAATGATCCGATAAAAAAATAGATTAAAAATTGTTTTAAACCGACAAAACCCAACAAATTTGAGGAAATGATTTTCGGCAACAAAGGTTGACGCTTTTAATTTTACAAAATGTAGACTGGTTTTTTTTTCTGTTGCAAAGTAATGTGCGCATGGTTTGTTTATTTATGAGAATGTTGCGAAAAGCTTCCTCTACGAGGGCATCAGAATCAATAAACTTTCTCACAGAGAAAGCTGTGAGCAAAATTTTGATAAGTGAGAAAGCCATGTGCAAAGTTACTTTTTAAGCGAAGCAGCATCTCGATTGAGTCTACAGAGAATCTCGAGCCCATTTAAACAGTCTCAATGACCAGCAATGAAAGACCGATTAATCAGAGACGAGGCACAGAGCAGTCTTTCATCCGAACTGGCTCGTCGGAGAGCCAAAAATTCGGCTTTGCCAATTATCAATAATGAACAAAATTCTTTTCCCCGATACAACAAAAAAAAAAAAATAAACCAAGTGCAAGTTCATCCAACCGGCTACTCCGAAAGCAATGACTCGACATCCAAACAATTTCAAAGTTCTGAGCATATTTGCGAGTCTTCGTTTTCACAGATTGAATAAAACGAGCTCCCAAAAGAGCCACAGCTGTTTGCACGAGCACTAAATAAATACTACTTATTCGTTCGTATAATATTAGCAACGCCGTTCGACAACGGTAAATCCGAATCTCTCTCGTCCTCACTTTTTCAGATGTCGCACCAAAAAACCTGAATGATTTTTCGGTTATCGCACACCTGCTCAAGCGAGGATTTACCGGCTGTTTGTGTTCTACCAGGCAGCTCGACGTCGCTCCTTCGTCCGAGGAATCTCGGGCTCGTTAGCTGATTAATTGCTGCGGCCAGCGAGATTGGAGCGAAGGAGCGAGAACGAGAGTCTCAGGAGAAAGAGCATCAAAGCTCGACTCTCGTCGGAAGGTAAAGTGGGAGATAGAGAAACGGTGTGACGCGGCTCTACCTCGCGATTCATTGCCGGCTATTTTAAGCAATTACCGAGCAACCAGTGACGTCACAAGCGTACACGCGAGGACCCCGAGGGAGAGCTCGCAGCTAGCTTTCGTGGCTTCTCTCATCTCGGTGCGTGATTTTCAACGAGAATTTGCTGAGACGTGACGATCGTTCGAGAGTCGTTAATCGCTGCTCGAGTCACTCCGGAGTAAACGATATCTTGCGAGTAACACGAGCTGAATCCGTAGCCTGGCTGGTTAACGGACGTTCGAGGATAGTCGATGGATCATTCGGCGAATTCGACGTCGAGCAGACATCGTCGAAGACACTTCCGTCGATTAACAGCGCCCCTCGTACAGAAGCTCGGCGATGAATCAGCGAGCACTTCTCCACTCGAGAAACCCTCGACGAGCCACGAGTGAGGATACTTCTCGAGTTGGACTTGATATCTTCGAGGACCCAGAGATGGAAACTCTTCTCCGAGGGGCGCGAACCGTTTGATTCGACGCTGGGACGATTTCTTCGATGGTTTTGAATAATCTGCAAAGATCCGACGAATTAATTTTTGTTACAGGATTATTTGTATGAGTGTGGAGAAGTATCAGAGATATTCAGAGATTCTAAGCTGTGAGTTGGGCGAGGCCAGTCTGGATAATTTATGGACCTGAAGGGCTTATGAGAAAAAATATTTTTTATGGCACTTTAATTCACAAGAAAAAAAGCGGTTTCATTTTTTATGTTTCGCTCGGTTAAAATAAAATACTGTCTGTGACTGTAATCCGGGTACCTAATTTGTTAACGAATGGGCGTTTGTGCAAAATCAAAATAATTAATTTTTGAGTAATTCTCGCTTGAAAATGAACTTAGTGTTTTTTGCGCCTCGAGTAAGCACGGTTTCTTCATTAAAATTGACGAAGTTTGCTACTTTAATAAATGTGCGCTCGTGTAAAGATTTCATGAAAATTAATTCTGGCTTCGAATGAAACTCGAATTTACACTATTATTCCATTCGAACGTGAGACACTGCAATATTTCTGAGTGCATTACGCCGCATAATATAGTGCTCGATAAATGGAAAGCAATGAAAACCGTCGGATCGGATTAAAGATCTGCGTGTAATCGGATACTCGTTTGGCCGTGGCGACAAGCTTTTCATATGCACGGGTTCATCGGCGCGAGCGCTGCGTGGGCGCATTTCCCTCCACCAAATTCTCCACCGGTACATTGACTCATGCGGTATTAAAAAAAAAAATTCGCCTGCCCGGTAAAAAATCGTCTAAAAAGCGCACGTTGCTCCGTTTTTTTTTTTTTTCACCCTCTCCGCACATCCGTTAATTCACTACGGCGCGCCGGATTTTTGTCCTGACTATTATATTCGTTCTGCGTGCGACGTCGCATTTTTTCGTGCGAATATCGCGTGACGACTCTCGAATTGTTTCGTGACGCATCTTGCCACCGGACAATGGTTCGCAGACCGAGTAACGCGACTCCCAACCGCGAAGCCCACCCCGAACAAAAGTAGTGTAAATAATATTTTTGCCACGATTGCGACATCGCGAAACGCCGTGGATTCATCGGTGACGGTCGCGGTACTCATGAATAATGCACCTGAGACCGCATCGTCGCTGGAGAGACCCGACCGGAGTGTTTTTTAATCTGGCTAGAGCGCACTCGACGAGACGACCGGTATTGGCAACGGCAATTAATTCGTCCTCGGGATACCCGACGTGAATCAATTGCCAGCGAGAAATATATCGGAGACGTTCCAATTTGAGAATACGCGACGGTGCAGCGCTCTGATTTATGTTCTCTCGCGATTGCACGAAGCCTGAACATCACACAAGGTCGAGTCTCAGGCCCAGGATTTCGCTGTAGTGCGTTTTCACGATTAAAATATCTAGTCGCGCGAGCGAATTATGCCCGTGAACATTGCGCTTTGAACAAAAACGCGGCTATTATTTAATGTATCGGACTAGAAATTTGTATGCAAAATTTTTTTCATGCGCAATTGTGATGAAGAAATGAATGTTCAGCTTATTAAAAACATTGTGAATACTTTGTTTTTCAAAAATAGGCTTTATAGTTTTTGCAATTACTGTCAATTACTGTTTACTTTGATTTTGGAGAAAAAGTGTATTAACGTTTTATGAAAATTGTATATTGAATCTAATGTCGATGTGACGTTAATTTCTGGCTCAATTTTTCATCACAAATATGCATGAAATTTAATGTACTGGTTTTGCACAAAAAATTCCGGTCCTATATATTAAATTTACAATTTTTTTTTACAGTAATTTTTTCTCGCCGCTGCGTGTGCGCGATAGAAAATATTGTTTCGATGGTACGCATGAATTATTCGCATTGCTCGCAACCATTTTACAAGGTCGAGGCTCAGACTCGGGGTCTCTCCGCTCCACGTGCACAATAAACATATCGTTTTAGTCGCGTGAGAAAATTATTTCGCGTTGCTCGTGAACATTGCGGCATAAAAAAAATTCGCGTAAAATTTAATACAGTCGTTCGGTCGTGTTTTTGCAGAAAGTTGTTAGAAAAATCCATGCACAATTGTCATGAAAAATGATCATTTCATTAAAAACATTGGCAACACTTTGTTTTTAATAGTTCACTCTAATTTCAGTGACGAAGTGTGTTAATTTTTCACGACAATTGTACATTGAGTTTAACATACCAGACGTCGCATAAAATCTTCCAGTCCGGTGTTTTAAATTTACAACTATTTTTTACAGCTTAGAATCTCGCCGCTCGGTCTGCGTGATAGAAATATCGTTTCGCTCGTGCGTGAGAATTATTCGCCTTGCTCACGAGCATTGTACAAGGCCGAGCCTGAGCCGCAGGATTTCGCTACTCCGTGCGTACGATAAAAATATCGTTTCTATAGGAGACGCGAATTATTGGCGGTGGTCGTCGATCAAGCGGCGATCGGCCGGTCGACTGGAACGTCCGGTGAGCCGATACCGAATCTTAAATTCCAGAGGAATTACCGCATCGTCATAACGGCCGTCTCTGGATCGCCACTCTTTCCCTGCTAACTCACAGCCGCGACCAAGGAAGCATGACGCCGGCCGGCATTCTGGCAGTGACGTAATCGGTCATTAAATGCTTGTCTCATCGATGACGTCGTGGATTAACGAGGCACCCACTCTCTCAATGTCCCGGCCAC
This sequence comes from Listrodromus nycthemerus, assembly GCA_963978505.1. Taxonomy (NCBI): domain Eukaryota; kingdom Metazoa; phylum Arthropoda; class Insecta; order Hymenoptera; family Ichneumonidae; genus Listrodromus; species Listrodromus nycthemerus. The sequence goes on along the minus strand of OZ021684.1, from coordinate 2,731,249 downwards.
GTTGAATCGGTAACATTTTTCTTTCTCTTAGTTCATCATTTTATTTTTTTCTCTCGAAAGGAAATAATCGCTAAAGCGAATAGCAATTGTGGCGACACAGCTGTGCAAATCGGCGAACGTAGCGATACGCGCCGTCGTATCAACGGAAGCCGTCCACAGCGACAAACCGCGAGCCACGTTTTTTTTATCGAGAAAAAAAAATAAATTGAAAAATAAAATAAGAGAAGAAAAAAAAAATAGCATTCGTCGGTCCGGTATTGGTTTTCGAGTCGTACCGGGCTGGAGTCACGTTCGCATGTGCTTCTCTATGCTCGCTCTGTTACAGAGAAAGTGGGCGAGAACCTCGTGGCTGATCAGGTGAAGGCCAGACTCGGCGGCCCAGTGTCGCCGGCATTGTCCTCGCCGAACGTCATCATCGGCTCTCCCGGCGTTCCTCGATGGCCATTCTCGTTCCCTTCGACGTTGATAACTCCGACGAAAAGCCCGTACAATGGTCTCGCCTATGTTGCTGCTCCTCGTCGACCACGAGTCGCGATCCACGATCTTTCCTGCCCGGAACGGACCGTAAGAATTCGACCCTGGAGAAAATAAAAGTCTGAAATTCTGTGCGTGTGTCTTTTTGTGTATATTTTCTATACGGGGCATTTCATACCTTTTCGACCTGGACCTGAGCACGTTTTGGAGTCGACACGCGATTTTTTTTGTTACATTGAACAAAAAATAAATTATACTCATTTGTGATAAAAAAAATTAATAATCGACTGAAATATTTGTGACAAGTCTTGTGTTATAACAAAAAAAAAAATAGTCTTTTTGATTATATCGTTTGATCATCTTTATATGCGGCCCAGTATTTTGAGAAATCTTCTCAGATATTTCCAAAGTCCCTGTCTCAACTTGAAGAAACAAATAAAAACTCTTCGAAAAAATGTGAAAGAATTCCCAAAAAAAAAAATACAGCAGAAAAATGGGCAAGCTGTAACCCACAATCGACAAATATTACTCGCAAATTTTTTTTTAGTGTTGCCATTAAAAAAAGAATTAAAAAACAAACACCTTTTAAAGAATCTAATTTAAAAAAATCTGATTGCCTTTGGGAGTTAGGCCAGAATAAAAAAAAAAAAAAGCGTGTACGATTCACAATGTGAATTGGACTCAGGTCGAAGGGGTACGGAATGGCCCATGCGTCCCCGTTGGATTTTGCAGAGTTCTTTTCGATCTCCCGACGTCCACGGTACTTCCGAGAATCGAGATCCACTAAAAATCTCCCTGGAGCCAGTTCGGATATCAAGAACCTTTTGTATACGCAGCGTTCGTTTTTTGCGTCCTTGAGCCCGGTCGCAACGAAGACTCGGTGGGGCCCCCGCATACCGAAACTCGTCGCTCTTCCTTTTGCCGTCGCCGAATACTAAACTCCCGAGCAAACATACACACTCGGCGCAGTCGACCGGTGTATTATAACCGTTCGTTAACGACCATCCAGCATTATCACACCGGAGACTAGTCGAGCTGGCTTATTGCTTTCCGCCGTAATGAGTATGTTATCGCACCGAGAAACGCCGCGTTTCAACGTATACGCGAGCTCTGAACTTTCAGTTCACCAGTCGTGAATACAAGACTCGCTTCTGTATTTTTTTCTCTCTTTGTTTTTCTCTACACTCTTATTTTATCGCCAAGGTACCAGAGTGGCTTTCAAATTCCTTTCGCCCATGTAAGGCTGAACTTTTCGAATAATTGTGACTTCTTCATTAATCCTTTGAAAATAATTCAGAGGAATTTTCATGATGAAATTCAGGACGAATCCGGCATTTGTCGACGAGTAATCGATTCGAGAGGAGAAAAAAATGTGTGCGTTGCTAAGCCGCTCGTCGTTTGGAGCGATCCGACTGTTTGTTGTACCTCGCTTTGAATGGCGAGAGTGCGGGTCAGTACAACGATTTTGCTAACGTGTGTGCAACCTGCTGCATCAGTTTGCCGGGTAGCCCGGGGACTTCGCGGATCGATTCTAATATCCGTGCTCGCTCTCGCTCTCCGCTCAGAGTCCCGTGTACAATCTCGACGTCCAAGTTATCACGTAAGCGAAGAGTCTTCCCAGTGCTCCGTCTCATCCTCTTCGATTCTCTCTTCTAATTTTTCCATCTGCTCTCTTGCATTCGAGAACGTACCGGAACTTTGCGAATCGTCCAGTCTTCCACAAATCGACGGTGATTTTTTTCGTTCTCTCACGAGACACTCGCCTATTTTTTCGATATTCTTCTCTTCAGTTTTCCTTTTTTTTTTCTACTAAAAAAAAATACCTGAACTTTACTAATCATTCACTCCTCTAAGAATCGACGGTGATTTTTTTAATTTATTTTTTTTTCTTTTGGAGTACTCACCTATATTTTTATATTTCTTTCTTCGGTCTTCCTTTTTTTTCTTTTTCGAATCGTGCACTCTCTTAAAAATCGACGGTGATGCGCTTATTTTTTTTTTTTCTCTCTTTGGAGTACTCACCAATGTTGACGATGCGAATTCCCTCGTCGTCCAGGAACTTGAGCGCGACGGATACGTTCTCGAGTTTCTGGGAACGAAAATTTGGTTTCTTGTTGTGCTTCGGTAGTCTCTTCTGGGCGAGAACCTCGATGAGACAAACGAGACCGAGACCGTCCGAGAGATCGGACTCCAAATCGGTAATGTGTTTGTCGACCGATTTAAGATGCTCGTTCGCCCATCTGGTGAACGTGTTCTGCTGTATTCTCTTCCATTCCGCGTCCTCGGCTAATTCACGCTCGATCATCTCTTCCTCCTCCCCCGGGGAGTTCTCGCTCGTGACTGACTTATCATTTTCATTCATCTTATCGTCCGGCGTTCGTTCGTTAGAATGCCGGTGCCGCGAAGTTCCTCCTATCCGCCGCTCTACGACGCTGCTGCAGCTGCTGCCGCTTCCTGGCGCGTGGAGGTGGAAGACCTAGAGTGCTCGACGGGGCACCGGTGGCCTATCAGGAACTCTCGGCGTACCCCACAAGAAGAAACTCCGAGCGAAACACTCGTAAGCTTCTCCTCTGTATTTCTTCTTTTTTTTTTTTTTTTTTTTTTTTTATTTCTTCCCTTTCTCCGTCTGCCGAGTCGGGGAACGAGTGGATCCTCGAGTGCCTCTTCGCACCTCCGCACTTTGCTCCGCTGCTCGAGATTTCCTCCCTATCGTCCTCTCGATTTTGTTCCTTATCGGCGACGAGCGAACACGTACGTTTCTTCTCCGGTGACGTCGAGCGATTTTATCCCGAGAGGGCAACGATTATCTGAAAAAAATAAGTGTTTCCTTCGATCAGTTTCAATAAATAAATATTAATTCTTGTGTTTTTTTTATCTTGTGTCTACCGAAATAGCATTTCGCTCGGGGGGGGGACTGTTGAGCAAACAATCGCACGTGGGATAAGATACGATTAAAATTAAATGTGAGAGAAAAAAAATTTACTGAAAACAATGAAACGTTTTGGCTTTTGTTTCTTATCAATATTTCGGAATGTGTAATTTTTGGAGACGATACGAATAAATAAAAGGCGTTTGAAAAAAAAAAAAGAAGAATTACCGAAATCAATGAAACATTTTTTTTTTAACTCGACACTTTTCTCTGAGTAATCAGTATAAATTATTCGAACAATAAATTTCAAGCTCGTTTGACTGAGAGAAATCCTCATGAGAAACATTTTACACTGATTATCACAAAAAAATATTAGATTAATTTCAGTAATTTTTTTTCTCAGTTTACAATTAAAATAAGTTGTAAAAAACGCTCTTAAAAATCCCCCCCCGCATGAATCCAGTCGAGAGACCAACTGCAGTCGAAACTTTCAGTACGAAGGGTGGGAAATTATTTTCAAGGGGGGTGGTGGCAACCGATGGAGGGTCGGTGCGGTGGAACCGAGCGCACAGCTGTGCGAGACAGCGAGCCAGTGGAGAGTGTCGTGTCGGGTCGGACGGGCCGCGACGATACGAGCTCTGCGAGCGATTAATCGAAAATGTTTCACGCTCCCCTAACAAGAACCCGACTCTATTTTTTATCTTACATAAATGAAGAGAAAAAAAAAAATTCGCCAAAATTTTCTTTACACTATCGCGCTATGTTTCGAAGCGTCCGGCGCTGAATCATCGACCACGAGAATCGGTAGTGATTCACTCGTCGGTGTTGCGACACGATTCGTAGTGAGCTTGAATAAATTTCGAGCCGCGGGAGACAAACAATTACGTCGACAATGTATTCTCGGTTTTTTTTTTTGGCTATCGGGGTGCGCGCGATCGCTGACGATTTTACATTTTTTTTATCCTCGTTGACTCACTCTCGATAGTTTGGCTCGAGGCATCGAACGCTGGCCCGAGATGCGCCGGCTGGACAATGATTTATATCGCGAATTCATGACAAATATTTCTATATAGGAACGTACGGTAATGTCGAGAATGATTCTACGTCAGGCAACGCGTGAGCCGAGGCCACTTGCCAAGGAATTTTAAAAATACGTTTCGAACGCACAGAACCGCGTTAGATCTGGCTAACAAAACTGGGGGGTGGATCGGCTAACAATTTACGCGAAAATTTACAGCTTTCTTGTTTGGTTTCCTTTTTTTTTTTTTTCTTCGGTAACCGAATCTCCGCAGCCGTTCGAATTGGAGAGCTCGATCGTACCGAGACTTCGACGGACCGAGCGAGTTTGATAACATCGGCGGGAACGCCCGATTTCGCAGACGACAATCCGACAGTGAACGGGGCCGTTGGTGATCTTCGCCGATATGTAAACACTCTGCGTCATCGTCGCGATCGCCAATTACGGAATGAACGCTCCCGAATGGATTTTTTTAATCTCTAAAAACAAAAAAAAATATTTGCATTATCTGTGAGCGAGAAAACACACGTGAGATGAGTTACGGTTCATCCGGGGCAACCGCGATAGATGGAAACTATGCTTAAAATTTTTTTTTCATATTTATAATGCGACAAGTTTCTCACGATAATGGTTCATTGTAAAAAAAAATAATAGTAAATTTAATGTACCGATCTGGAAGTTTTTATGCGGAAATTTAATGTACAATTATAATGAAAAATTGATAAACATTTTCGCTGGAAATTAAACTAAGTTTTGAACGACATTGAACATCAATTGACCATTAAAATTGTGAATGGATTTAAAGAAACCAATTCACGCATAAAACCTCCGGTACCGTTAAATTAAATTTCATCCGATTGCTTTTTTTCAACAATGTACAGTAGACTATAAAAATAATTATAAATTTAATTCTTTTGATGGTGAAGTATGCAAAAACGTGTACGTCAAAATAAAAATAAAATTGTAATAAACAACCTACATACTTTTTCATTGCAAGCGAAAGTAAATTTTAGAAAAATTCCTCCCAATGTTTCCAACCCACATCAATTGTTCATCATAATCGTACATAAAATTCAATAAACCGCTTTTCGCATAAAAACTCCCAGTCCGGTACATTAAAAACCATATAATATTTTTTTTCCAGTATACCTTCTTTGCGAAGCACTCGACTTGATTATAATTTTTTAAATTATCATCAATCGCCAATGCTCTCCCTAACTAATGCAATAAAGACAAGACTCGTCACATTCTCTCCGACCAGCGCGCCTAAAATAAAACGAAAACAAATAAGAAAAAATTGCGGTAACGATTAATCGTGCAACAAGTCAACTGCGACGATCGAGCCGGCGTGTTCTTTCGGCATCCCTCGATCATAACGGAGACTCCAGGGTATGCGTAAATCCGAATGATAGTTACCTAGTCTCGCTGGTTGATCGTCTCTCCTCTTATAATCCAACTTTCCGAGTGAAATCCGTGAGGCTGGAAGGGCCGAGAATAAAATTCCAGAATCCGTGTATCTACGTTCCTCTTCCTGCGTTTCGCCGGTCTCGCCCACTATCGCACTTGATAACAGGCACGGTTCGCGAAACTCTCCACGACGGTTCCGATTGCCCTCGGGACCGATACTGTGTTTCCGTTAACAGAAAATAATTGTAACGTCGCGTTAACCGTCGGCGTCGTCGCCGGAACAGTGGCAGTTTAGTGCCGTTTACTTGCGTCGTTGCTGAGTCAAAAGCAGCTCTGAGTGAAGTTATCCAAGAATAGTTCTCGGTCCCTCGCACACGTTTAGCCACCGAATCCACGTCGCGCTTCCCCGTTCTTCACCCTCGACGACTCGAGGTAGGGGAAAGTGCCGCGGTTCTATATATACACGAACGACTAATCTCTACCACAGGCAAAACTCCGAAGGAGTCGTCTTATCCCCCCGATTGCAATGACGAGCCCGATGAATAATAATTCAAGTGCAACATCAGAATTTAATCGTTATCCGGGCCGTGAAAAAAAAAAAAAAAAAAATCTCAAGGAATTTAACAATCAATCATCGAAGATAAGAATTTTCTATAACGAATTAATATCTGAGATATATTTTTTTACGTTGAAATCAAAAAAGAATTTTAATGCATTTAATGACGATGCGTCTCGAAGATATGAATTTTCTAAAATGAATTTGTATCCAAGATTTTTTTTTTTTTTTTAAGTTACTCGATTTGATTAGCTCCGGATAGTTCGATCGGTATTTGGTTCGAATACGATTACAATAATGCTGTCGTGTAAACAGAAGTTATCGTCGACGATCTTTGATGTTGAGCCGGCTTACTCAAACTCCTCGTGAAACGTAATGTCCGCGGCGGGACGGCGTGGATGGGCATATTCGCCTGTTGGCTTCGGCATCAACTTTGGAATAACCGGACCGTATATGGTGTTACCCGCTCTCGGGCCCGTCGGCAAGATTCCCGCGCCGCGCGTCTCCTGAATCGAGGGCTGAATGACCAGTCGCCCTCTTTCCCTCCGAATCCGTTGTGCGCCTCGCTGCGCGTTGACCATACCGGGCTAAAGAGGACTGTGCCTCGTCCAAACCGGTTGCTCGAGTCTTCGTTGTGTTTGACAAATATCTCTTTTTTTTTCTCTCTCATCCATCCACACGATATCCATCATCGTCCGTATGAAAATTGTATTGGAAAATTAACGAAAAAAAACTATGTGTCAACAAATAACAATTCGGAAATTACATGATAGATGGGAGTATTTAAGGGCTACGAAGCCCTTGACTTCTGTCGGTGTTGTCGACGCAATTGATGCCATCGTAATCGATACTGTAACCCATCGACAACTGGCGTGGTTATCCTGGCCAATCGGGCGCTGGTGGTCCGTGGTAAAGGCACGAGGATGCGTTTACGATTAAATTATGCTTTAGTAGAGGATACGGCTTTCTTCGCGGCTTCGTCGAGATCGTTCTCCATGGTGAACGGTAGGCCCGATTCTTCGAGGATCTTTCTTGCCGCGGTTACATTCGTGCCTTGAATGGAAAAAAATGAAAATGAAAGCTCGATTGGACAATCAAAGAATAAACATATTTCGACTGTCGAGGAATTGCTGTTTTACCTTCCAGTCGGACGACGACCGGCCTCTTCATTCCCAAACTTCTCGCAGCCGCGACTATTCCTTTGGCTATCGTCGCACAATTGACGATTCCTCCGAATACATTAACGAAAATCGCTTGTGCCTTGGGATCTAAAAAGACGGTACAATAATGAATAATACGCTGGAATCTTTCGGAGAATCATCGTTGATCTCGTTCTGTTTGTACCTTCGGCGACAATTTTGAAGGCCTGAAAAACTTGATCCTCTGTGACGCTTCCACCGACGTCTAAGAAATTTGCCGGTTCGCCGCCGTTCAGCTTTATGATATCCATCGTTGCCATCGCCAATCCCGCTCCATTGACTGAAAAAGATAAACGAGACGAAAATATTGAATAAAATCGAAATATAATTCTTTTCCTGACTTCGCTAAGACCTACTTCTCGTGCAACACGGACAGAAAATCAAAATTTACACTAATGAAAAATCGCACACTTTCCTCTTTTATAGCATAATGTTATATGTTACCCTGTCAATAACAATTAAGAAAAAAAGCGTACCCAAACATCCGATATTTCCGCCCATGCTTATGTAATTCAAGTTGTACTTCGCCGCGGCGACTTCGGCGGGATCTTTCTCGGTCACGTCCTCCATGTCGAATATGTCTTTCTGTCTGAATTGCGCGTTATCGTCGAATGCTATTTTAGCATCAACCGCGACAACTTGCTTGTCCGCCGTCTCGACCAGAGGATTTATTTCAATCTGCAGGGCGTCGATGTCGACGAACAAACGCCAAAGATTCTTCAGTTCGTGAACAGCCTTTTCGTGAACGTCCATCGTCGTGAAACCCAGGAAATTCGCGACTTCATGCGCAATCTGGTCGTCAATGCCGAAATAAATATCCAGAGGTATTGTTTTTATAGCCTCCGGAGTCTTTTCAGCCACCGATTCGATGTCCATTCCTCCCGCCGGAGAAGCTATCAGCACTGGTCCGTTGTACTGTCTGTCCATCAGTATGCACACATACGTTTCCCTCTTGATGTCAACGGACTCAGCGACCATGACCTTGTGCACGACTATTCCATCCTTGTGAGTCTGCTTGGTGATAAGTCGATGGCCCAGCATATTCTTCACGATTTCCAGAACTGCTTTCGGACTGGAGAAAAGTAGAGACTAGTTAATAATCATAAGGGTAATCTCAAAGGATCATGAATTAAATAAATAATTATTATAGACAAATTCTTTTAGTTTCTATAATTGTCAATAATTAATGATTCATAATATTTTATAATTTACGAAACAAATAAGATAGATCGAGTGAATTGTTAGAGTCAATTAAACTCACTCTTTGGTAAGGTGTACGCCGCCTTTGAAACCATTGTCGAACCATCCTTTTCCCCTTCCGCCGGCCAGTACCTGTGCCTTTATGACATACTCGTCGACGTCTGCAACGTCAAAATAACTTTCAAAATCCGTCGATTAAAATTCCAATTAAGCTCGTTACGAAACGACTACTTACGAAATTTATCGAGAGCCGCGGGTGCCTTTTTCATGTCATCGAGAATAGTGAAATTCTGAACGGACACGCCGCAATCCTTGAGCAATTCTTTGCTCTGGTATTCGAGAAGATTGAGCTTTCTCGATGGTACAACAAACGAGGCTCGGCATAATTTCCTCAGACATCCCAATTTTCCCAACAGTTGCGTCGATATTAAAGCCGACATAGTTAACCTAACGCCGCTCGTGGATAATCGCAAAACGAAACAGTTCCGTTCAAAGTCCCTGCTGCACTTATTATTCTCGATAACGATAAGCTCGTTCTGGTCAGCCTGAAATGTTGTCCCTCTCCTTATCGTTCTCCTTCTGTTTTATTAATGTTTTTTATTTTTAATTTCTCTTTCCATACGAATTTACATCGGTGCCGGCGGAACCATTATTATTATATTTACGCTCGTGACTGGCTCAAGACGGCGACTAGCGAACCGGCGAAACCGGTGTTGAAGCGTGCTCGGTCACTTTCTTAGGCGAATCCCCTTCCCTAACGCCCGAGCCGCCCGTTTTTCCCTGGAGTGGCGCGTATCGTTATCACCTGTAAGTTTTTCCCAGGTAGCACAAAAACATTATGCAACGTTTTCTTTTCGCGTGTCCGAGAATCAACTCTCAAACGCAGGATAACTTATAGTTACCAAGCGGACGGACATACGTAACCAATATGGACGACTTTTAAATGACTGACGTTTTTTTGCTACTTGGCCAACTACGGAAACAGGGCAGAGAACAGATGGACTGGGACGATCTGTAGATAATACGAAAAATCATCGGAAATCAAATAACGTTGCTACATGTTTACCTGAGAACTGGATTGCGTCGCTTAAAAGCGTCTTGATCACGTCTCGCTAACCGTTTGACCGCGGCGATCGAAATGTCTTTGTCTCGAGACGCTACCGCGTCTTTCAAAGCGAGGGGAAACATGTACCACGTGACATGCGCGTACACGAAAGATGCATCTTTCGAATGAATGCCATGTACAAATGGTCGACATTGGGAGTAGAAGAAAAGTAATATTGGACGCGATATTGAATTCTACATCTCCTCCCACTATGCTTTTTCCTGAAATATCTACAATTTCTAAATGTTATTTATAACATTTTTTGTTATTGACTGAGTCTGGTCCAGCCCGCCTTACGGCGTAGCGTCAGCGCTGTAAGGCTAATAGAAATAATATTCCGAATTACTGCGCATAGTTTATCGTACTCGTGATTTTCCCTAAAAATTAATCACCTTAGAAAATCTTTGGTTTGCAGTTTTTTTTTGAGACCAAGAAGTAGCATTTCACCCTAAAGAAATTAACCGAGGGAGTGTGTCTGCAGTGAACGAATATACCGACAGAGCGTGTCTGCGCATGGTTATTTCGATACACAGTGTGTCACAGTGCGTCCCTCATCAGCTTCCGTATTGAACGCTACGAATTTTTTTTGTTCTTTATTCCAACGTAAAACGCCGACGATCGAGTAGCCTCAACGATGTGTCAGTATTATTGAATTATTAATTGATTGCGTCAATTCTGCGACAACACAGATTGATATTATTTTCCGTACCTTAACACGTAAATAAAACTTGCCTACGTTGCAGTCTCGACTTGACGTACCGGCTGACGCTTTCGACGTTTATTCATGCATTTTATCATATTTAATTTTCAGCTGTGACCAGCGGCGTGTCTTTTGTATTATCTTCCATCCTCACCGTTCTCCTCTTCTCGGGGATGCAGATGTACAAGAGTTGGCTCGTCTCCAGCCAGTTCCACACGATTCTCGGAGGTTATATCGGCTCTATGCTGTTCATTTTGATACTCACAGCTCTTGGGAATTTCGAGTCGACGATGTTCGGCAGGTCCTTTCAGCTCAAACTCTTCCCCGAAGGTATTGCCGACTCTTGAGAATTTAACCTCGAATAAATTTACTTACGTGCTTCCCCCTTTTTTTTTTCTCAGTCTTCATCTCCTTGGTTGTGTCGCTGATCGCCTCCGGACTGGTGCACAGAGTTGCGACGACCACCTGTTTCCTATTTTCAATGGTCGCTCTGTACTACATCAATCGCCTCTCGCAGGAGACGTACTCGTCTCAGCCGCACCAAGTGGCTAGCAATCTTCACACTAAGAAGAGAAAGTAGGGTAAAATAATAAATTTGTATATCTAGAACTATCGCAATTCATCTATGGACAAAAAATATATATATAAGAAAAAGAATTTTATCTACATTGGTCTTCAATAATTTTTTGACCGTGCAATAAATGAGGGATTACAATAAAATAAGAAATATCGTTTTCATGCCTGCCGATCTTCACGCTAAAAGGAGGAACTAGGGTAAAAAAATTTATATACCTAAAACTATTGTCATTTTTCTATGAAAGAAAAAATACTACAAAAATTGAATTCCACTCGTCAGATTGTATGACTGTTGAATAAACGAAGGTGTGCGATGCAACAAGACACATTGTTTTCTTGGCTGTCAATCTTCACGCTGAAAGTAGGAAATTGGGTAAAGAAGAAATTATGCACTGACTATCATAATTCGTCTTAGAAAAAAAAAGCCATTTAACTATCTTGCTCTGTAATGATCGTTTCGGCGATGAATGAATGAGGCAGTTCGACGGATTAAGAAATAATATTTTTTTATGTGCGACCGTCTACATTCTATAACATCTTGGAAGACTGGGGCTCGGAAGCCCTGTGCTTCTCCGCTTCTTCCTTGTCGCTAAAATATTCGAACATCTCGTCGGAGCTTTGACGAGATTCTATGCTATCGACCGGTCTCGAGCTGTAATTTACCCGGGACGAGAGCTGATCCGATTGCTGGGTGGAAGGCGTAACGTGCTTGTAGATCGACATTGCCTGAGCCACCAAGCTCGAAACATCGCCGACATTGCTCGGCAGTATCAGAGTGTTGCTCGTTTTTGCCAATTTTTTGAAAGCGAGAACGTACTGCTCGGCTATGCTTAGAGCGGCGGCGTTCTTTCCGTCTCTTAGGCCCAGGGCGTTCGAAACGATTTCCAAACCCTTGGCTCGCGCCTCGGCCACAGCCAACATTGCTGCTGCCTCACCGCTGGCTTTGTTTATCTGCTCCTGTCTCTCAGCCTCTGCAAACGGCGACAAAAAGAGATGCGCAGTGTTATTTATTTAGTTGCAAAATCGGTTTCTCTCAGCCCAGTTCGGATTCGGTCGGTAACGAAAACTATTATGGTATATTTTTCTGGGGTGCTGAAATTGTATCATCCACCAGAAATAGAGGGAGACCGTTTCGTAGAATACACAACAGTAATCCACGTAAAATTTACATCCTCGTATTTCACAGTCATGATCACGAGTTTCATTATCGACCGCTGTAATTAACCGAGATTAAGTTCATTTTTTTTATGATTGTGATCTCAGCACATACCTGATGCAAGAATTCTTGACTGGCGTTTTCCCTCAGCTACGTTTATATCGGCCTCTCTGACTCCCTCGGATTCGAGAATGGCCGCTCGCTTTCGACGCTCTGCTTCGACCTGCATCTGCATGGCTTCCTGTACCCGTGGCGGCAATCTTATGTCACCTGGCAAGGAGAGAATCAGCTGTTCAGAATAAAACTGACTCTTCCGATGGATATTCAGTCAGTATGTAACTCACGAATTTCGTATCTCAGACAAGTGATTCCCCAAACTTCGCTCGCTTTGTTGATACTATCGACTATACCAACGTTGAGACCCTCTCGTTCCCTGAACACTTTGTCCAGCGATATTTTTCCAAGCTCCGATCTCATGGTTGTCTGGGCAAGTTGGATTATCGCAAACTCGGGATCCTCGACACCATACGAAGCACGGTACGGATCGTTTATTCGAAGGTAGAGCACACCGTCAATGTCCAAGGTCACATTGTCCGAAGTAACAGCGCTCTGCTTCGGTACGTCGATGGCAATCTCCTTCAAGCTCTGCACATACTTTATGCAGTCAACTATCGGGATCAGCAAGTTCAATCCTGGGTCTAAAATTCTGTGGAACTTTCCCATTCTCTCTACAATCCATGCCTGAAAAATATTTATTTCCGTTTAGTCTTTGAATCGTTAATTAATGGAATTGATTGATCTTAGAGATCATGAAGTACAGTGTGCGACTGTTGCATCACCCATAAAACTGAAAATGCAATTTATTTCAAAGATCAGCTGGGAATAAAAACAAACGGCTGAGCGAATGGAAAATCGTCTTCTCTTGGAGCGAGAAAGTTTTTTTTTCTCTGCCGTCTGCTTTCGAAATTGCATTCATTGCTGTCTTTTGACAACGGTCGAGCACCGTACAGGTGCGTCAGCCAGTGTACAAAATAATCGCAACGATAGAAATAAAAAATCTCAAACCTCTTGCTGCGGCACAAACATCACAACCGTGTTCAACGGCGTGGTTGATTTGTGTCTCGCCTGAATCGGATATAAAAGCTGTGCGGTTGCCAATCCATTTTCCGGACAGGGCGACACCGAATTCTATAACGTAATACGTAAATTTACGACGACACGTATGGAAATAATTTATCGCAATGGAAGAGAGAGGTTAGAACGATTTCGTTCATTGGCCTTCCATTCCTCTAGTGAAAGTTGTTAATGATTAGTCTTTACCCTTATGATTCCTAAGTTTCTGGACAACAATCTCGTTCTTCCGATCATCTCGATATTCGTAGGACAGAAGTGAATTAATACAAATTATCGGAGTTAAATTCTTGCCGGCGACTAACCACAGCCACAGCCACACTGCAGTCACGATCACACACACGAACGTTCAGCGCATGCGTGCGCACACACACCTGGAGGTCGATTCGGGTGAGTTTCAATCGCAGCTGCTTTAGTGTAATTTTAGTCGCGCGATTTTTTTTCCTCTTCCTTCATTTCATTTATTTGTTTAGCGATATCGTTATAATTCCAAAATTGTATACTGCAGGCTCTTTAATTCATTTAAGGTTTACACCAGCTGCAATCCAGGTGAAATTGCAGAGGAATAAATAAAAGAATGTTTAAATAAAATCGTGACCTCAAACCGTCAAGTGTACCAACATAACAAGCTCGATACGCTACAAGCGTACCAATCTCGCCGCGTACACGGTGCGCTTATGAACTTCTCCCGTCAGCCACGTGCGTTTTCTCCATAACCTATAAACGCCGTTGAACAGTAAATATTCATTGTAAAAAAAAAAACCACATTAATTACAAATATCTTCGAACTTATAACAAACCTTTCTTATTCGCCGAATCGACATTATGGTTAAGATTAAAAAATCGCATTCCTCCAAGGTAATGTACCAATTGTTTTATCCAAATTATACATACGTATATATATATATGTATTAATAACATAACAACTTTTAAAAATAACAATATTCTATTCATCAAGGTGGAAAAATCTTCTGACAACGGTTTTTGCCAAACCGACCAATCCAATGGGGATTTATTTATCGACGATGACACTGACGAGGATGATGAGAATGACGAGAGCGAGACAGCTAATAGCGACGAAGAGAGCAAAAGCTCGGAGTTGCCAAAGGTTGTCAAGCGTACATTGGATGACAATGATGCGAACGAAGTACGAAAGAAGAAAATGAAGCGAGAGAAGGATCTGTTTGCACAGCCAACTGTCGAGGAATTGAACAGACTGCGTGAAACGGAAAACTTGTTTCACTCCAATTTGTTTAGACTACAGATAGAAGAGGTTCTTGATGCTGTCAAGGTCAAGGACAAGTACAGGAAACTCTTCGGAGATTGGTTGTCGAAGTTCAAGAGAAACATCCGATCCATAGAGGAGACGGAAGAATGTTCCGTAAGACCATCGCTTGCATGTTTTCCTATGGTGGATTTTCAACTCCGACGATTTATACATTTTTTTTTTTATTGCAATCATAGAGCGAACTCGTTTAAGAAAGAAAATACGGAAAGGAACGAAAAATATGATTGCATTGGCATTGAAAGTTAATGTTATTAGTAAAAATTAGTTTGAAAAAGTAATCAATATCGTTAACTATTCGTGGAGTAACACTCGTGGAATTTCATAAACTAAAATTTCCCTGTTAAACAAGTAGTCCTGTTTGAGGAGAGAATTTTTTTACATTCATTTCACCTATCGTCATTTCCCACAGCTGGCATCAGCAGAGGCGTCGGAATGCCTGGGCGTCAAAGTTCCACAGCTGACTATTCCGGTGGATGGAAAGGGCCTCTTCAAATTCTTGAAACCGTCAGATATCGGCGTAATCGGTTCTTACGCTCTCGGAAGCATCACCGGACCCGACGTCGCGATCGACGTGATGATCGAGATGCCCTCGAAACTCTTTCAAAAGTTGGACTACCAAAATTATCGTTACATGAGAAAGCGAGCCCTGTATCTGGCTCACATCGCTTCGAATCTCGACGAGCAGCTCGTGGAGAGCAAAAAGTTCACGGGGGAGATTTGGATGCCCAGTCTGATGATCGTTCCGAGTGGAAAACTTGGCAAGAGAGTGACCGTTCACGTCCATCTCGCCGCTCAGGAGGGCATCCTGAAATTAAACAGATTTTTACCCGACAAGAACAGCGTGAGGCCCAACTGGTATTTCGGTGAAGAGAAATGTTCGGACAACGAATCGTTGATACCAACGCCGCACTACAATTCGACGGTTCTCCGAGACCTGACGATGTCCCGAGTTAACTCGCACAACTCAAAGATCATCGAGGAATATCCGAATCTGCGCGACGGTCTGATACTCCTAAAAATATGGCTGCGACAACGACAATTCAACGACTCTCACGACTCGTTCAACAGTCACCTTCTCACCACGTACGTGGTCTACCTGTTGCACGAGAAAAAGCTCAATACCTTTATGAGCAGCTACCAGATCGTGAGGAACGTTTGGAATTTCTTGGGTAATTTTTCATTCATTCATTTATTTCTTTCATGATAAACGGATTGATTTATATCATCGTAAATTTACAGCGCAGAGCGATTGGACGAAAAACGGATTGACCATGTGCCCGGACGACGATAGCAAAGCTCGCGTGATCGATTATAAAAAATATTACGATTGCGTCTTCCTCGACATCAGCGGCTACCACAAC
Organism: Listrodromus nycthemerus; assembly: GCA_963978505.1. Taxonomy (NCBI): domain Eukaryota; kingdom Metazoa; phylum Arthropoda; class Insecta; order Hymenoptera; family Ichneumonidae; genus Listrodromus; species Listrodromus nycthemerus. The sequence continues at coordinate 2,715,209 of OZ021684.1, read as the reverse complement.
TTGGCTGCGCACGTGTCGGCCGAAACTTACAATTGGATTCGGAGCGAGGCCGAGCGTACCGTTGGATGTCTGGACAATCCGAATCTGGATAGTTTTCAGGCACTGTTCATGCGGCAAGTGCCGTTTTACAGGACGTTCGATCACTTCGTACGGTGAGCATTGTAACGAAGGACACTTTAGGACGATAACTCTGTACATCGTGACGATTGTTTTCATGATTAATTCAGGCTGAACGATCGGTGCGCTCTGGAGAATATAGTGGAGGACAAATCGTCGCCGAACGATAAGCTCGATTACGGTGCGAACAAGCGCGCACAGGCGATCAAGATGATTTGCGGGGTACTGAAAGAAGGTTTGGGCAATCGAGTCTCGAACATTTACGTTCGACCGGAAAGGCGGAAAATTTGGGACGTAACGGACGATGGTCCGGACGGTATGGATGCGATCGTGATAGGCTTGTCGCTCAATCCACAGTTTTGTTACAACATAATCGACAAAGGACCTCACGCCAATCTGGACGAAGTGAGTCGTTGAATTATTTAATTGAATTATGGAATCAAATTGTAAAGAGCCCGTAGTGCTCTTGTGAATTGCAACAAGGTAAATTCCGTTTTTTTTTTTCCTAAACAGGCGGCAGCGTTCCGAAAATTTTGGGGCAACAAGTCCGAGCTGAGGCGCTTCCAAGATGGAGCTATATGCGAGGCGGTAGTGTGGACTAAGGGAAAGACATTGGCGGAAAAGCGAATCGTGTGCAAGAGAATCGTTCGCTATCTCCTCAAAGAAAAATTCGATCTCTCGAAAGATCAGTACGAGTATGTCGCTGATCAGATGGATGAATTTTTGCGTACGAAAAAGGTAGAATAATAATAACAATAAGTAACGACGATCGTCGCTGTCTCGATTCTCATCGTCACTTTATACCACAGGTGAACGTCGTCAAGTTCCAATACGGCACCGGCGAGGAAGCGACACTGCAGGTTCTCAAGGTGTTCGACGCTCTGGAAAAAGAGCTTAAATCGTTAACAGATCTGCCGCTGTCGATATCCGGAGTCGAAGGATTGAGTCCGGTATTTCGGTACACCGACGTTTTTCCGCCTCTGGCGACGACACATCGGCCGATCGACGGTGTCACCAAGGAGGGAGAAAATTACCTTTTGCTCAACGATCCCTTTCCGAAGAAGACACCCAGATACGTGACGCACATTGAGGCCAGCGTACAACTAGCTTTAAGCGGAAAGTGGCCGGATGAATTGGAAGCCGTTAGGAAGACCAAGGCAGCTTTTCACATCCAGATAGCGGAGTGTTTGAGAAAACAGTTTCAGCTGAAGGCTCAGGGACACTCCGGTTATGTCGACGTCTACAAAGAGGGTCTTGCTTTCCGACTCGAAGTCCGACACGAACGAGAGGTCGCGTTGCTGAAGCGGGAAATATCGGAGGATCGTGTCGAGCGATATCGCGACAACGAAGAATCCGTCCAACTTGAGAACAGACTCTTTCACATGCCAAAACTTACCAGCGCTTTGCACGGGTGAGGCGAAGGTTTTCGAAAGTGTTCTTAAGGACTTGCGCCACAGGAAATTTCTAAAAACACATGAATAGTTCGTGATTCTGTTTTCTCAGTAAATCTACGCTGTATCGATTTGAATTTTTTAGGGTGAAAGGCGGATATGTTGAAGAATATTTAGAAATTTTTATTTTCACAGAATGAATAATTTATTTTTGAATTTACTGTGGCGTAAGGCTTTAAGTTAAATTGTTAAATCGTATTTACATCCTTTCGTCAGATTGCATTCGCAGCAACCGTCGTTCGGTCCGAGCTGCTGCCTCGCGAAACGCTGGCTGTCGGCCCACATGCTGGACGACTCGCACATTCCGGACATCGTCGTCGAGCTACTCCTCGCCTCGATTTTTCTCACGCCGGACCCTTACAAGCCCGCTCAGTCGCCGCAGGTGGCGTTCCTCAGGTTGCTGGAATTCTTCTCTCGTAATCACTGCATCACCGAACCACTGTTCGTGAACTTCAACAACGAGATGACCAGTGAGCAGCACGTTTTTTTTCTTTTGAATTCTGACTACAGTGATTTATAAATGAATTAATTTAATTTCAGGGGAAGACATGGTCGCGATTGAAAATTCGTTCAGAGCCGCTGGGAATTCGAATCCGCCGTTGTTGATCGCTACTCCTTACGATCCCAATGGTTCGACGTGGACGAGAAAAGCTCCGAGCCGGTTGATCCTGAATCGAATCAGTTCACTCGCCAGCGAGGCTCTCAAGCTCGTGGACGGGCAACTCGAGGCCGACTCGAATTTAAGTTTCGGGGCTCTGTTCATCGCACCGACCTCTGAATATGATTGCTTGATACGGCTGGAATCCTCGCACAATCCAACAAGATATCAGTTTCACAATCTGCCCGACAAATATCCCTCTGTGCCGCTTTACCCGTACAAAGCGCACTCGAGGCAAAAAATACCGATCGCAGGATTCAACCCTGTTCAGTGTTACTTGCGAGACTTGAGGGTGAGTCCAGTAAAGCGTCGGGAGAATTATTATGTAATGACTAAGTTGTCGTCGAAGAGGTCGATAGATTTGTTACGTATATTATTAATTCGGCGCACCGTAGCACGGTATGCACCACACAAACCTCTCTAGAACCGAATTTGTCGTCTCTTTCCAAACAAATTTAGATCTACAGGGTAGGTGTAAAACATCACTGGGCCTTCCTCTTGCTATTACAATAGTTGGATTTATATTTTTCAAATATTTTACTTAATTCACGTTCATGAACGTTCGCCGGTTCCTCTTTGGAAATACTGATTGGTCGAATATTATTCATTTATATTGTAATACAACCGAATGGGAAAAATTGACGTTCGGTTTAATAACGATTCGGCAAAACAACGGTCGGCAAATAATAATTTCCAACGAGTATAACATTCGCCTAACCGGCAATCCGACTTGATGAACGTTTTAGAAATTCAACCAATCAGAAATATAAAGTTTTCGAGGCTTGACAATGAAAAGAATTTTCTCATAAAATTTAATGCACCGGAATTGAAGTTTCCATATAAATATTACTACATTAAACTTTATGTACAATTGTCATGAAAATTAATGTTTAGTGTGTGAGAAGCCCTGCGGATCTCATTTTTTTTAATTCATTTTAATTTTGATAAAAAAGCATGTTCATTTTCCATCACAAGTCTACCAGTGCAGAAGTTTTAAATTCAATGTATAAATTTTAACATAAAATTTTCTTTCAACGTTAGGGATAAACTATGTTTCAAATCCATTGACTTCTCGACCATACGACAATTCTGCAGATTGAAGTTTCAGAAAAATAATGTAGCCTTGCCTCAACTCTCTTAAACTTTTTCAGAATGGCTACGACGAATTCGCCCTATTTTTCCACGACACCTACGGAGGTTCAATCATAGGCGTTCTGCTCAAACCCGCAGCCCTTGAGACGAAGGAATTTAAGGTCTCGAACATGAACGGGCGAAGACTGAACGAAGACGGCAAACTCGTGCTGGACGTAGCTGCGATGCTGGAGGATTTCTCTATCCTGGGCAGAGGACTCGTGAAGAGCATCGACGTTCAATCTAAACGAATAGTGTCGAACTAACTTTTGCGAATCAACGGGAAAAATCTCGGTCGAGTCTGGTAAAGTGTTACTAAAAGTTTCTTGGTCAGGAATCGAATGTTCAACTCTTCTTCTTTTTTTCCTAGACGGCTGCGAAGAACTCGTCTCATCCTTCAAGACACGTTCGGTTCATCGATGGGATTTTGGCTCCTCGCGTGGCCCTCGAGATCTCGAACAGGAACGATCGAAGACCGAGCGACAACAATAATCTCGTACTCGACAAAAGATTGTTCTGTTCCTTGGCAAAAAGGACTCGCCAACGACGTACAATCGAAACGCATTGCGTCCGACCTAGACAGAATAATGAAAAAAAATTGTATATTTTATGCACGGGACTGGAAGTTTTCACGCGAACGTTATATTAATTTTCATGTACAATTGCGATGAAAAATTAATGTATGGTCCTGTAATAATTGACTACAATTTACTACGGAAGTACTTTCAATTTTGTAATTTACTTTAATTTCAATGAAACAGTATATTAACTTTGAGTCACAAGTGTACATTAAATTGAATGTAACAATTTTTGCCTGAAAACTTGCAGTCCGCTACATTAAATCTACATTTTTTATTCTTTTTTCCAAACTCTCGAACGAAACTTTGCCAATTTACGAGTTCATCCGGAGGGTCGATGTTTATAATTTAAATAAGTATTCACTATTTCCGTAAAGCTACAAGAACAGAAATACAGACACAGAGAGTTCATAACGATTTTTCTTCTTTTTTTTTGTTTCTTTTACTTGTTAAGCGCGTGACACATTGGTCGTGTGGTATGGTATTATATACAAGAATAATCTTTCACGAGGGCTCTGTTCGAGACGACATTGTGAAGAAAAATTTATAAACAACGGAATAACGATTGACTAACGAGAGTACATATAAGGTAGTATAAATGAGAAAAAAAAAAGAATAATCACAGCTTACTCGGTATCGTAAACTCTGTCGCGGTCATTGGATTTAACGGGGTTGAGGGTATGGGAGCGATGGTGCGAATTCTTATTGATAATAATTAATTCGAAGCGGCTTAAGTGGTGCGGGATAAAATAAAAATTATTATACGCAAGGGTCCGCGATTAATCACAAAGTCGTGGATGGGATGGTCCGTCGTATTACGCAGTTCAACATGTTTTACTATTTCTTTTTTTCATTACGGTGGGGCCCATTCGTCCCCTCGCCGTCCGTGTTGCATTATCATGAATAATACCTCTTACGATAAAATTCGCGGAACCACAATCATTCGAGTTCAGTGTGGTAATATTACTAAAACAGTTTAATCATTATTTACATTAAATTTATAATATTAAATTATTAACGTTAAGACGTATTACAAACGATGCCAATCGCACTAAAAAAAATTCCTTAGTGCAAAAATCAGAGATCTCGAGTGAGTGCTTCTCATTACGTTTTCGTCCGATTGAGAAGAGAAGGAAGCGGTGCTTTTATATATATACATATATATATATACATACATACATAAATACATAAATACATACACATATATATATATATATATATATATAAATATACTTTTTTCTTCAATTACCGCGTCGCACGCCTTTAATACCCACGATTATAATTTTTAATTGTCGTTTAATGAACAACGCCCTTGCGATCGGAGCAAGAACGGTAAAAGGGGAAAAAATAATATTATATCACCTACAATTACGATGGACGATAGTTTATAGTTGCACGATCACATGCCTACCTCGTCGAATTTTTTGTATTTTTCTTTATCTTCTTTCATGTCTCTCACGTCAAAGCTTATTTTCCTCTTATCTAGTGTCCGACAGAGCTCTTATCTCGATATACCTTAAAATTTTCATTTCGCACGCGATCCGTGACATAGTCGCGTCGTTTATTTCCTCAATAATTTTTCTTACACCTCTCAATTAATCACGCAAGCGTAACAACTTTCACACTATTTCCGGAATAGAAAACTCGGCAAAGCGTCTCGACAGGACAGGTGTAAAAAGAGGACTATTTATCGTCGGATCTTTTTTTTTTTTTTTTTTTTTTTTTTTTTTTTTTTTAAATATTTCTCGAGTGATCCTATTTTTATTTCCTGACCATCTCACAAAATTCGCGCGTGTGTGTGTGTGTGTGTGTGTCATTCAATCGTACGCGATTGGCTCGAATTATTCGAATAACAAGACTCTAAATGATTTTCGCAACGTTCCCGTGGTGAAAAAATCATACCCGCACTGGACTCTCTCATTCACAAGGCAAGAGGCGCTTTTTTTTTTTTTTTTTTTTTTTTTTTAAATCTTTTGGCATAAGCAACATCTCTCTTATCGGCATCACGAATCCTTACTTGTTAATTTAATCATTAAAGTAACCATTGCGACTCGGCACGCAGTAATTATCGTCGCAAAATTACGGCGTTTCTTCGCTCCCCGATTTCGCTTTGTTTTTTTTTTGTTTTTTTTTTTTTTTAATTCCAATTAATAGTATCATATAACTATCGTAGGTATTTAATGCGAATCTATCAACGCTATGCATGTCCGTTCACATTTTTTTTTTCTCCCTGCACTGTTTCGAGTGTTTTATCGTCTTCAATTATTTTATTTTTTTTCCCCCCCTTCTTTTTCTCATTTTCTTTTTTTTTTTTCACTTTTTGTTTATTCATTATTTACAAATGACACACGAACAAAAATACGCACACTCTCAACATATCCCTTAAACACATTACCGACAAATGATCTTCCGCGAGTTTCCCAATCGGCGAACGATTCTACTTTTACTTGAAATTTTCATTTTTTTTTTTCTCCTAATTTCCTTCTTTTTTTCCGCAAAATTGACTCGGGATTTTGTTTTGTTTTTTTTTTTTTCCACGCATACAACAATTATCAAGCCCAAGCTGCCAATTCCAAAATAGAGACCGTGGCTCGTCGACATTGGATTCATTTAAACGATTATCCCGAATCGTCTTTGTAGGTAAAAACAATAGAAATACGTCGTGGTTCCGTCGGTTGCCGATGAGAATCTGGCACGATTGCGCATACAACGATTTTTAAATATCATTTATTCGCTTTTTTTTTTTTTCGTCTCGATTGAATCATCGCACATGTGATTGCCGAGGTCTCGTCGTTCGGAAGCGTTATTACTAGACAGAGGAGCATCGACCGAAGTGAAGGTGTGTCGGCAGGTGTACAATGTATCCGTCTTCGAAATTATAAAAATTAACAACCGCGCACAACCGTCGGGGCGCTTCGCCGCGGGACATAATTATCGATGATTCCGTTCTGGACCGGTACGAGTCAACCGAGTACAGTCACAAATATACAAATAACTCTAACTAAATTTTCGTCTCTTCGATCCATCACTTTATCCGCAAATACAATGATTTTATCGCCGAGTCGCGCGCCATTAACAATTAAATCCCAATAAGAAAACAAAAAAAATTATAATAAAGACACACAGTCGGGGTCGAGATTTCACAACCGTACTTAACCAGCAGTCAGTCGTGTGATATTTAAAACATGTTCGAGGAAGAAGCAAAATATACGTTGCTCGTACGACAAACGTTCATCTACAAAATTTTTTTTTAGGTATATCATCCGTTTCTGGTGATTCAATTTAAAGGTAAAAAAAAAAGAAAAAAACGTAGTCATACTCGTGGCCAGACGGTCGGCTCGCGGGTTCCTCAAACGTCGCAACGCTACACGAGTTTACATTTTTTTTTTTCGCGAAAATCCCACGCCGCATTGTCACAGGCACACGAAAAGTCAATTAGAAAATATTATTAATCGTACGTTCCCGTGAGAGTATGATGTACCCTGATCGCATTACCGGCCGGACAATTGTTTACAATTTTTTTTTCGCGAGGTAAGACACTTTTTTTTTTTTTTTGCGATCCCGAAATCTCGCAAGGAAAATTATTTCGGAGCTCGCGTGCTCCGAAACGTATTTTCCGCAACGCGAAACTCGTCTCGCAGCTCACGCTCGTTCCACCTGGCAATCCCTTTCGCTCGCGGGCTGACACAGATATTAAATACAATTAATTGTTCGACAACTACGTATATTCGTATAATCGATTAAAGGAACGATAGTTATGCTTTCGTGTGTGTTTTTTTACAATTTTTTTTCATTTTTTTTTTTTCGTTTTTTTTTGGTTTTTTTTTTTCAATAGAAACGATGCGATAGCAAAAAATGGGAAAAATTTCGCGGAGGAACCCACGTCGTGTCGCTCGACGTTCCGGACAAATTGTTTTACGCGACACCCCACGACAGACTTCTGCGTCAAGCATTGTAAAGAGGAAAAAAAAAAAAAAAAAAAAGAAAAAAAAAGAAGAAAACCATGAAAAATATTGATTCCAACAGCAACTATAAGTACATTAAAAATTCTGTCACAGGCTGTCGCGGAGAACGCGAGAAGCTCCGTGGCGCTCGCTCACGGGCTTGTCTCAGGTCGGCTATCGAAATATTTTTTTTTTTTCCTATATCGAACAGAGATGGTTCGCCGGCGGCCGATTGACGACACTCACGATCGTCGAACAGACGAGTACGTCGACGCTCGCATAGTTATCGTCTTCGTCTCTGCCGACGAACAATCTCGTCGCAGCATCGCTCGCCTTATCGGATATCATCGTACTTTAAATTAAGTTTGAAACGATACTAATTAATCACCTGAATTATTCAGTCCAACTTAGCGTTAATGATTCTTCCCTTGTATTACATTATTCTTCAATAATTGTTTCCTCGTTTACTTTTTCCACAACAAAATGAAAATATATGTGTGATTCGCTTATTATTTTTCGTATCAAGACGAAGCATGTTGTATGACAACTCGCGGATTATTCGATTGTATTACATTATTCTTCGATAATTGTTTCCTCGTTTACTTTTTCCTCAACAAAATGAAAATATATGTGTGATTCGCTTATTATTTTTTCGTATCAAGACGAAGCATGTTGTGAGACAACTCGCGGATTATTCGAGCATCGAAACTCACTGAGACGTATTTTTCACTCTCGCGTCCGCCAGAAGTCAGTGCGCTTCCGTTATTCGTTTTTTTTCATTATCCGCGACACCAATAATCCGATGAGACTAACGACGGTATTTACAGAGAACCAAAAAAATCTATTGGAAGTGTGAAAATGCTCGCAAGCCAAAGATTCGAACGTCGCGTTCGCCCTCGTGCCTCTTTAATTAATTTTCCTTAATCTAATTGCTAGCTCTGGGACGAATTTCGGCGTTGCAATCCCTCGAGGAGGGCCGAGGCGCGAATGGGGATGAACACGATAAACGAGGACAGACTAGGGGGACGAAAATTGCCGAATTCGCAGACAAAAAAATAAGCTACTCCCTCGGTCAACGATATTCTGAATTACAAGTGAAGCGACGACGAGGTCGACGGCGCCGATGACAATGACGGTAATTATAATAATAATGATGATAATTATAAGTGATAATGGTAATAATAAGAGCCGTAGCGGTAATAGTAATGGCTGTGTGTGGTGATGGTAGTCAGTTGTTCAGAGGTGGTGGCGTGGGACTCGGCGTCGTGGTGATCGTCGTGTTCAGAACGGAGTCCCTCGACGCCGAACGGCTGAAGTCTCGCAGAAGCTTCACGGCGTCGCGCTCGGTCGTCCCGTTTTCCTTGCCGTTGATGTTCACGTTGACGATGTCCTGGTCCGGATCGATGCTCTCGACGTCTCGCTTCCCATTTCTCGCGCCGTTTTCCCCGGCACTTATATCCGCGCACTGTACCGTCCCCCCAAGCCCAACAGTATCGGACAGTCATTTCTGTCGTCCACTTTTTTTCTTCTTTCGCTTGAAGAAGCAACAGCATCTGGAAATAAAGCAAACACTAATAGGACTTAGAATCGTTTGTCAATTTACATGGGTTGATTTTTTTTAAATTTTTTTTTAATTTTTTTTTAATTTTTTAATTTTTTAATTTTTTTTTTTTTTTTTTGGAGTAACACCAATCATGCAGGAATTATCGCGAGAGGGTGGCGAGACCGAGATAATGCTTTCCGTATTTTCGACGATCGATCCGAACGACACGAGGGAATTAACCGGATTAACGAGATCAAAATAATCAGCGAGGCTGTTGGGACGGATTTAAAAATTTAACGAGACACGCTCCACGTGGAGAGACGGGTTGGAAATGTCGTTGAGAATTTTTTTTTTTTAATGGTGGAGTATAAAAAAAAAATTCTTAAGGAATTTTTGTGTACGTTCTCATGGCAAAAGTTGTGTATTAAAATTCATGCACCAGCGTGATGAGACATTGATGTTTTATGTGTTACGGTGGAAATAGTTTTATTTTCATCTGTTAATTTGATCTTGTAGAGAAAAAGTATATCAATTGTTCAACACGATTGTACATTGAAGCGAATGAAACAGTTTTCGCATGAGAATTTACAGTAAAGCACATGGAATTTACTATTTTTTTTTTACTTTAAATAATTTGTCAATTTTCCTTTTTTTTTTTTTTTTTTAACTAAAACCTATCATGAAGATAACGATGAGTTGGCACGGTGACGGAAAATATTATCGCGAGACGCGAGAGCTAACGACTTTGGTACATTCGTTCGATCCGGTTGACGCAAAAAAAATTATAAGCTCACGCCACAGTAAAAATTGAATTTTTTTTTTTTCGCTAACAGTTCACAGTGTGAAGAATATTCCGTTAAATATTCATGTCAGAATTCGTCGAATTAAAAAATTCTGAGACCGCTATGTTCATTTTACCTCCTCGTCGAGCAACGTGTTACATACAATTAATCGATATACAATAAATAAAAATTGAGAACGTCGATCAATAAAAAAAATTTTTAAAAACACACAAGATACCAATAAAATGCAATGACAAAAAATTCTAAACTTCTGCGAATCAGGTGAATACAGCTCGTACTTATTGTCGAGAGAATAAAAAAATATGCACGTGTCTCTGATTATTTACCGTGGCGTGAACCCTCAACTGGTGTGACGAGATGAAAATAATTACCGAGTTTGTTGAACACTTGGGGCGAAAAAAAAAAAAAAAAAAAAAAAAAACATAACGACGCGCAGGTCGCTCGGCGATGTGACTCGAGTCACAGCTCTAATCGACGACGGTATTTCCTTTTTATGTTACCGATAAGAAACTCTTTCATCGTCCATCCGTATTCGTCGAGAAAATGGATTTCCGGTATGTGGACGAACGTGAATAATCTCTCGCTGATATTTTCGCCGACTCGTGAACGACGTGGCTCGCGACAACGAGGACACATCTTTTTACTCGACCCGTCTAACGTCCGACGACTGGAACGAACGTAACTTTCATCCGATTAATAAACACAAACACAATAAGTCAATATTATTTTTGATCGATGATCGTCGAAAACAATTTTCGTGCGAGGAACAAACTCAGAAGAAAAAAAAACGAAAAAAAATTCGACAAAAATATTAATCCAATGATAAATAAATAGGAAAAAAAAAAAAAAAAAAAAAAAAAACGGTACAAATATTCTACTAACTTGGTTTCATCGATCATCTCGACTTCCTGGGGCGCAGTTATCGGGGTGTTGGAGTGTCCGGCTGTCGGGTCGTCATTGGCCAGCTCCCCGTTCGTCGAGGAAACAACCTATTGTCGACAGAAAAATATTTATTAGCGAGATTATTTAATTTTCACCGATGAAATTTAAAAAAAAAAAAACAAAAAAAATCCTCGATAACATGAATAATAAATTTAACGAATTCACGGAGCCCGAGAGGTGTAAGAAAAATCGACGAAAGCCCATTACTATAGTCGGATCTACTGTGTACGTGGTACTCGGTTGTCTTACGGACATCTAAACAACAAAATAATTATGATAAAAAGCTCGTAAATAATTACCAAGCATCTGTGGTGTCAACGGTAATATCAACGAGAGGAAGATATTAACACAGTGGGGAAAAAAAAAAAAAAAAAAAAAAAATGCTATCGGTATTCTAACGTGTGATTGAGGATACTTCACACGTACATCGCGAGCAAACAGTGAGATTAAGTGAGAATTCGAGAACTTGCTAGGAGTATAAAAATCTGCAAAAAAAATTAACTGAATTTGAAGTGTCGAAAACATTGATTTTTTTTTTAATGTCCAAAAGTTACCAACAAATTCTTTAAAAAAAAATAATTGTTCAACGAAATAATCGGCAATCCCTTGGTTTTTTTTTTTTTTTTTTCAAAATTATTGCATCCATTTTTCGAAGCTACGTGAATTATTTTAAAAAATTTATGAAAAATTTATTGAAACGTAAGCAAATTCCGAAAAAATGCATGGTTTCTAAAAAAATCAAGGAATTCATTTAAACCGACAAACTGAAGGAATGTAATTTTTTCACAACTATTTTCAAATAATTTATTGAACCTCTTGGCATTGTCATTGTGCAAAATCGAAGGTCTCGACATTATTAGTGTGGCCAACTTTTTAAAGATTCTTGGCACAAAGCCAAGTACTGAAATTTCGATTAAAACTTTTCATTAACACAGTGTGTGACGCATCCTTGAAAAAAAAAAATATTTTTAAACGATTACAATGAAAATAAAGACCCACAGAGAGAATAGAGAGACGAGAAGACGTTAGTGGAAAAAAAAAGAAGAAAAAAAAAAAAACACAAGAGCATAAGGAGCATGCTGCTGCAAAAACGTTAAATGCATCTTAAGCGTCAACTGACCATAATCCGATGATGACGTGACTAGAAAGGTATATTTATCAAACGTTAATAATTCATCGAGCATCTTTCGCGCAGCTTCGGTTCATCCGCGGTATGAAAATGTAAATTCGAACGAATTGGTCGTTTGGATTTTGGGGGTAGAATTTTTTTTGGTGAATTTAGGAACAAAATTTGGGGATGGTCGTGGATGAAACGTGACACGTCAAAGGAACGGGTAGACAACGGGCAGGTACACTCACCTGTACTGAGCCGTGTCTATCAGCCGGTGTCAACGTGCCACCAGCACCTGATTGCTTCACTGTGTCGGGCCATGGCACTCTCACCCCTTTACCGCCCCCGCCTCCCATCCCTCCACCTGCCACGTCCTGAAGGAACAATGGGGAGATTTTTTTGGAAATGAATTTTCTTTTTTTTTTTTTTTTTTTGTTAGTCGTTACTGAATCGATTTAAGGGGCTGCTGGAGCTTCCTATTTTATCAACGGAACGCGAGACAAATCCGTAGAATGAACTTAACGTTAATATGCTTTTGACATTCTTTGAATTTCGCAGGACTGTAATAAATTAAGACGTCGAGTCTTCGTGATGTTCGATTGGTGAATGAAAAAAAAATTCCGCTCTCGAACAATCAATTTTTTTTCTATCGAAGGAAAACTGTATCCAATGTCAGTGTGAAGTGCATCGTTGTGCATTTAAAATCCGGTCGAAATCGTCCGAGGAATTAAGAAAATTGTATATTGGATTGCTGCGAAAATCGACACGGTCGTTTATGATTTCGAGGGCAAATATTTTACAACTCACACACGTGAAAATTCCAACGACTACTCCGAAATAGTTACGAAGTGGATTACAAGAAAAAAAAAAAGGTCATGTAAAGTTAACTCTACATTCTCATTCACGGTTGAGTTCAGAATCAATAAATTAAAAGGACGAATGTACAGTGAGATTTGGAGCAATCGATGATTCAATCGTAAATTGCTTTCACGCTTTTCACAATCCGAATATTCAATTTTCTTAATTCCTTGTAACGTTGCTTATAAAAATTTCTCTGCACGCGTAAAACGTTTATATAAATATTACAGTCGCGCACGATTCGACGAATGCGCGTAGCATATTAATAATTCTAAGTTTAAACTAAGAAATTCGCCCGGTTCCGACGGTAAAAACGGTACTCGTGTAGTCAAAAAATTGGTCCAGCATTCCCTTGAGAGGAATGACAATAAAACAAACGGACAAAGAAAAAATCTCAACGTCGGCGGAGAGATTTTTTTTTTTTTAACGAGGATTGAGGATTATAAAGTGACTGTCTCCGATGGTGTCGATGAAGAGAGTGTGTTATATCGAAATCCCGAGTCGCGTTTAAACATCGTTCGACGAGTCGTCGGTGTATCGAGACGGTGATGGCTGATCTCGTAAATAGGTCTAGCGATATAATAATTACTGTACTCGGAATATCTAGCGGTTCGTTCTAATTGCGAAATGTGATTACTTCTAAATACTACTCGACAAAATAAATTTATATTCATGTACACGGCTCGTTCCATACTATTTCAACTAGAACCACGATTTTTTACGACCGAACCAACTGTCGAAAAAACTGAGATTTTTTGCCGAATAAAAGAAAATTGTTTGTAATCACTTATGATTCTGAACGTTAATTTATCGGTCGCTACATTTAAACACTCTGAAAAACCTTGTGTGGTGTATACAAAATTCAGGTGACGCTGACTCACCCGGGCTTAAATCTAAAAATATATACATTCAAACAAAGGTGTTACAGATTTTTAAATTGCGCCGGATCAATAAGTTTTCTTACTATAAATGATTGGAAACAATTTTTTTTAAATTCGATAAAAAATCTGAGTATTTTCGAGAGTTACTTCTATCGCGCAAAATACCGCGATTCGGATGCAAGATACAAAGTGTGTCGATCCAGGTCGAGATTGTAGGGAATGCCTCGTATACGTACATGTAAAAAAACAGTTATTTTTTTAACTAAAGCTAACTTATCGCTGCAACGTTGACAAACGATGACAGTCGACGCCGGGAGACTATAAAAAATATCAAGAGCGTAATTACGCGAAGTAGTCAATAATGTCTCACTATCGAGACGATAACAGCACGGCTACGATAATGTCTCCGAGCTCCGACACGAATTTAGAGTGCTATTACTGGCGGCAACACCGACGATAAATACGAGCGATTCCATTAGTGTTGAGTTTCTCAAAACAACAACGACGACGACAACAAAATAAAAAAATACAACAACGTCGATCGACAAAAAATTGCTCCGTCTACCCTACGCGAATAACAATAATTCGTAGGAGACTCGTTAAAAGGCTTACATAGTTGCCGCCCTGAATCTCAACGCGAACCTCGTCCATCATAAGAACGACGTCCTCCTCGAAATCATCGTATTCCTAATCGCCGTCGGCGCGACCCGCACGCCAACGCCGGCCAACAGAAATTAACATTCAAACGAAAACTTGTACGGGGAAAAAAAAAAAAAAAATTTGATGCCCTATACGACACCGACAGTCTCGCCCAAACGAGACGCCGAGTTACTCGGATGGGCGAATTGCGCGACCCTGCCGATTTCCCTCTTACTCTCGATTTTTCAATTTGATTTTTTTTCTTTCTCCTTCTCTTCTCACGAAGAATGACAAATGCGTCATGCGGTTACGTGAACGCACACACACGTTCGCCACACACACACACCCACTTCCATGCTCGGTGACGATGTGCAGCTCGATCGACAATTACCTTGTAAGTAGTAGGATGCCGATCAAGCTTCTCCCGATTGGGCGACATAACGATTTCGTGTCCCGTCTGCAACGATCCGACCGGAGTTGACTGTAAACAGAAAAAATTCATTTTAGACACTGTTCGTTTCACACATAGGCAACAGGTGAATTGACAACGTACTTGGCGATCCGGGAGGGAGGAGAGACACAAGAGGGAATTTCCGGTGTTACAGGATTTCCACGGCGATCGGTAAACGGATTGGTGGATAACAAATCGGAAAAGGTTTGTGAAATCTATGCACGACATTGATTATATATAATTTTGTTAGGTTTGTATCTCTAAACAGACCGTAACAGCTCCTTGAATTTGTCACACCGAAGGCGGAAAGCTCGAGGAAAATTAATACTCATAATAACGGAGGCGAAGGTACGAGGACCTTTACCAACCTTGTCGGACTTGGTTTTTTCTACATGAGATGGAGCCGCCATCCTGAGTTCTCTGAGCTGCTGGAAGTTTGGTGGCTAGCGTATTTTTTGTTTGATTTTGTTTGAGGGCAGCATGCAAGATTAAAAATAAACAAACAAACAAAAACGTCAGTGAGGCGGACGGAAGATTGGCAACTCGCTCGCTCCAATACTTATCAATACTATTGCGAACTGACAACGATCGAGAAGTTACAAATATATTTACAGCTATTCATTCTCGTTTGATGGCCAAAATAAACATCCGAAGAGCGTCAAAACGTAATCGAGTCACTTCGCTAAAAACTAATAAGAGGATTCCAAAATTCCGTCCAAAAAAAACCGCAGCAAATAACTTAAATAGATAATCGAGAAGTTTCATTATATGCGTACATGCGAATTTAATGATCGAGTATAATTGATATAAGTCCGTCGAAGCAATGGGATCGAAAGTATTTTAAAAATTGCCTTAGACTCTTGTCGGTTTGCGCGACACCTGTTGCATTTTGCGTCGCGTCACAATCACAAAAGCTTCCGAACGTCTTGGAAGTTATCGCTAACAATTTGACACGCAAAGATCGAAAGAAGAATAAGGAGTGACGACTTCGTGAGAGAACGTGAAGAGCGATAGAGAGAAGCAGATCGTTGGGTCGACGTCACTTGACACCCACCATAGTCTTTCCCGTCCAATCGAATTCACCATCGTTGAGGAAGCCTCTCCTCTCGTAAAGATCCTGAAAGAGTTTTCTCAGGTACTCGTAGTCGGGTGTCTCGAAGAAATCGAGTCTGCGGACGTATCGCAGATACGTTGCCATTTCCTCGGGATGACCGTCGCACAGAACGTCGATCGGTGTGGCGCGCTTCGTGTCGCCAATTTTTTGATAACGTTCCTTAAGCGTGTCGGCCTTGAGACCTTGCCAGGGTAAGCTGCCCCGCAGAAAGTACATGAACATGTGACCCAGCGCTTCCAGGTCGTCCCTTCTGCTTTGCTCTGTGAAAAAAAAACACACGAGATGATTAATCAATCGAGCAACGCAAAGTACACGAGGAATCGCGTGTGCGGATAATCGATGAATTTCGTTCTTTGGATACCCAGAAAAAAGTTTAAATAATTAATGCCTCGAAGCTTTCGGCAACGTTACAATTTTGTCATACAAATTCTATCAAATTCAAGGGTACATAATATGTTGGATAATATAAGCAAAGTCTCGAGACCTCATTGCATTAAGTCATGAAGACTGTTGAGCAAAAAAATTAATCGTCAAAAATTCACTCGACGAAATTCTCTTTGAGCATAAAATTCTACAAACGAATTTTTGTTTCCCGAAGCGAGTGAATTGACCCAAGATAAAATTCGATATCGTGCAGATATCTTCACAGGCATAAAACCAAGAGTTGATGCGAATTGCTCGAATGCAAAAATTATGTGTTTGACCATAAGACCAGGTATTATCATTAACAATGGTTTTCTTCGAGACGATGTCTCGGTACTGTATAATAAATCTATCCATCGAAAATAGCATAAAATTATTTTATCAAAAATTACGTATCAATCGAATGCGCAACGAATTATTCACCTTTACCAAGATGAGTATTGATACTCATGTAACGCGCTGTACCGGTCAAACTCTTGTGTTCTCGGTACGGTATATGTTTGTTCGTTTCCAAATCTATATACTCTTTGGCCAATCCAAAATCAATGATATGAATGATCTTCTCTCGTTTGGTCGTACTTCGTCCTATCAGAAAATTCTCGGGCTTGACATCGCGATAAATGAGATGCCGACTGTGTACATATTCTATCCTGTGGAGCTGTGGAAAGAAAAAAAAAAACGCTTTAAGGATCGTCGCTTGAGATAGAAAGGCGAAATTGGCTGACTGCACCGGCCAACATCCGGGCTCGTCCGTCTGGACTACTCACGAGTTGCGTTGCTATGTTGAGAACGGTTTTCAGAGTAAACCTTCTTCCGCACAGGTCGAAGAGATCCTCGAGGCTTGGACCGAGGAGTTCCATAACCAGTGCGTTGTACTTGCCGCACGGACCGAAATAGTACACTTCCGGTACACCTTCTATGTGGGTGTTGTGAACTGTAGTTTTGCCAATACCCACAGTTGTTTCCGTCCCCATGAGATGTTTTTTTTTTTTCCACGTATCGAATCGTCCCGAGATGATCGCACGACGATGAAACGCGCATGAAACAGAGGAATGTTTTCGTTAAATCAAAGCATCAAAAACACACAAATATATATATCATTTTAAATTCGCTAATGGTCAGTCATGCTTCGTCAACTACTCAGAAGTGAAATTTTATTTACAAAAAAAAGGTTTCGTATCATGAGACTATTATTTTTATTGCGCTATATTTTGCTTCATATTTTTCACTGGCGTGTGAAATACAAAAATTGTAAATGCAAATTGGCTCGAATTATTGACAAATAAATATGAGTTATGAGTCGATTGTGTGGCGAACGAGAGAAAATATACTCACCATGTGTACCTAATAATTTGTAAAACCTATATTCTAGATGGAGCTGTGGCGCCTTTGACTTCATTGGTTCCTGAAATAAAATACAAGAGTGCGTATAGTCATGGAGTTTGATTTATTAATTGGCAGTGATAGTGCCGATTAAAGTTCAAATTTTTTAAAATCCAGGTCCGCGCTTAAATTCAATTTCATCGGCTCTGCATAAATAAACATTCAGAGACCAGGAAAAAAAAAACACCGTTTCGACGACATCGTCGCGCAAATCCGCAATTAACGATGAAATATAAGTAAAAAAAATAAAATAAAAAATACACAAAAAATTCAAAAGTCACGAAAAAAAATAAATAAAAACGATTTATGCGATTCCCTTTCCAGGATCCAGAATTAACGATGAAAAATCGTCGGGGAAAAATGTACATCGAGCTTTTTTTTTTTATTAACGTGTGTTCGCCCCGAAAAGCCGATTATAATTGGAGACAAACGAAATCGGCTTTTGACAAATGAATAAATAAAAATTCAAAGGACGATGAAAATGGGATTTTAACGATAATTCGTGAAACGAGCTTCCGTGCTTTTAGCGCGACCCATTATCTGTATTTAACGAGGACCACACACAGCACGTACGGGGATTTAAAAAAAAAAAAAAAAAAAAACCTCGCATTAGATCTCGTTTCCTCACATTGAGGGTCTTCCACTAAAACGCGATTCTACCACTGACTTATGCAACGTGGGGCGGAGTGGACAAAAAAAAAAAAAACGTATCCATTTAAGGAGGCATCTAAGAGGATGATACTCACCATTTTAATTGCTACGTGCTCATTATTGTATAGGTTTTTCCCTGCAACACAAAAGCAAAAAAACAAAGATATTAACAAGATGGCGAATTTGTACTCGAGCTAAAATAAAAATAATAGTTGGTATCATAGAAATATTTTTTAAAAAGTGTGCGAAACGATTTGCAGATGACTTTCTCATAAGGATATGATAATATAAAATTTTGTGAATCACGAAAATCCAATAATTGTCCTGCAATCGTGACGAATAAATGAGATAGAAAAAAAAAAAAAAATGAGAAAACAATATGAACATTTCTGATTACATATTTCTTTCCGGTATTCTCGAGTCAACGCAAAGACGTTCAAGAATAACTCGATTAATCTCGCAGTAAATTACGGAAACATTTTCTCCATGGAAAAAAATAAAATAAAATTTAAAAAAAAAAAAAAAAAAAGCTTCCCTCGCGCGAAACCAAACGAAAGCAAAGATTGAATTGTCGCTTCTGTGCGAGCACGGCGGATTCACTTTGCGCTTCGCGGACGCGCGTGCGTTGATGAAAACCTCCCAATAAAATTCTTTTCTCGGACGGTGAATATCCGGAGAACAATTCTAAGAAACCCAACGGCCGATGACCCCGGCAATGCCCGCGAATTAATTCCGATGATTCCTCGCCCCGTCGACAATCCCAATATTTCGTGCGATGGAATGTTTTTTTTTTTTTTTGTTTCTTCCATCTGCGAGACAAATGTTTTTTTTTTTTTTTTTTCGATTTTTGATTTTTTTTTTTTTTTTTTCGACGTGCGTAACAGTTGGAACTTGGACTGTGGAATCGAGGTGCGACAGTGAGATGAGTGAACGACGAGTTTAAATTCCGTGCGGCTCGCAATCGAGGAGTCGTCTTTCACCGCATTACCGGATGTGCGAAGCCTCCGACACGCCAAATAACTTTGCCCTACTGTTGACGCCACCTATCGATTCTTCGGGACGACCCGCGAGCGAGTTCCACGACACCTTACGACAGGATTTCCGCGAGCGACCCGAAATCACGATAACAATATCGCTCGTTCGATTTCGAATTATTGAATCTTTCGGACAACGACGTTTTTTGTTTCATTGCGATTTTACTCGACGATTCCCGCGATCGAAAGATCGGTGAAAAAATTCGACGTTCACCGCGCACGAATAATCACAACGAATAAAATAAAATGAAATCCCTTGTGACGTCATACTGGAATAAACGTCACTTCCGATATAAAGAAAAAGAAAAGAAATATCTCATTTTTCCACCGGAAGTTACGTCAGCCGGCAAAACATTTTGCGATATGAAGAGAAAAAAAAAACGTCTCAATTTTCCACCGGAAGTGACGTCACACGGGAATAATTTTACGATATATATTTTTTTTTTTTGTTTAATCTCTATATTTCACCGGAAGTGACGTCACACGGGGGGGGGGGGGGGATGTTACTTGCGACATGTGAAATTTTGGTTTTTCCAACCGGAAGTGACGTCATCGACGGAGACGTAATTTTTTTTTTTTTTTTTTTTAGAAAATTTCAATTTTTTGGCCGGAAGTCATGCTCAATGGAAAAAACATCACTTCCGGTTTCGAGACATCACTCTCGATTATGAAAAGTCTCCATTTCCCATCGGAAGTGACGTCACACGGGGTAAAAAAATGTCACTTGCGATATTTGAAATTTTGGTTTTTCCAACCGGAAGTGACGTCATTGACGGAAAAAAATAATTTTTTAATTTACAAATTTTGGTTTTTTTTTTGTTTTTGTTTTTTTGCCCGGAAGTTATGTTAAACGGGAAAACATCACTTCCGGTATGAAAATCTCGAATTTCAATGGACAGTGACGTCATACGGGAAAACGTCACTTCCGGCTTGAAAATTTCGATTTTTCTTTTTTTTTTTACCCGTCGAAAGAATATTTATTTCTCTCGCCGGAAGTGACGTCACACGGAAAAAATGTTTCCGTAAAAAAACCTTGAATTTCGAAGAAAAAAAAATTTCTCCAATCAAGTCGCAATTAATTCTCGATGAAAAAATAATATTACGACGGTGAAACTTGTCGGGGATTCGAACGGTCCGTCATTATTTTTGCAGTCGAATGGCCGAAAAAAAAAAAAAAAAGTCGGTGAACAAAGCAAAAAAAAATCGCCGTGAGACAAAAATATTTTATAATATAATTTTTCGAGCGATTCGTTTTCGAAAAATCCTATTTTTCCCGCCGATAATTCATAACAAAGCGAGACCCGAGAGTCATCCGCGCGACGAGAATTTCATTCTCGAAAAATTTCTGTCGACGAACG
The DNA here is from genome assembly GCA_963978505.1 of Listrodromus nycthemerus. Lineage (NCBI taxonomy): Eukaryota > Metazoa > Arthropoda > Insecta > Hymenoptera > Ichneumonidae > Listrodromus > Listrodromus nycthemerus. The sequence continues at coordinate 2,694,139 of OZ021684.1, read as the reverse complement.
GAATTAAAAAAAAAAAAAAAAAAAAAAAAAAACACATCGTTCGCTCGCAGAATATTCTCGGAAGCGTTCACGAGCGAGGTCCGTGCGACGGAAAACACGGCCGTTGTAATTCGACGAAATTCGATCTCGCGCAGATATCTTCAAGGTCACAACAATGTTTATCCCCGTCAGTTCGGAGAATTTCAACGAGCTCGGCCGGCCTCGTCGATTATTCCACGCGTGTGGCGATCCCTTCCGATGATCAACGACGGAATTTCAAAAGTCCCTTTTCCCGATGAATTTATTGCGAGCGTCCGACGGATTAACTCGTTCGAGTCCGTCGTTACGGAATTAAAATTGATGCGGTCGTGTTTTAGGTGTTTCCGTGACACGTGAGTCGTCGAGAATCCGCGAGGAAAAACGTCGCCGAGCCGAGCACACACACACACAGAAGCCGGAAAACTTTCGACCCCGTGGTCGAGAGGTTTCACGGTCACACGTGTGAGAAATCTAATAAAGAGCGGGACGGGAAAGCGCGATGGGGCCAAACTTCGTTGCGCTTACCGTCGGATTTCTTTACTCGGTCGTGTCTCAATATATATATATATATATATATATTTTTAAATATTCTCCACAAATTCCATGCGAATTTATTGGATTTTTTTTTTTAACGAAGACACGAGGGCCGAAAAAAAAATGTGAAATAATCTCTTGTGACGTCACAGTGGGAAAACGTCGCTTGAAATTAAAATGATATTAAAATCTCGATTTATCACACCGCGAGTGACGTCATACGGGGAAAAATTATTTCTCTTCAAAAATCTTTACTGTTTTTCGAATATTGAATTTATGATCCGGAAGTGCTGTCGCGTCGTCACTTCCGGTATAAAAAAAAAAAAAAAAAAATTGAAATTTCGAAACAGTAAGTGCCGTAACGACGAGAATGTTCGATTATTTCGGGGTGACGTAGCTTCCATTTTTTTTTTTTTTTCAGACATTTTTAAACCGGCCACGAAGCCACGGAAAATTTGTTTTATTATTTTTGAGAATTTATCTTGAATTTTGGTTATCGCGGAAACGTCTCACGAACAAAAAAAAAGCGTTCGTAAAATGCGTCGAATTAGAAAAAAAAAAACATATTTTTAGGAATTATTGGCATTTTTTATTTACTCGTCAAAGATGCGAGGGAAAACCAGATGGTAATCGAGGGTGGGAAGGCTGGACGACGCACGTGACCTTATGACCTTGGCGGAAGCGTGACGCAGATATACCAACTGCGAGAGCATTTCCATCGCAATTTCCGGCAGTTTCCGTATTATCGTCGACTCGATCTGGTCGAGCGAATTTCACCGTCCGAGTTGAATTAACGTGTATTTGAAAGTATATTGAAAATTCGCGACCACATTTGCGTTTCACGAAAAGTTTCATAAATCCATTATATTCTGAAATTCAAGCAATATATATATATATATATATATTTATCGCCGATATGTCACGAAACTACTTTCTCATATATATCTAATATATACAATACATATCAAATATATTAATCGTTATGTGTCGAAAATAAATTAGGAAAAAGTGAATTACAGTTCTCGTTACCGACCGCGGTAAGTCACGTGCCCGTGCGGATCAGACAGGGAAATAAAGTGCGAGAGTCCGGAAGGCGACGCGCCATTAATCGGACAAACAAAAAATAATGTTTCAAATATGCAAAAAACAAAGAGGGTTCTAACAGCGCTTGAAGATTTCCATAAACATGGCCTGTTGAAAAGCTGCGTCCAAGCGACCGCCACAATCTGCGGTCGTTCGGACAAGAAACAATTCCAGGCTAAGAGAAAAGCGAGAGGCGACAGAAGTGGGAGACAGAGAGAACGTTCCAACACTGCTCGCATCGATCGATCCTATAGAGAAAGCGAAAGAGGCGCCGGAGGAATCCGCACGGCCTACCGCTACTCCCACCAAGGCTGACGCTTCCCCCTCCCTCGCTCTCCGGACGGCCAGCTCGCCCTTTTTTGCCCCCTCCGTGCCAGCGACTCACGGGATACGGCCGCTACCCCATCGGTTTCCACTTAAGCGTCCTCTTTGACGTCGTGCAACCTGGCGCATCTACGATAACGCGGACGACGCTCCGCAACGAATACCCGCTAGAAAACTGTGACGGTAATAAGGACACGACGCGACACGTTCGCTCAAACGAGACACGAATCCGCGCGCCGGACTCGTTGACAACATCGCGGAGAGACTCTACACGTTGAAACGGTTCCCGGAAAATCGCTCCGCTATATTTTACGAATTTCTCGAACATTTGAGTTCATTATTATTATCATTATCATTATAAATTTTTATTCTGAAATTACACGTTGATTATGTACGCGACAATTGGAAGATCTTTCGTTGGTAAAAACGAACGAATGCTGATCTGAACTTTCATGTTCTACCGACAGAGGGCGGCGATTTCGTAGAATCGACATTGCCCAATTAATGGACCGCGCGTATTCTTCCCATGTTCTTTATCTCTATTTTATATAATAATAAACTTGGATACTCTGCAACTTGAATAAATTGTAGGTTAGTATTACAATTTTTCTATCCTTCCTGAAACGTTATATCGAGTGACGAAACCGTGACTTGAAAGATCCAACATCGGAAAACAAGTGCACTCTGAAATTATTTCTCTATCCGTCGCATCATGGAGACATTTTTTTTTTTTATCTCAATCAATAAAGTCTTACCTCCCTGATGCGTGAAGATTGAGCGGAGGAAGTAGCAGGGAAAAAAATTCTCTTCCGTCCGGTTTGTGCCAAGTACCAGAGAAAAAAAAATCTCGAACAAAAAAAAATAGATAGGGGTTTCCCATGGGAGGGGTGGGACGTTTGTGGCGAGCAGCTGTCGAGACCGAGAGAGGTGTCAGCACCAGCGCGAGAAGCGAGGGAGGGGAAGCACGGCCGAGCGTACTGCAGGTGTTCCATCATCGGCGTTAAAACTCGGCGAGCTCTGTAAACTGTACAAGCCCTGTACTCGTACGTGCAACGAGAATGAAACCGTGCGATGGCGCAATGAACGTCGGAAGGGTCTGTCGCCTCGTCTGTAAATACTGAGCTCGAAAACTCACGCTCGGTCGAAGCGTCGAGAACAAAAAAAAATCAAAACAGCAACGATCGAGAATCCGAGAGGTTAGGAGGGGACGTGGAGGGGGTAAGAGCGCTAGACTGGCAGGCTAGCGAGCGAAAATACCGTGGTCGTTCCGTCACGACCGCGAGAGCACGGGAGAGGCACCGGTTCTCGTATTGTTGTGTTCGAAAAACGTACGTACACGAATACTCGTGTGAATGTAGGTCAGGGTACGCGTAGCCGGGACTTAATTTGTGCGAATGGATATACCGAGCGGCGGCCCGGTGACGAAAGAAACAATTGTTTTCTTAATTTCGGACAGGAATGGCGACTTTACCGACGCTTCGTGGATTGTCGTGGGCCGGCGAAGCGCCTCAACCGTTACAGAAAAACTTATTTTTCTGCATTCAACGGAAAAATTCGAGCCTTAAAAATCTGATCGACATTTTTATCTCCAACTTATGAAATTAAATTCTCCATTAAAATGACGCTAGAAAAATGTTTTGGTGGAACGTTTTGAGCTATCCGTCGAAAATATTATTTTCGGACAGCGCATTTAAAATTTTTTTTTATATTCGAGATAGTGGGATTTCGAAATATTGGCCGTCGCATATTTCGGTAGTTTAAAATGTTGAAACCCACCCATTACATTTCTTCAACTCGGTCCGAAAAAGCTTCAACGACGTGTAGTGCAGAGAACCAGCGAAGCGCCTCGGTCGGTAACAAAAACTGTAATTTTTCGACTCTTCGACGCTGACCTCGGTCGAAATTAAACTCTCGCGCGGAACAAAATGGATCCACGCCTCGGCTAACAATTTGTTTTTACGAATGGAAGCGCGGTTGGCACACGTGAAGGATTAATCAGATACATTTTTCCTTGCCAACGGAATCGGCTCGCTCTCAACGAAAAATCAAATACATCCATGATTAAATTCTTCGAAGTGAAAAAAAAACCGTTGTCGACTTACGCAGAAGTTGTACACAACTGCGTCGTCGCTCATCGCACTGGTGACGAGTGTAAACATCGGAGCTATATACAATCGATCCACCCGGCGTCTCCCCGAGTCGCTGTGCGGCTCTCCGAGTAGATAAGATTTCGTCTCAGCACGCTCGGATCGGCAGCGACGCATCGTCCGAATCGACATCGTGCACGAATCCTGACACGAATGTATAATAATATCTCTTTACCGTCCACCGACACATTCTCCGGCGAGGAATCGCGGGAACGAATAAAAACAAAATGGCGGCCGTCTCGGCCCGATGATTGGGGACTGTCACGTGACGTCCTCCCCCTACCCCGCGCGTTCGATCCGAGCGCTGCGATGTTGATTCGCGAGAGTAGTTTCAGAACACAGGGAGCGATTCGCAGGGCCAATAAGCCGCCTGGTAATAGGGCGTCGAGAATGAAGACGAGTAAAACGGCGCCTAAGGCCGAGCCCGCATCTCCCCGGCCTGTTAATTTCATTCGGCTCGGCCGCGGCCGCCAAGAACGGCCGCTCGGTAACAACGACGGATAAGCCGAGTCTCACGAGCGAACAAACGCCCGATCTTTCTCTTTCTCCTCCCCCGGTCAGCGCTCACCTGAGTCACCGGAGCCGGCGAGGAATCCTGTGCGCCACACGACGGGACTCTCGACACGACCAGACAGGTAGAGACCGAGAGGCCGACTCGTCCATTCCCGTCTTGGAGCGAGGGAACGGCGGAACGGGGAACGCGGATGGAGAGGGAGAGACTCATCGGTGAACGAGGCGCGTGCGAGCGAGAGAGGAACGAAAACAATAATAACTTTAATGGACCGAGAGGAATAGCTCGACGACTGTATTCGATGAAGTAAAATGGTTGATCTGTTAATATGCATATATGTATATATATATATTTTTTTTGAAGCGTCTTTAATCGACTTTGGTTGTAGAAAAATTTTACCTCAAGGCGAACGAGAGGATGGAAATCGATGGACATTTCGTAGGGAGATCGTTATAGGAAGATAATCACGAGGAGTTTGTCGGAGGAGGGCTTCGATCGAGCCGATCTCCTTCGCTCGGGCACGGCGCGCCTCGACATACGCTGTACCGGAAGTCCCGTCTCGAATAGGTTATGCGGCCGTTGTTTGCGGTATACACGTAAAGACGCGGGCCAGCCGGGCAGCAACCGGCGGGCTCGGAATTTCGTGCACTACCTGTTGTTACAAAGACGATCGACGCGGCTCGAGTTTCATGAATAAAGAGGCTTTTTTTTTATTGGAAGCGTTCACGGCAGACTGATGGACGTAAGAAAATTCGCTTCGATGAGTCGGATTAATTTTTTTTTTCACATAGAACGCTTTTGAAGACTCGACGACCCAGAATGTCTTCGATGAACGGAGGAATCGATTGCGACGTTAGAATAAAAGAAATGAAGCGGAAGCGGCGTGGCCAGTGGAAGCAAAGAATTCCTTGGTTTTAGTCAAGGAAATTCACTTTAAGGCACATTTTAATCTCTATCACTCACTACTATACCAGAAAACATTTTTTATTCTATTAGAACACGACTAAAATCTTTACCAGAATCAAAATAAAAGTCTGGTAAAGATTTTTTACATTTTGGTAGAGTTGTAACACGCGAGTGCCGGAGATAATAATGTGCTGACTCAAATAAGTCGAATGAATATTTTTCTCTGTGATAAATGTTTTAGAAATCAATGTTCAGTGAATTCCTTCGATAAACGGAGGAAGAATCTTTCAAGACAAATAATCCACGAAGTCCACCTTAGAATCAAGAAGCAAAAATGGAGTCGAGGAGGCTAACCGCAGCAAAGAATCTTTTTCATCCGTCCGAACACCATCATCGAAAAATAAAATTCACCTCGACGAGTCGAATTACTATTTTCTACAAAGACAACTTTAAAGACTCAACGATCATCGAACTACCTCGACAAAACTAAAAACCTTCGGAGATCAAGAGTCAACGAATTTCACTTCAGAATCAAAAAGCGAAAACTGAGTGAACAAGGCCAACGGCATGAATGCCATTAAAGTCCGGGCCAAGAGTTTCACTCAATCCTGAATTTGTCATCTCTGGTCCGCTGGGAGCGAACTAGTTCTCGGTAGAGCAGTCGATAGGCAAGACCTTGCACTCGGTATAAATTGTCTGGACCTCGAGGCCGCCTTGCCGTGGCTCGGAGTCTATCGGTGGTTGTGAGATAAGTTTTAGTTCCAATCTCAAATTTCGCTACGTCTCAGCGTCTCGCTTCTTCCACCGAACGTTCGCCAGCTTTGCTTCGATTCGCCATCGTGATTCCTCGATTCACCCGGACGAGTACGTGTCCCGTAGAGCTCGGAGTTTTGCCACCTGACGACCGATGCCTCCTTCCATTCCTCCCAGCGAATGGAGCCGTTAACACCGCCCAGCTGAGCTAGAACAGTTGCAAGCGGAAAGAGAAAAGCGCGAAGCGAATCAGACGAGTCAACGGCTCGAGCAAATCCGTAACGATCGTTCGAATCACGTTTGACGAATCGACACGACCCGACCAATTAACTAAACTCTCGAGATTGAGTTTAACGGACGATGACGATGTCTCTCCTGTTCCGTTAAGGTCTGCAAATACCACTTTGCATTAGTTTCAGAGAAATGCTGAGGAGATTTTTAACACTCCAGGACGGTTTAAAAATATGAGAAAAATCAAGTGTACTGGAAATAGTGAAATTATTTTGCATAATAATTATTTCAAGATTTTATATAAAAATTGATGAATAATAGGGCTGTTCGAGAAATCTCCTGAAAACCGGATTATAAAAAAAACTATTCGCTTTTCTAAATATGTATGCATTTTTTGTAGATTTTTTTTATCCATTTTAGATTTTGCGATTTTCTATGAATTTGAACTTATTAAAATCAAAGGGAATTTGAGAAATTGCAAAAATTTATAAATATTCCAAAAAAAAATTATTTTCGTGAAAAAATTTGGTTTCCGGGAGATTCGTTGAACGATTCCATCGTTCATAATTTCTTAACAAAACCATGGAATTATTGTTAATATTGATAAGCACCTTCCATATGTTTGTTTTTTTTCAGAATAAAAACTATCCAGAAGTATTTATAATTTCCTCTTATTTCTCTAAAACTTATTTGCAGGCGAACTCTCGAGCGAGGTTGATTGGCAACGTCGAAACGCCGGACGAATACATGTTTTCTGAATTTCATTTTGGAAAATGAAATTCGACCGCAGATCCAAGCGTCCACGATGCATCAACCTTACGATTTTCAGACTGGATTTGAAGAAAAAAAACCTGCGGCAGCGAAGAGCACATGAGACAAATTGTGTCCAAATTTCAATAAGATTCACGATTCAATGAATCTTTCCGAGGATGAATTCGGAGTTGAAAGCCTCGACTGAGTATTAGTGGCAATAACAAAACACCAAACGAGTTCACCGCACTTTTTCAGTCGGATTTTAGAAAGATAAACAGTATCAACTTTCGACAATTCAATTTGTACTTAAATTCCATTGGATTCGAACGGAATTAAACAATTCCACCTTACAATTCTTTCCCTAAGAGCAACCAGACTTACACTCGTGGCATTCTTATAAAGAGCTTCAAAATTGTAATGTAAACTATCTTAGACACTTCCATTTCCGGTTGAATTTTAATCGAGGCTGCGATACCGTTCAACTTCATTTTTTGGATTCGTTAATAGAAACGTGGGATTGAAATAGCATTTAAATTATTATCAGTGGTCACCTCGAAAGGCCGGATAAGTGGGACGTGTTTTGTCAGTCGTATTTTTGGAAGCTGAATGGTATTGAAGTTTCGAAATAAATTCGATCGTAGAACGAAGCGTTCAAAACGGGTTTACATTATAGTTTCCAGGCTCGCAATTGCAACTCGAGTTTTGAGGAGCCTCGGGTTTATCGACCGAACAAAACCTCCCTAAATTGGTGATTCTCGGTAGAGAGAAGCGAAGCAACGTAAATTCAAAATTCGAGTACACTGACCAGCCTTAAAAACTACACAATCTTGGCTGCTTCGAAGTGCGACTCAACTTTGTTCGAAACTCGATACCGTTCAATTTAATTTTTTTCTTTTTAGTCGTTGATAATGCGGGATTAAATTCACATTCGAACCAGTGACCGAGTGTCAGCGGCGAGCTTAAAACGCCCGATGAGTGGGACGTAATTCCTCAGTTGTATTTTAGGAATTTAAACGGTATCAACTTTAAAAAAAAAAAATTCCATCGGAGATCGAAGCTTCTAAGATAGTTTTACATCACGATTTCCAGACTCGTGATTGCAACTCGAGTTTCGATGGGCCTCGGCTTTATCGACCGAACGAAGTCCCTTCGAAGCGGTGGTTCTCGGTCACGAGCAACAGCGATACAAACGAAGTAACGTACGTACGTTAACAACGACACGACTCACATCGGATATATCATTGATCCGATGACTTGAGGTTTCCTTCATTAATCACTGACCAAACACAGTCTTATCGTCGCGGTGCATACAAGAAAATCCACCGCGAGTCTCGAGAGATTAGAAGCCCCGATAAATGTGTTCGTGTGTGTGTTTCTGTTTTTTTTTTTCCATGCCCGAGGAAACTCTAGCGGCGTTTGGTATTCGGCGCCCGCCTGTTCCAAAGACACAGTGTGTTCTACCAGTGTTACAGGTTTTCCGTATCCAAAGACCCAGAGAGCACATCTCAAGGTTCCCTAGATCTCCGCGTATCTATTTTCGTAACACGCACCCCGATTTATGCTCCAATTATTTACGTGAATTCGTAATGATTACAAGCACGAGGTCGACGAAGATTCACACTGGAGATTTAAAAAAAAAAGTGATTAGTTTACGGATAATAGCTGAACAAAGAAAAATTAACTTTGACAAAGGAACATTTTTTTTTTTTCTTAATTTTTTGTAGAAACACTCACCGAGTCTCAGCTCTCCGAAATTACCACAGCCTATTTTCTTGCCAACTCTGAAGTTGGGTCCCACCATGAGAACGCCGGAGGTGGACGTCACGCTGTGCCTGGAGGTGTGCATGTTGGATCTGGCCGCGTTGCCACTGCCGCGCGACGTTCTCTTAGCAGCTTCCTGCTCTCGATCCCGCTCGCTTCCACGAGCCACCTCCTTGTTCGCTCTGTAGTCCCTGTGCTCGTGCAGATCCTGCATCGCGAGCCCACCCGTATACACCTCTCGCCTCCTCCGATTCTGCTTCTCCGCGCTCGCCGTGATGTTACTCGCCGCAACGGCAGGTCGCCGGTCAGTTGTCGATAGGGCAGACGGATCTCGCCCGGGGTCCAAGCCCCATTCTGGTGAATGCAGGTTCGTGGCTCCTCGCCGATCCACCCTTGGAAGCCAGTTTATTGAGGAGCGCCCGTCGGCTCCGGAGGCTTCTCCGAGCGTCTCGACCTACGACGATCTTCCGTTCGCACTCTCGTCGTCTCTCTCCGTCACGCACCTAAACACGCAAACCACATAAAGCGATGCATGGAAAGAAAGAAAAAGGCATTTTTGGTTTCGTCATTTCCGGATATGCGAATAGAAACAAATCATTACTCGAGTGAGAAAAAATACAGCCGTTGCGTACGAGCGCGCTTATAATAAACGTAACGTCTCTCGACGACAAATTTGAACGAGAGTCGAGAATTTGAAAAAACGCATCGCTCTCCGGCGAGCAACAAAAATTTGTGACAGAAAGCATCAACCGAAAGAACAATTCAATTTCCTTTTGTCACTGATTCTTAACAAGGCACACTTCTACGAGTGAAAGATTTGCGACCGAGAGACAAACGAATATCCGCGCTGAATCATCGTATAGTAAAGAAAATTCGTGTGCGAGAAATTGCTTCGAATTCCTCTCCTTACGGAGAAAAACTCGATCGACAAAAATCGCCGAACATCAAAGAAAAATTTGTGACGATAAGAGCGCGCAGCATCGCGCACATTAACGTAGCGCTCCGGCACGCGCACGAGTGCATCGATAAGAAGAAAAAAAAAAACGAAATTATTTCCCCCGAACACGTTCCCCATTAAAGAACTTAATAAACGAAGAAAAAAAAAAAAAAAAAAGCGAATTTCCGCGTTGCTCACCGATAGGGATAAAGAGGTAAAAATTCGTGACAATGAGAGAGCGCGCAGCACCGCCGTAGTCGCGCAGCACTCCGCGACACACACGCGCACACTCTCTCACACACACACGCACACACACAGACAAGCGCGCGCGCGAGAGCGCGCACGCACTGGCGAGGCACGCACTGAGTAATTTCCGATGGGTTTGTAGATGTCGCGTGTCACAACGAAGATCCGTGAGGCGACGACGAACGATATTAAAAAGCTTTACGATTATTTCCCTGCACGAGTTCGCCGAGCAATTGCCTTAAGATCTCTCAGCCGCTCCTTTTTTTTTTTTTTTTTTTTTTTTTTTTTTTCTTTCGTCACAACAGCAGTTACGGCCGAAATTTAAGTTTGGCCGAATTATTATTATTATCGAAACCTCAACGATGGTTACTCGTCGGCCGGCCCGAGATGTTCGGTCAGCAGCGCGAGTGACGAACCTCAGTCACTGGACGGCGAATCCCCGAACGTGTTCCCGTCGTTTTGCGGGAAGAGCCCCGAGAAGGCCTCCATTATGGGTCATCGCCGCTGTCGCCATGTACGAGATCTTCCCAGCGACTTCGCTCACGGAAGAGGCCGGGTGTTAGCGCGCCGCTTTCCCGAACGCCACTATATTATTCTCCTCGTATCTTCGCCACCGCCTGCCCGTCCTCCTCCCCCCCCCACTCCGGCCGCCCCCCCGCCGCCCCTCGAGAGAGCCACGGCTGTGCCACCAAACAAAAGTCAACAAAACGAACGATCAAACGGGAATGGCAACAACGACGTTAAACGCCAGCCAGCCGACCGCGCTAGTCAGTCTCGTGCATTGACCCTCACTTTTGAAAAGCCCTGTGTTCCCTTGGCTACACACAGAGAGACGCACGCACACAGACACGCAGCCTCGATCCTCTGTGTCGCGGGCGGACTGGAACTGTTCTTGAGCTTTTTTTTTTGTTGTTGGTGGTATTTTTTTTTTTTTTTTTTTTTTCCTTTCGTTATTGGGTACGAAGCGGCGAGACCGTCGCGAACGAGTCGGGCGGCGAGGTGTTCACGCCGATGTGCTCGGCGAACTCGACTTTTCCTCGGCACTCCGTACGATGCCCACTGTGCCGAGAGCACGATATTTCCACACACGGTCGCACGTAGTTACTCGGTAACGCGGAACTTCTCTCGGGCGGGAGATATGCTTTTTTTTTTTTTTGGTTCTTTTTCTGTTGTTGTTATTTATTTATTAATGTTTTTTTTTTTTTTTTTTTTTTTTTTTGGGAAACAAACTATCGATCTCTCGCGGGACAGCAGGCTCGATAAGTTGTGCCCCGATACGGGCGAACGGTCGCGGACGGGCCTCGAGCTCCTGCCTCTCGCGCTCGACTCGACATTAGGCGAGATAGGATTTGTTACGGGGCCGGCAGGGCTGCCAGTCCACGGTCGCTGAAGTCCGCCCGTCGAGAACGTGAAGTTTGCCGCGTAAGTTTGTTCGGTGTACTTTGATACGGGCCCGGCGAGCGTCAGAGATTTTTGCGGATACAAGTTTCGGGAATTAGCGGTTCGGGTGGATCGCTGGAGATAATAAATGGTACGTTGGACTTTATGATTGAATCTTTGGATCTGTAGTTTCGAAAGTCGATCACCTTTCATTGGTGGAAAAGCGCACACTGAACGGAGTTCCGGAAGCAGCGCCGCCAATGTCATACAATTATTCTTTTTTTTTATTTTCTCACCAAACTATCGTGTTACCATGTTGAGTGTGAGATTGGTGTTCTCGGTGGAGAAAGCCGAGCGGTTTCGTCGATCCTCGAATCGTGGCTGCTTTTTAAACATTAAAACATATCGCTTAACAATACTGTGGTTGTTTTTAGCGCTTCGACTGCTCTATAAGTAGGTACGCGCGCATGCGCACATTTACGTGTGATTTAAAATGAATATTGCGCGGTACATGAACAAATAAATGCGTATATATATAAAGGCGATGGATCATTTGGCAGACTCGAATATGCAAGTTGTCCTTCGTCTCAGGAAAGGTACGATTTTTTTTGTAATAATCGCTCCGTTGCGCGTTACGACAATCTTTCGAAATGTACTTTCAAATCAAGATTCCTTTCGTTTGCCGCCTTCCATTTAGAGATGGGTGTAGGCAATTTGACTGTTAACTTTACCGTAATTTTACCAAAGATATTTCGATTCGAACCTGTTTCAGAAATTAAATATTGGGCCGCATTGTTGTTTTAAGTTATTATAATTAAAATGTTTAGCTACGAATGTTTTGGCTCAGCCACAATTTACCACTAAATATTTTAATTAGTCATCGAAGTACTGATCGTATGCGACACTGAATCCCTTTGGGGAACAGGCAGAGTCCTCGTGTGTGAGAGCGGCGTCAACGCCGGCCCCGAAGAAAAGTTTTCTATTTGGACAGCTATGATTGCGATAGTTTCGGGTTTGGCAGACAATAATTATTGTGACTGCTCGAAATATTTATTTTTGCATTGCCGTGGAGATCTTCGAGTCAACAATAGAATTTTTATTAACATTCTTAATGTTAAATATTAAATGTGTGCGATGATTTGTGTAAGAAAAAGTATTACATAAAAACGTTCGAAACTGTTAAAAAAGTAATAATAATCGTGTGATATGATTAGTAAAAAGCATATTATCGATACATTTTTTATTTTATCAAATGTAGATCACCCAAACCTTTTCTTTTGGTTTTAGAAAATGTTCAACAAGTAGTTGCCACATAACCTCTCAAAACATGACTAAATGGTTTTAGATGTGTTTAGCTGTATATTGAGGATACAATAAATCACACTGCAAAGAAAGTTTCAGTTTATTTGTAAGTTTTCAAGTTTGAGCATGACACAATGCTTCCGATGCTCAAACTTTTAAACTAAAAACAGTATATCATTTTTATGCAACTAGTTACAAGGGTAAATGCTAATAAATTGAACTTCAGGGTTTTATGTGAAAATTAGATAGAAAGTTATGTCACTAGGTACATTAGAATTGGTTCATCTATATCAAAGTTTCAATGTTATGGGGATGTTCATCGCTCTTTTCTGGATTCTCTCCGATATAAAAGGAAAAATACAATTTACTTTCAATGTACACAATTTACCTTTTACACACCCAATGCAGTTTCGACTTGCCTGCAAAAGTAATTGCATACATTATTATTATTCTTATTTACAGGTTGGATGTACAATATTATATAATCCGCTTAGAAAAATATAGACATATATTTATATCTGATATCAACATACTTATATATATGTACATAGACATATGTAAATCGAGTCTCCTTTTAATTCACTATGTCAATAGCAACAAACATTGGCAGTAGTGAATTCCATGCTCCCACTACTGGCTTTCACAAGGTTCGTCTTCATAGGTTTTTTCTGAATTTATCCTTTTCTATTTGGGCCCTGGTTCTCGCAGATGTAAATGTCTTCACACTGCAAAGTTATCGAGACCATCAACATTTTTCATAAACATTGACATTACCAATACTACCATTTACAGTTTGTTTATATTTAGGCATCGTCAACTGATTTTCGAGATTGTATGTATAATTAAAAAAAAAAATCATTAATTAACTTTTTCATTCAACACTTTCAATCTCACAAGTCGTTCCTATACTATATTCATGTTTGGTTTGGCAAGTACCAATTGGGGTTTTCGTTGCCTTTATTAGATTTCTCAAATCCCTGTTGCTGAGATAGTCAAATACAGCAATAATCGTATTATTCTCCAGTCTGTAGCCAGTTAAGAATCTGAGAGATTCAATGCTCGAATCCAGCAGACTCTCAGCTCTCTCTTGAGCATTTTTGAAACGGTGGTAAAGCATGCTTGAGTACAAAGGGAACTTGACCTTATGACGACCCTTGTCTATAGCACGTACGATATCTTTGTTTTTTGCATAAAACACTAATCGATTCATACTGATCGTCAATATGTCGTAATATGAAACATTACTACTGCCAATCTTTTCCTGCCTCATTTTGTTGACCTCATCTATGCAGATGGAGTGACGACGTCTGTCCGAGGTCAATGGTGACGACGGACTTATGGAAAACATGGCTCGCACATTGTTGTCGCAAACCCAGTGGTTCAAGGCAAACATCTTGAATATGCGAGATCCGAGATCATCGAAGCAAAGATTGCTGGCACAGTTGAGGGGTGTTTCACCATTGTTGGACAAAAGATTAATGTCGGCATCATTATCTAGAAGAAAATTGACGATTTTGCGCGTTCCATGCTTTGCAGCAACGTGAAGAGGCGTTAGTCCATCATTTTGTTTGGCATTGACCATCGCTCCTTTGTCTAGAAGTATCTTAACGGTCACTTCGTTTCTATTCCTAATGGCAGAATACAACGGTGTTTCCTTCTCTTTGTCAACAGATTCGATATCAGCTTTATGTTCCAAAAGAAGCTCGAGTAGTTCTTTGCATTCATCGAAAGTGGCAAGAGCGAATGAGTATCCACGATGGTCTCTGGGATTATTATACTTGAACCTATTAATGCTCGGGCATTGGTAGTAGGTATCAAGAACGTGTAACGGAGTTTTCCCATTGCCATCTTTGGCATTTACATCAGCATGGTTTTTTATAAGCAGCCGAGCAATTTCGGTACGTGTGTATTTGACTGCAGTGTGAAGAGGGGTAAAATTATTTTCTGCTTTACTTTCAACATTGAAAGTGCCCAAGTTTAAAAGGTTCTCAACAATGGTCAGGCACCCGCTTTGAATAGCTGTGTGAAACAAGTTGCGGCTCTCCACATTTTCGGGGTTGACTCCAAAGCCGTTCTGTAGAAGATCCTTGAATATCTTACTTTGGGTCTCACCCAATAGGCTTCCTGAATTTGAACACACCTTGAGTATTACGTCGATTATCCGCATATTACCGACTTCAAATCCAGAATGGTTTTATTCTTTTTATGTCCCTTGTAGATACCACTCCTCTTATCCAAATAATCATTTCTTCCAGAATAGTGCCAGATTGGCCTTATGTTGCGTATTGAGGCTTCGTGTTTTATCTTCCTGTTAATGTCAACCCCTTTCTGCAGAAGTAACTCAAAGACTGTCTCTTTGACACATAAAATGGTATCCCATAACAATTTTTCTAAAGCAAAAGTGCACAGAGAATTCGGGTCTGCTCCGTGCTCAAGAAGAATTTCAGTGCATGACAAATTACCCAATTGGGCAGTTAAATGCAGCGGTGTCATATTATCGTATGATCTTTCCTCAGCGTTGACATGTTTTCGCAGTAAGTTCCTCATAATACTAGCGTTATTCGATGCAGCGGCTGCATATAATGGAGTCTCTTTGAAATAAAGAGGATTCCAAATGACTTTGTATATCTCCTGTTTAGCCAATCTCAATGCTACTTCTAATGCCGTTGATATGCAACTTGATCTGTCATTGACATTAGCATTTGAGTGAAGCAGCAATTTTACTGTCTCCAAGTTATTTGTTATATTGCGGTGGCGAGGCGGATTCTCCCTTTGATAAAGATGGTTAAGAAGAATTTGTGCTATCCCTGTGTTATCTAATGAGATGGCCATTCGCAACAAATCCAAATGATCGTACACTCTTGGATCGTTGAACCAATTATTTGCATGCCGAAATTGTAGCAGCGACCCCATTATCCCAATTTTATTTGACTCGTCGCAATGAGGAAGCACACTTTCGTTCCAATAAAGAGGCATTGTGGTTCTGCTTTCGCTGTCTCTAGTTTCCAATAGGAAGTTCTCAAGTATTTTTTTGTTGGTCGTGGCTCTGCGAAGCAAAGAGCGTGCCGTATACATCGCCTGCGAATCGGAGAGGCCATAAAAATTAATATAATCTTTTATTCCTTGAAGATCGTTGTAGTGAACCATGCAGCTTAAACAGCAACTTGGAACGTCCGACATCTCTACTCGGTTTCGAGAGACAATCTCTGTATTCTTTCTTCTCTTCTTCCTGTAACAGAATTTCGTCATTTGCCTGCTGATATTCTCTAAGATATCATCCTTTATTTTTTCTTTACCCATCCGTTTCGATCACATTGGATTTAATAGAAAACGGAGATCTTTCGAAAAAATTGCTCAACGCCGGAATAACAATTTGCGGGTGTTGGATCTCGGCAGGGATAAAAAAAGACTGGACGTCACACAATGGCAATTTTGTACCGTTACCACGTACCAACCAAATCTACCGGTATTTACCGAGTGGTAGAATCTCGTTCAGAAACTCACTCTAAGTAACATACATGGAAAGTGCGCACTAATGTGAATAACCAGAATAACCGGGAAAGAGACGTTATCTGGGTAGATTTCTGAACGCGGAAAAATACGGTCATCTTGCGTAACATTTGAATGTCGGTATTAGCCAATCAAATCAATCCGTTATTATAACCATTTCATTAGTGGAATGGCCGAAAGCAGGTTGGCAACACTTTCGATCAATCGTCGTTTATTTTTGTTTTCTCACCAAACTCTCTGGTTGACAATTTTTAGTTTGACACTGATTTGAACAGCGAAAATCGTTGAGCCGGAGTCACACCGATGTTTGAACCATCCGTTTAGCGTTTTGCTACTCGTATTTTTTTTGTTTTTTCTTTGAAGATACTCAAGTACGAAGACAATGGATCAGTTGACGGGTTCAAACGTGCAAGTTGTTCTCAGTCTGAAGGAAGGTAATGATTTGTTTACGTTTTCAAAGACATAACCTTACTTCCGAGAAGGGCGGGAAAAATTTTTCACCGCAGGATGAATTTTAAATGTTTTTTTTTTCTCAATCCAACGACTTGCAGGCAAAGGTTTTCGGGCTATCGCTAATCCTACGTGCATCGTGTCAACCCTAGACGGACAATCATTGGAGACCGATGTAATCGATGCTGATGCTAATCCCTCGTACACGACAGATCTAGTCTGGAAAGCCGACAAGTATAGTTTGAGAAAGTACGCAATGTATGCAAGACTAAACGAAATGTCTTGTAAATTAGATTGTTTAGGTGGAATCGACAATGGTAAAGCAGATAGTTCAAACGATGCTTCCAGTTAAAGATGTCTGAGCGATTCGCACTATACTGAAAAAAAAAAGTGAATTTAATGTAATGAACTGTACATTTTTATCACCAAAACTAGTACTATAAATTCAATATACGGTTGCAATGAAAAATGGATATACCTTTTCATTGAAATCAACGTCAGTTATTAAAAAGAAAGTATTTCCGATGTTTTAAAGACATTGAAGATTCATTTTTGATAATGACTGTAACTGAAATGATAATATACAAGTTTTTACATAGAAACTTCCATTGAAGTAGTACATTATGTTGCATATGATTTTTTTCACAGTGTTGTCAAATGTAATACAACGAATACAATACATGTATATTCCTGACTTACGAATACATAATTTTGTTTTAGAATGCGGTCCGGACAGGAACCTTTGAAAATCGAGTGCTTCGCGGTCAAGGAAAAAGGGGCTCGGGAAAAAATCGGCTACGTCCTTCTGAGCCTGAGGTCGGCTCTGATAGTCACACCCAAGAATGTAGACGCCGAAGTTGCCACCAGTTGGCACAAACTGTTGGGTCTGAAAAACGACGTGAAAGCCGACAAACCTGAAATTTCGCTGGCATTGACGATTGAAGAGCATGAGACGTACGTTAGACGGATGTCTCGGCCGCAGGTAATTTATCGAAAAGACAACGATATAGTCATACCTTTTTATCTGCTGTTGTCCTTTTGGCCAATACGTTTACGTATCGCGCCTGCAATTGAACCTATAAATAAACAAAAATATATCTATGATTTCCGTGATCCAAGGTAGCATCCAGCAGTGAGAGTATACAGAGGGATTTTCCTATCACCGACTCGGAAACGACGCCAGTGGTTCCTCGCCTGATCGAGAAAGAGAGTCTCATACAGTTGGGACCTACAGCAACCTGCACCAGTCTTTTTCTACTCGACATCGTCGCCGGCACAGCGAAAAATTTGCATCTGCTAAGAGAAGACACGGTGAACGGTTCCGCCGCCGATTACAGTTTCTGGTATCGCTTATTAGACAACGACGTGCGATTGAAGACGTTCGCCACGCTCGAGGAACGAATGGAAGTCAACGAGCAAGCTCTCATAAGGATAAGAAGCTCTTCGAAAGTCCTCAGGGAATATTTGTGCAAACAGCCGAATTTTTTGCTGATACTGCAGCGCGGAGAAACGATTCTGGGTCATGCAGAGCTCGATCTCGCTGCGTTAATGCACTCAGAACAAATTAATGAATCTTCGCGAGTTAAAGAGAATGCCGATGCCTTTTTGAATCATCGGTGCACGCTGATCACCGAAAAGAGGCTGAGCGGCATGCGCGACGACGACGATGAGCCGTTTCTCGATCTGCAACTGAGACTCCGATGCGTCGATGGGAAAGAATTGGCCCGCGAACATAACGAGGCTGATCCGGCAGAAATTTATGGATGCGAATGTCCGGGAGATAACAGGACGGCTCTGCATTACGCCTTCTCCGAGATAGACGCGCATAGAAATCCTTGCGGTGATTTTCACACCTGCCCGAACGAGGATCGTAGGATTAGTAAGAGCTTGTACACGAATGCATCCAAAGTCGGAAACATGAGGAATGAGAAAGATCGAGTTCCGCTGGAACCGAGCATCGCGGCGCCTGCTGATCCACGCGCCTCACGGAACGGCTCGAAATACCTTGAAGCTTATCACTGCTATTGCCTGAACGTTAGCTTGATCGGGATCAAATTGTCTTCTTCGATAAAGAATATCGAGTTCAGGTAGTCTAATCATTGTTCATGTCTCCAACTCTGTTCAACTAATGATTCATTAAAATTGTATACATTTTCGCGCAGGTTCCATCATCCGAAGGCTGAAGTGATCTCGACACTCTATCCGAAGATGCCGCTGCTGCGGGATGAAAGATTAAGGCTGCAGGACATCAGATGTAAGCTGCATTTTATATCGGCCGCCGACGAGATCGAGCGTTTGTTACTGGCCTTTCCGCTCAAAGTCAGCATCCACGACTTCGGCAAGGAGGCGAAAACTTTCGTCGGGCAAACGATTCTTGACGTTGCTCTCCTGCTTCGTCACAACAAGGTAACAAACGATAATTCTGATTCTGAAAAAAAATATTCTCGTAAAAACCCCATGAACATGTATCGGCGGTGAAGGGGAGATCGTTTCCAGGTGGTTTTTTTTCCGAGAATATTTTTCAACCTATCGATAATTCTTCGCGTCGAATTGGTTATTGAATTCATGAACGAATGTTTGTCTTTTGTAGCACGAATGTAAATACGAAGCTTTGCTGTACGACAGTGACAGAAATAAAATGGGCACGTTGGACGTCGCAATGTATCTCGAGGATCATGGTCCTTACTACAAGAGTTACAGACCCAGATCCGACGAAAATTTCGGTCCACCGATAATAGACGATAGTCTAGCGTACAAAATTGTCGACGAGCTGGAATCGTGGAAGGAACACCAGCAGGAGATATTTCGACTCGAGGTGGGGTTTATCGATAGTCGAAGAATCAAGAGAAACGTTAATTAGCGAGTAAAACAGCGAGTATGCATTAACAGCCCGTTGACTGTGTGACGAATGTAGTTGAAAAGAAGAGAGGAACGACACTTGAACCGATTGAGCGAGGAGTGGCAGCAGCGCAGAGAAAAGCTGGAATCGAAACTCGCCTGCAGCGTCGAGCAGTGCAAAATTCTGGCGAGTAGCTTGAACAAGGCGACTGAGGATCTGCGCACGAGGAGACTGAAGAATCTCGAGAAAGAGGCTAGGCTTATAAAAGCGAATGAGGATTTACGGTGGAGGTACGAGAATAACATGCTGCAGATGCAGGATGCGGCGCGACTTTTACAAGAAGAGCATGCATCAAAGGTTTGCTAACATTGTCGATTAATAATAGCCTCTCCAGCTAACCCTCCACTGTTACAAAAATATTTATGAACTCCTAAACGAACTGAAAATTTCTGATACCAGTGCATTCAATTTCTTTACTTTTTTTTCATGAAATCACCTTTCATGCAGATAAACAGTTCGGAGGAGCGAAGAAATATTCTCGAGGCTCGAAACGAGTCTCTCCGATTAGAGAACGAATCTCTTCGACTGGAGAACGAGCGACTTCGTCGATCGACGATCGAGCAAGAGGAGGAGATTCGAGTTTATCAGAAGGGCTCACTGACTCAGGACCAAACCGCCTCGCTCCTCCAGGAGGTCAAGGCTCTCGAGCAAAAGTTGAGCGAGACACGGAAGAACAAAGCTTTTTTCAAGGAACAATGGGGCAAAGCGGTGAGAGAGATTCACCGAATGAAGATCGAGCACCAGCAAGCTATCGGAGTTCAGATAAAGGCCAGCAAACAGGAGTTAAAGAACTTGAAGTACGTACGAAAAATATGCTTACCCATCGATGAATATCCATGATTGTAACTTTTGTTATTTTACGACAGCCTGGAGGACGTCCTCTGCGCCGACTCGACAGCACTTACAAACGACCAAGCGCTGCTCGGCCAGATACAGAAGGAGATCGACGTTATCAAGCCAAACTCGATATTTTTAAGTAAGGAAGCGACGAACCAGCAGACCCCGATGCCGATCGACGTTCGACTGTATTCTCAGGACGCGACGAAATCACATCGTTCCACAAAGTCGGACCAGCAGGACGAACGTGTGAGAAAATTGATCGAGGAGCGGGACGCGCTTCTGAAGACCGGTAGCTATACGATCGACGACGTCGTAATCGTTAAATTAAACACTGAGATAAGATCGCTCCTAATCGTCAATTGAACCCGCGTAGTGTCTATGGCATGAAATAAATCTCAAACATAAAATTTAATTAACAATGCAACTATATATATATATATATATATATATATATATATATATCTGAGATAACAAAATATTATACAACGACCGACGTTACAGGGCGTATGTGCCATTGACTTCTTTAACAAAGAACGGCATAATCCAGACCGGTGCGGCGTAATCGCGCAGCCATATAGGTCCGGTGAAGTTCTGGTTCGTTCTCGGATCCCTCCAACGGCCGGATGGTAAATAGATGTCCCGCTCAACAGCACCTTCTCGGGTTACCGGGGCTACGAGAATTTCCTCTCCGAGAAGATAGGCTACGTAAAAAAAAAAATGATATTGAAAAACCTTGAATATCACAAGTATGGAGCGAGAAGCGGCTCTAGGATGGAGCTTACCGTCGTTGATCTTGTGGGCAATGGGATCGTTCGGTGCGATCCACCAGACCGGTGGATTAACCGGAGCTCCCGTCTTCATTGACCTTTCCATGATGCTCACGATAAGCGGCGTTACCTGAGCATGAAGATCCGTGTACAGCCTGGCTATAGAGATAGTCTCGTTGTCGAAGTCCCAAGGCACGAAAGAATACTGCAGCGACGGCATGAAAGTGTTGGCTTGAAGCCAACGGATGAAAAGCTCCGACGAGGGAAGAAACGTGCCGTTGAGCGAACCGTCGAGATATCCGTTGCCCCCGATCATATCGGGAAGGACGTTAACGTAGCCGTTCAAATTCATTTGCAGAAGAGTCGTGATGAGAGTCGGCAAGCCATTGTTCCAGGTCCACTTGGTGTCCTTGTCGATCATCCGAACGAATATCGGGAGGTTCTGGGTCCGCCATCCGACGCGAACCTCGGTGAGGTTGCCGAAGTTGTTCGCAAGGGCGTTCACGTAATCGGTGGTGAAAATACCGGGCTGGAGGTCGATGGCGCCGGTGATCGAGGGAATCTGCGGCAACCAGGAAACCTCACCGGCGTCGAACTTGAAGCCGTCGATGCCGCTATTCAGTAGCAAACGCAGCCTGGCCGTCCACCACGCAACGGCTTTCGGATTCGTGAAGTCTATCGTCGCAGCGTACATCCCTTGCCACCAGGACATTCGCACCTGGCCCTGAAGATTCTTCACAAGATAGCCGTTCGTCAGTGCCTGGGAGTAAGCTGGCTCGCAGCCCTCGTTGATGAACGGATGAATCCACAGGGTAACTCGGAAGCCTTTCTTCTTCAAGCTCTCGGTTAGCCGGGTGATGTTTGGAAATTTACGAGGATCGAACACAGCCGAGCCGTAGCAAGTCTCCCAGTTGTCGTCGATCTCGAGCTGGCTGTTTTTGAAGCCGTGAGAAACGATCTCGTCGGCGAACTCGCTGACGACCGACTCGCTGACGTTCACCTTGTATCGCGCCCACGTGGACCAGACCGGGTGTTGTATCATTCGTCTGTCCGGACGTCCGGTCGGCTTTCCGATGAGCGTCGAGACGACGGTCTCGTGAGCCGTTCGAGCATTCTCAGAATAACCGATCACGTAGTCGAGACTCACTTGGGCTCGAGCTCTGTACGGTGCTCTGTTACGCGCCACCAAGCATATGTACTTGTCCAGAATATTGTTCTGGTCGAGAAACAGAGGAACCTCCTCGTTGACGAATATCCAGAAACCTCTGCTGTTCAGCCAGTATCGTTCTGCGAGAGCCATGTTGGTCGGATGAGTCGGAAGATACGGTTCCTCTTCGTAGTACATGTGCTGGATCGGCCAGTGCTGGTAACGCAGCTGAGGTCCACCGAACCACTCGGTGTTGTCAGCGAGTTCGTAACAATCCGTCAGCACGGCGTTCGTATTGTTCACCGCACGGGAAATTTTGATCGTCTCTTCGTCCGGCAACGTCTCGATTCTCGTTTCCACCACGCCGCCGCGCATCACGCAGCTCGTGTAAGGAGCGCAGTCCGGCTCGATTCTCAAGGGTTGACCAGCGGAATCGTCGTCCCGGGTGAAGAGAATATTCTTCGTGTAAGTTCCATCTGCATGACAATAATCGTTTTTATAATTCATGTTCGGCTCTGATTCACCGACAATTTTTTTACCTTTTTTCAGAAGATTCAAGTGGACCTCGCCGTTCCTCGCAGCAATCTCTATCGCCGCATTCTTCGTGACTCTTGTTACACGATCGGACGAAGCAACCTTCGCCGAGCACAGCAGGGCATCACCGAACAGTAAAATCAGAAGCGTCGCTGGAAGATATAGTTATAAATAGCGTAATAGTTAAAGAGCGAGACGGGTCAGCAGTGCTAAACCGATTTTTATTTTACTTACCGGAAAGCGCCCTTGATTCACGCATCTTTGCGCTTTCGTAGAGACACTGGATCGCGATTGATCGGACTTTCCCAAGCTTTATATACGCTTTTACTATCTCCTATCTTAAACTGTTTACACGGTAACGCGAGAAATTTCGCTTTAGTGATTATTGGGGTTGAAACAAAAATGTACCATCATCGTCCGAACGCATGATAGATAATGCGACGATGCGCTACCGTAGACGACTTGTTGTTGCGGCTTATCTCAATCATCTTGGAATGATTCAACTGGCACTGCGACTTGTCTGAACCATCGAGACAATGTCCTTGGATATTTCCTCGCGCTGGAAAAAATTGTAACTGGCGACAAAAGCTTGTGATTGTTTTGTGCGATTATCACGTAACTTGCTGACTAAATCGTCTCAGCAATACATATATGTACACATATATATATATATGTTTATATATGCATCAGAGGCGTTCAGGGACAAATGCATATTAAATTGAGCTAAAAAACTCTCTAGGGCGCTCCTAATAATTCGGGCCAATTTAAATCGAAAAGAGGAGATTGCGCCAGAGTTTTTTTTCTCTTAATGGTTGAACATGATAAGGAGTTTTGGCCTTTGGGCAGATTCCATCTAAGTTCGATAACAGATTTTCTCTACGAATACTTTAAAAGCTTCCTTCGAACCGGAAGTAAATGCATAATCTCCTGTTAAGAAATTTGATTTTTTAATCGGACGTGGATATAATATTTTCGGTCAAAGATTTTATTTTCCGAGCGAAAATTACGTCACCACAAATACGTCACATCGGGTTTAAAAATTTCACCTCTTCGACCCAAAGTGACGTATTTTTCGCATGAAGTCGCTTCCGGTGAAGAAAATGAGGTCTTCAAAATCGACTCTGCGTGGTAAACATAAATCTCCGGAAACCTAAAATTATGCTTTTTAAATGTCATATTCGATAGCGACGCTTCGAATACTCTTTTTGTATACAAATGCGGTCCGTTACGCGCCTGGTAGCGAGGAAATACTCGTGGCGTACTCTTTTCACCAACTCGCCGAACTATTTGGCGTTTTGGTAATTTCCGGAGTCGTCGAAATGTCACGAGCGTTCTACATGACTCACGGCTATGTTTTCGTATGAGTCGTTCGATGGTGCACTGACCTAAGTGTCACAATATTTCGAATCGTGATTAAACAGCAAAATCGATTGAATCACTTTTGGACCTGAAAAGTTAGGTTAATGCTTCGAGCAGCGTACGTGAGGCGCCGATGTGACCGAGCGAAAGCGACCAAGCAGTGAGATCGATAAGCTCGCAATTTCTCACAGCGCGAGAGAGCAATCGTCGTAAGAAATCGCCCGCGGCATCGTCGCTTCGTCAGAACTGACTTTTCTCGACCGTCCAAATGTCCGCCTCGATTATGTCAAGCGTCAAGCTTCAGGACGACATGAGCAGCATACCGCTCGCCGACGACGATCCACAAGGTACACTTCAAACATCTCCAGTAATCACGTCCTCTCGCCAGATTGATTTTCCTTTCGACCTACTTTTCATTTCGACCTACCGCGCCATGCGATAGAGAGTTATTCATTTTATCATTCTCGTCACGATGTTTCAGTTATCATACCGGAGGAAGACATTCCCGACAATGATTCACAGGTGTCAGATGCATTCGCCCGAGGCAGAAGCATGGATTCCATCCCATCTACTTTCACAAACGGAAGCTGCAGTCCCAACAGTGAGTTTTCGTGTCCGGCGCACTCCATCCGTTTTCTATGATTCTGAGCAGGCCCGGCGAATATATCAAGTTCACGATTTACATGGGGAATGCGCGCGAGTCCGAGAGTTCAAACGGTTCTCTGATTCAAAGTGAAACTGAAATCGCAGGAACCAAGTTCGAGTACTTTGAAGACCCTGAACAGTTTGAAGAGTTTGGACTATTCGGACTGTTCAGTTTGGGTGGTTCAGACAAATCGGATAATTCAAACGGTTTCAAGAGTTTGCACGATATTCAGAGCTCCGAGTACTGGATAGTAATTAAATGCTGACAGAACTCACTTACTAAAGTTACATTCACTGATTACCAAATCTGTACTTGATACTCGGACGCTCACTTTGAGTCCTCAGTGCAGATGTCCAGCACTGTTCTAAGTTTGCCTTGATTAAAAATTGCAGGTTTGGATCCTGACGTGAGCCCGGACGAGCAGGAGGAGAAGGCCAGGTTAATCTCGCAAGTTTTGGAGCTCCAGAATACACTGGATGGTAAAAGAAGTTCATCCTTTACGGCTCCTCTTACAGCCTGGCAAAATCGATTGACCAATTTTGTTCCGTTGCAGACTTGTCGCAGCGAGTGGACAGTGTCAAGGAGGAGAATCTCAAGCTGAGAAGTGAAAATCAAGTTTTGGGCCAGTACATAGAAAATTTAATGTCAGCCTCGAGCGTTTTTCAGTCTACGAGTCCCAATACCAAGAAAAAATAAGTGCTCTTTACCGTATGTTATTTTTCGCTGTTGTTTTACAAACGCGGAATATTCGCGCGACCTTTCGTAATTTAACGAGGATACTCGAGGACTCTCAGGCCCACTCGCGCCAAAAACTAGTTATATCTAGATTTTTTTTTTAGATCGGAATAACTTTACGCCAAGATCGAAATCGGCGCTGATCTATTATGGATGAATCGAAGAATCGTCGATAAGATCGCAGCTTGGAGAGTCCCGTCTGCTTGGCGTTTCGAATACGATTTGAAATTAACGTGAGCCTGTGTAGCTTCGTATTCCACTAAATCACCAAAGAATGAATCGCGAATACCATTTTTTTCTTCGTAACTCTCTACTGCCAGGTATGCTTGAAGGCTTCGTGGGTGCACCGAGACGATAGTGAGCAGTTGCAATGAATCACTTCACGTATACTCATGGGAGTTACATTTAATACATTTAATGTATGGCACAGTTTGGATATTACGCGTGTCGAATAAAAATTCGAACTTATAATAATCGGTAATTGAAAATCGCGCGGAGACATTACCTTAATAATGAAGAGTCCGAGTGGAATCTCAGAGAACCGCATCGTTCGGTCGAGCATAGATTATCCATTGCTGTCTTACGAATAACAGTTCATCGAGCGAATAACGTAGACGATCGCAACTTAGGGTTTTGCAAAAGAAAGTTTTTTAAGTGTGAGCTTCGCTTGACCAAACTCACAGTTTGAATTGTTGTAATTGTTAGCTTAAGTCAGTATGCGAAAGATTCAAAATAACAATATATAGTGTAAACTATAAAAATTATTATACTTGAAACAAATGTTAAATGTCTAAAGAACGTTTCACCGTGGAAACCGGTTGCATTTATGTCACAGGTCGATGCGAAAATAGGTCTGTAGCACGATCATTGATCGAAAAATTTTCACCAATTGTACGTGGCAAATTTATTTTTTCAACATGCCAACTCATTCACACCCATCGACGGAAGCTTATTGCACAATTCAGAAATTGTACTACTGTTAGCTAACACGGTGTTATGATAAATAATAAATATTACTTGTACATGATACATTTACTTTCTCGTAACACTTAATGAAAATTCAATCTCCGGTTATAAGATGCGATGTGAAAAAAATAAAAATAAAAAGAAAACAAAAGAGAAAAGTTAAGTCGACCCAAAATCACGATATTATCATCAGCAAGAATTAAATTTATAACATCATTCATCTATCAAGATACGTTACTTGTAAGGATATAAACAACAGCTTGGAAGAACTAACGTGAAACTTGGAAGATTTAGTGCCTGTGAGAATGCACTTTTAAAGAAGAAGTGTTAGAAGCTGAGTTACCGACTGAGTCAGGAACGGATCCCGACCCAGACGGTATCAATAAACTGTAATTAACTTTCTTCATGGTTTGTCGTAAGTACGGTCAGAAAAAAAATCACATCGTAGCTTCCGACGAGACTTTTAATTTTCTTGTGAATACATAAGTACATCAGAATAATTAATTACAGTTTTTATTACCGACAGTGGTCGAGTTTTTATGAGATTTTTACAAATCTCATAAAATTCGATATTATCCAGTCGGAACTTTCTGTATACTTCGATTAATTTAAAACAAATTCACCATTGACTGTGTAAATAATAAATTAAGGGATCTGGAAATTGTGATATTTTGTTTAAAAAAAAAAAAAAAAACCTTTTACCAACCTTTTACAATTCTTGAGACGTTGGACTAAAAAAAAAATATACACAAATAGACAATTGGTAATTAATGATTCTAACTGAAGATGATAAAAATCAAACCGATCGTTTACATTTTACCAGAATTTTAACTTTTTTTTTATTTGTTAAAAATTTGAATTTCACTTCAAATGCATATTTTTGTATAAAATATTCACCTAGGATTAAAAAAATTAGCGAGAAAAAATATCCGAGACATAAGCCCTACACGAAGAACGAAACTTATCGAAGATACATTTTTATAGTCAATGCTTCAAAAATTAGTAATATTCCATATTATTCTTTGTCAATTTACCGAAGATAACGTTCCGTCATTGGTCGAAGATCCAGAAATCTAAACACGAATTTTTATGGATTTCTGACAAAGTTTCCACTACGATGTAGAGAAATAGTCACGTAAAGTGTTTTTTTTTTTTTTTTAAAGAAGCTTCGAACACGGTTGCATATCGCACGAGGAATATCTATGAAGATTTTTGACCGTGTTTATCATCGCTTGAAAACACTAAGGAAACGATCCTATCGGATGGTCTCATTTTTTTTCTACCACTGTATATACAATCGGTAAAATTACTTATCCAATTCCAACCGAATCTATTAACAATGCGACGCGTTTTGCCGATCGAGAGATCTATTATTTAACGAGAATTACTTCAATTCCGGTAGCAACTACTGATAATCGACTATGCAAATTGCCCAGCGCTATGTAATTCTCGGTATTTGCTGACACGCCACGGTCAATTATGCGTCTGAATTACGGAACGCTTCGACCCCGTAATTTGTCGTTTTCTCTTCCTTTGTTCGAACGTTCTGGACTCAGCGCACTTCTATCGTCTGTGGTTTTCGGTGTCGCATAGTACAATAATATCGCAGTCACGGAAACAAAAATGAAGACGATGAATAATAGCGACGCTATTGCCACGAATTTAACGGACCTCTATAGCAGTCGTTACTATTGTCTCAATAAACGACTGCTCTGTATTCTCGGCCAGTGGCCGTATCAGTCTGTTCTAAAAAGTAAAATTATTTTTATCAGAGTTTGTTTACCATTGTTTATGAGCTATACGATTTTGGTACCTCAGGTGGGTCTCGTCATGGTTTTCACAATAACGATTTTACTGAAGACCATATTGGATTAAAAGCATTTTATCTCTTGTTACTTCATACCTTAATATATCCAATGTGTTTTAGATACGGTCGATGGTAATCACATGGGGCGGATTGGAGAGATTCGTCCAATCTTTTTCACCTTTGGCAACAAACATTGGGTGCAGCGTCAAACTAATTAATTTCATGGTTAAAAAACCATTGGTGAGAAAAACTGATATTGCGCTATCGATTGTCAATGAAAATCACTGGAATTCAATCTTGTTTCTTCAAGATAAAAAAACTTCTTGATAAAACGCTCGAGGACTGGAACCAGGTGCAAAATCTCTCCCAAGTGAATATTCTTAAAACATGCGCCGAAGAAGGAAGATTCTGGACCATATTATGGTTTTGTTAGTTAAAAAAATATATCAATTTGTTTTTTTTTTTTTTTTTTCTCAAGAGACACATCATAAATTTATAAGTCGTTCATTCTCTTACAGCTGGGGTCTATTTCACTTTAGCGATTTGGATGTCATTGGTAATGATGCCGCACATCTTGGATATTGTAGACCCGTTAAACCAGTCACGAAAAGTGTTTGAACTCATTCCGGTAGACTTCGGAGTCGATCCGGAAAAGTTTTATTACCCGATTCAAATTTACTGTTGGGTGGGGACTGTGCTAGTGCTTCTAATCATGCCCGCCATCGATGCACTCTACATGTGTCTCGCACAACATGTGTGCGCGATGTTTGCTTTATTGAGGTGATATTGTCGATCTTTCGTGATGTTAAAAAATTACACTTATTTAGGTCAAAGCTTTGTACATTCTCGTTGGGACAGGGGTAGTTATAATAGTTTTAAAAAAGCACGGCCTAGTTGTATAGACAATGAGATTTAGATTTGCGAAGATTTATCAAAATTTCATCACTGCTTGTTTGAAAATCACATTTTTTGATATTTTCTTTACAGATGGAATCTTGACAATATAATACGAGAAGATGAAACCATAAGTGTAATGCTCGAGCCTGAACTCAGCAAAGATATATATTATCATCAAGTTGTGGTCTGTGTGAAGAAACACAAGGTTCTCTTGGAGTAAGTAATGGAACTCTTCTGAGATTCATAGTAGAAAAAAGATGAATCGAGATAAATTGGACGAGCGTCTCGGTTTTGTCACTTTCACAGTTTCCAAAAAAAATTATCTTATTCTCGGCCCACTACATTAAAAAGTCCACATTCCACGCCTGCAACAGAGGTAAAAGTTCGTTAATTCTCAAAGAGCATGCCGGGAATTACTGAAACGTGTCATTTTTCATCCACATTGCAGGCACAGAAATGTGGCAACTTTTTATCATAGTCGGGCAAAAAAAATCGTATACCACGCAGGAGGAATTGCATTTTCGCCTCGTGTGAATTTCTTAATAAACTTCATACGTTCGTGTAAAAAACGAATTTCCCTCCCTCGTTGCATAATATGCTATTGCACTCTAGCAATTATATGAGAAGATGATGCAAAAATTTGAATTTTCAATTTTTTTTTTTCACAAAGGTACATAAACATCCTGGCGTCCACAAATGAGTCGTGCCTCCTCTTCATCGTGGGACTCAATATGCTAGGCTTGATCATTACGGCTTATCAGGTGAATAATCGTTCCGCTATGTGTAATTCATATTGTCGATATAATTTTGATATACTTCATTGCAGGTGGTTGGGAGAGATACCGAATCGGAAGCTGCTGTAAGGTACGCACTCTACAGTATATCGGTGGGCATTCATCTGTTCGTCATCACCTTACCGGGTCATTGGATAATGACTTGCAGTTCCGCTGTTCAAAACTATGCGTATGTACAGCTTCGCACAGTATAAATTGAAGAGGATTCAAAATGAGCAATGGGCTGATTTGTTGCATCGTACAGATATGGCACTAGGTGGTACATGATGTCTCTGAAGACAAGAAAATTGATACTCCTCGTTATAAGAGCCAGTATGAAGCCTCGCACCATAACGGCTGGAAAGATTTACGTCATGTCATTAGAAACTTTTTCGAGCGTGAGTCACACGATGTTGAATGGCTTTATTTTTGCAGTCAATTATTCCGATTTATATTTACCGAACGATTGAATTTATTCAAGGCGTTACGATCATCGGTCTCCTATTTGGCCATGCTCACTTCGATACAGTGACACTGCATACAGCTGAATACAATAATACCGAGAACGAATATGAATGCGTGCTTTTTCTGCGAAAAAATCTCGATAGTGAAGATGTAGTTGAACGTAGCTTTGGCTTTGCATGGTTGCGAGAAATGTAACACTCAATAATTCGCACTTCATACTTCATACTCAAGCCTTCATGTACGGGGTTCGCACCGAGCAAAGAACTTACGGCTCTGTACAAGTTTTTTTTCTCGTGACTCTTCTACGCATAAAAAGTTAAATTATTCTCACTGTACTTGTTCCATTGCCTTTCAATGTCCTTGGCCTGTGAACAAATTTCTGTGAAATAATCGTACGTTAATTCAATACTCATTTCAATAATCTATCGAGCCTCACGTTTGGAAAGGCTTAGCTTCTTCGCTCGTGAGACGAACAACCGTGCCATTGACTCGAAATCGTATCGCAGCCTGAAAAAAATACACTTTTCATAGAAACTTTGTTCCGAAAATTATATCACGCGTAAGAAACCATCCACCGTGGATAATGTTAAATTGCATATTGTTTCGATTCTGAAGATATCTGCATGACATAATATCTCATCATTTACAAGTCTGTCGATACACATTTTCAGGAACATAACAAAATGATTCACTTGTAGAATTTTATTTTCCAAGTGAACTTTCCTGAGTAGAGTTTATCAGATGCAAAATACAACCGTTGAGCCTCGACAAAGTTTAGTTTAATACAGATATCTTCAGAGTCATATATTGGTTGACGAAAGATATTATTGGATAGAAGTTTGAATATTGTGAAATGCAAGCTTTGGAAACTCTTCGGAGAGCGACTTGGTAGCTCGCAAGGTGTTTCCTCCTAGTACTTGAGATTAGTGGATTCTTCGTATGGGACCCACAAAGAGACTCTTCTATGTCCATGTTACAAAGAAAGGGGTCGATAAAGCGTTCATAAGCTCTCTGCTGACTCCACAGCAAGCGCTGGAGCGACTCGTTGCTTTCACACGTAAGGAAACTATAAAGATCCCTATTTTTACCTTTTCTATCTCAGCTTAAAAAAAAAAAATGAGGATAACGATACCATCGCGGATACTCATTTCTTCCTACCACTGTTTATGCAATAACTAAAATTACTTATCCAATTCCAACCGAGTCTATTGACAATGCGTCGCGTTTTTTCTATTCAGAGCGCTATTATTTATCTAGAATTACTTCAACTCCGGCAACCTCTACCGATCATCAACTATGCAAATTGCCCAGCGCTATGTAATTCTCTGTATTTGCTGACACGCCACAGTCAATTATGCGACTGAATTACGGAACACCTTCAACAACCCCGTAATTTTTTATTTTCACTTCCCTTGTTCGAATACGCTGGACTTGGCGTACTTCTATCGCAGTAATAATATCGCAGCCACGGAAACCAAAATGAAGACGATGAATAATCGCAACGCTATTGCCACGAATTTAACGGATCTCTATAGCAGTCGTTACTATTGTCTCAATAAACGACTGCTCGGTATTCTCGGCCAGTGGCCTTATCAGTCTGTTCTAGAAAGTAAAATTCGGGTTTGTTTTCCCATAATTATGACTTATACTCTTTTGGTACCTCAGGTGGGTTTCGTCACGGTTTCCACGATAAAGATTTATTCCAAATAATATATTTTACCAACGATATTGTGAATTTATTTTTAACTGATACCTCAATATTTTCAATGTTTTCAGATACGCTCGATGGCTTTTACGTGCCGAGGATTGGACAGATTCGTCCAATGTTTCTCACCTCTAGCAACGAACATTGGGTGCCATGTGAAGCTACTGAATTTCATGATGAAGAAACCATTGGTGAGAAAAACAAAAATTGTGCCATCGAGCCACCATGAAAATCATTGGAATTGAATCTTGTGTATTGAAGATAAAGAAACTTCTCGACGAAACCCTCGAGGACTGGAAACAGGTTCAACATCCGTCGCAAATTAATATTCTCAAAAAATCCGCGGAGAAAGGAAGATTGTACACTGTGTTTTGGGTTTGTTAGTTGAAAAAACATGTCGACATGTTACCTTGTAATTGAAGTATTGTTGAAATTTTATAAGTTGACCATTTTGTTGCAGCGGGACTCTACTTTTGTGTAGCAATTTGGGTGTCATTGGTAATGACGCCCCAAATCTTGGATGTTATTGACCCGTTGAACCATTCTAGAAAAGTATTTGAACTTATTCCGGTGGACTTTGGTGTCGATCCGGAAAAGTTTTATTACCCGATACAAATATACTGTTGGTCGGGCACTCTGATAATTCTTCTGATCATGCCGGCCATCGATGCACTCTACATATGTCTCGCCCAACATGTTTGCGCAATGTTTGTTTTATTAAGGTGATATTGCGAAACATTTTTTTTTAATTAAAAAAATACTAATATAAGTCAAAGCTTTATCATTTTTTTTTAGGACCGAAGTTGTTAGAAAAGTTTTAAAATGCACGAGATAGTAGTATGAATTGTGGAATTTACATTTTTGAAGAATCATCGAAAATTCGTCGCTTTCGACTTAAAAATCTCATTTTTTGATTTTTTTTTTTACAGATGGAATCTCGATAATATAATACGTGAAGATGAAACTGTAAGGGTAATGCTCGAGCCTGATCTCAACGATGATATATATTATCACCAAGTTGTGGCTTGCATTAAGAAACACAAGGGTATCTTGGAGTAAGTAATGAGAGTCTTCTGAGATTCGCAGTAAAAAAGATATTAATCGAGATAAATCGGTCGATTAATCTCGGTTTTGTGGCATTTATAATTTTGCCAAAAATATTTGCCCTCCAGTTTTTGTAATTTATGAGATATTTTCCCGAAAAATCCGACATAAATACGTTTTTATGGACTTATATTCCCTACTTAAAGTGGGAAAAATTGAGGCGATCTTTAAATTCAAACTTTTTATGAGGACATGCAGGAATATTATGAGAAAGCGATATGAGAATTTGAACTTTCAATTTTTTTGTTTACCAAAAGATACATAAACATCATGGCGTCCACAAACGAGTCATGTCTCCTTTTCATAGTGGGATTAAATATGATAGGCTTGAGCATCACGGCTTATCAGGCAAGATATTTTGTTATCGATTGATACACTGTGCAATTAACATAGTTGGTATAATTGAGATAATGTTCCGGTAGGCAGTAGGAAATGACATTGAATCGGAAGCTGCTATAAGGTACGCAGTCTACAGTATATCGCTGGTCATTCATCTTTTCGTCATCACCTTACCGGGTCATTGGATAATGACTTGCAGTTCCGCTGTTCAAAACTATGCGTATGTACAGCTTCGCACAGTATAAATTGAAGAGGATAGGAAATGAGCAATGGGCTGATTTGTTGCATCGTACAGATATGGCAGTAAATGGTACATGATGTCTCTTCGGACAAGAAAATTGATACTTCTCGTTATAAGGGCCAGTATAAAGCCTCGCACCATAACGGCTGGAAAGATTTACATCATGTCGCTAGAAAATTTTTCCAGTGTGAGTCCGACAATGTTCAACGGCTTTGCCTTTGCAACAATCATTCCGATGTATGTTAACCGAACGATTGAATTGATTTAAGGTGTTACGAACATCAGCATCGTATCTGGCCATGCTCATTTCGTTGCAGTGATACTGTATACGGCTGAATACAATGATCCTGAGAACGAATATGAGTGCGAGTATATTCTGCGACAAACTCTCAATAATGAAGATGTAGTTAAATGTAGCATTAGCTTCGCATGGTTACGAGGAATGTAACTCCCAATAATCGGCACTTCATACTTCATAATCCAGCCTTCATGTACTGGCTTCGCACTGAGCAGAAGAACTTACAGCAATGTTTATTTTTCCTTCTCGTAACTCATGTACGCATAAAAAGTGAAATTATTCGCACTGTACTTGGTCCGTTGCCTTTCAGTATCCTCGATCTGTAAACAACTTTCTGTAGAACAATTGTACGTTAATTCAATACTAAATTCAATCACCTATCTTGCCTGGCATATGGAACGGCCAGTGTCTTCGCTTGTAAAACAAATAACGCCGTTGCCGTTGATACCTTTCCGCACATGTCGATGTTCCAAAATCTACATCACCACTAAAAAAAATGGTAATTTACAATATTAGTGCAACGAACCATCTTCTGACGAGTGTTGCAATGACAATAAAAAAAAATTTAATTTTTTTTTTTACTGGTTTTCATGAATTTAATATTCATGAAAACTAGCCCAAACAATTAACAAACTTTTTTGAGCTGGTTTTCATGAATTTAATATTCACGAAAACTAGCTCAAAACTTCATAAGGAAAAAACATGAGACATAGAGATGAATGTACTTCTGGATGAGATGAAGTTGAATATAGTTGAGGCGTAAGATCTCCACGACTGCGACGGTACAATGGTGATACAATATTCGTCATGTGAACGACTAACTAATACGGTATTGGTATTTGGTATTGGTTTATTTGTATTGCAGGTATAAACCTATTACAAAAGAAAAGAACTATACTTAAATCTGGACTGCATCTACTTTCGTCACCAAAACGTATCCTCTTAACGTAGTTTAACAATATTAAACATTTTGTTTGTTTGTTGCAAATTCATATTCTGTCGAAGTCGCATCGAATTATTTGACGTTCAATATAAATACGTTGTATTCACAAATTCGCGTTGATCCGAAAAGGTCTTTCGGGAGGAAAAACCAAAGTGTTCGACATGAAGTGTGTCGAATCGATAGCGGAAGTTCCTAATATATATCGAGCCCGTAAATTTCACCTGGCTTATCGCAACATCTACCGCTACTAACTCAGGACATCGATAAAAATTTACCGTCGCGAGACAACGCTAAAAAGGCCCTTCGAGATATATTCGTGATGAAACGTATCGTCGCATTTTTTTTCAATTTGTACATGTACGTAGTTCATCGTTGGCTTATCAATGTTAACATAGCTAAAGGATGTTGAACGTGGTCCTAAAAATTCTACCATGGTTCGCTTGGAGCCTTACTCATTCTCGTTTCAGCTCTTATCTCATAGCGGACCTTTTTTCGCCTATTATTCTTTTATATAAATACGACAAATGTACATTCCTCGTCGCAAGATCGCGGGGACGCGACCTTACGATCGGGAGCTCCGTTTACGTACAGATTACACCGGTTTGAGCAATAAGCCTTCACCGTTTATCCCTGACGTTCCGTTAATTACATAAATACACGCTATTTACATGTGTGTCCATCGATGAAAAAATTTAATCATGGATCGCCGCTTCTCTCCTCCGTAGATTTTATTCCGGCGGGAGATCTTCAAACACGTACCTTGGTTCGAAGGGTGTTTTCGATGCAATGGTCAACTATACTTAAAAAATATAGACGTTGCGTGCTATATTCAAGTTAGTCGGCTTGGATTCCGTGTGCGGCCACCGGAAACGTTGTTACACGCAACTGAACTTGACACCTGCAAAAGAAAGGCAGCGACGTGTAAATTGTGTTAGGTAAATTCTTGCGTATATGAAAAGTGACGATGCCGCGATTTGTCTCTCGTTTCACACAGAACTATCGAAGAAAAGAAAGATTTTCATTCGAACGTCGAGTCACGTAAAACTTTGACTCTCGCAGCATCGTGTATTTTGTTTGCATTACGGATATATCCGTATATTTATTTTGTGAATTCGATAAATTTGCGTACCGTCGTCACTCGAGTAGCAATTATGGCAGTGAAGTTTATGATTCCGTACGCGCACGTCCGTTCCCATCAAGCCATCGCCGAGTCGAACGTGACAGACACAGCATTTGAAACATTCCATGTGATAAAATAGGCGCAGGCTCTCGATTATCATCGCCGCTCCTCTCCCTGGGAAACAAGACATTTTTATTACTTCTTTCTGTATGACACGAAGGAAATTAATGTTTAGTATTTTTTTTTTTCTACCATACGATCAATATTGGCGAAGTTTGTGATTTCGCGTTACTCGAAGTCTCCACGTACCTAACTCGTCACCGCAGTGTGAACACTTCTTCTTTCCGCTGACGCTCAGCATTTTCTCCTGAGTATCCGCGTTGCTTCCCGCAGAGTACTGATGGACCTTTTGATGCTGGACCATTGCCACGTGCTGGGGAGTTTGTTGATGTATGGAAGACAAATGCTCGTGAGACGTACTTTGCTCCAGTCTGCAATAAAAAATTTCACTTAGCACAGGTTCGAACATCGACGGACTCTCGAGTGGAGTCAAAAATATTGAGCTACCGTCTGCGAGGAGGCGGCGGTCTCTCCTGAACTCGGTTCTGAACCCTCTGCGTTAATGTCTGGATTATTGAGTCCGGCAATGGTTTCCCATCGGGTCTCGTCGTGGACGGTCCCGCATACGGCACGGAAGTTCCCGTCACGTGCTGCTGCGGTTTTCGTCCTACGGATCGTTGATTCTTCTCGTTGATCCGCCTCTGCTCCGCTTCCTGAACACATAAAGAGTTTCGTCAGAGCCATTTTTTCTTGCACAATTTTTCATAAAACTATAATTCTACTTAACGTCGTTTGGTGCAAAAATGACTGTATTGTCACGAGTAACATAATCAATAGTTACAGAAATATATTATGACTATAATTTTCACTGTACGGCTAATTTCCTACATTACTGTGTTAACATTTTTTTCCAACGAGTTCAAGTTCGCGACTTCGGAACATTTTTTGTTACACGAATATCCTGCGAAATTCTGCGTTACAAAAGGTTTCCGTAATTAAAAATAATGTTTCCATTGAGATCACTCGTTGGCTCAGAACGAAAAGCTCGTTACCTGAATGAGCCAGTGTTGATAATTGTATTCCTGAGTGCCACGGGGCACGTCGCTCTTTCTGCGCTGGACCCACTGGTCCCCCTTGACGATACGAGGTCGCGGTACGGCGCTCAGGGCGTGAAGGGTTTCCCTCGTCATCTGCTGACCAGTGTGATTCGACATCGTGGTCGACGAGCTGGTACGACCGAGTCCGTCTTCGACCTGTTGGGGAATCGAGTCCGCGGACGGAATCCTGCTGTTCCTGCGCAATAAAAAAACGGCCGCATTGATGAACGAACGTTAAAATGAAACCGCGAGCGTTACGCAAGTCGGATCGACAAGCGAAGCGGCGGGCCGTGGAAAATCTAGGCGCGGAACAGAGCGAGGTCGCGATGAATACAAGGCGCATTGTTGAGTTTCCATGCAACCGGCCGACATTGCCGTACGTGTGTGGAAAAAAAAAAAAAAAACGCTTGTGCAATGTCTCGACAATGGTGCGGCGAATCAATGCAAGCCGCTAACCTGATTGTAACATCTCGCTGCATCTGTTCGACGAGTCTCGACGGCTTCGAGGGCGGTATCGGCGGTGGTGGAGGTCTTCGTTTCTGGCCCTCGTGGAGCTGAAGGTTCGGCATGGAGGACCTGTAGTTCACTGGGGCTGCTACGTATTTGTAGTGAGACGGGTTTCCCATGCGGTTGGAAACATTGGCGA
The DNA here is from genome assembly GCA_963978505.1 of Listrodromus nycthemerus. Classification (NCBI taxonomy): domain Eukaryota; kingdom Metazoa; phylum Arthropoda; class Insecta; order Hymenoptera; family Ichneumonidae; genus Listrodromus; species Listrodromus nycthemerus. The sequence continues at coordinate 2,655,905 of OZ021684.1, read as the reverse complement.
CGTCCTGCAGGGATTGCCACTGTTCCTGCAGCTGTTCAGCCAGTTGAAGCTGTCTCTGCTCGCGATACGCCATATTCGTTCTTCTGCGCTTGAGCTCTTCCTGCTCGAGTTGCAGAAGCTCGCGTTCGACTCGGAGTACCTCCTGCAAAATTATTAATCACGATTAACGTATATAAACTTTTTTAATGTCCCAAGCCAGACGTTTATATAATTCAAATATCCAAGTAACACAATTACAAATAAAAATGTAAATGTGAATATAATTGCAAATAAAAATATAAATGTCGATAACCGTCCGAGACAATTATCGCTCACTCACCCCAGATGAATAGTCGTCCTCGCGTTTCGAATTAATTGTCAATTGCTGCAACAAGCGTATAAAACAGTCCGTTTTAAATATGACAAAGTTCCAAATTATTAAAATTAATTACTGATAACGCGATTGCTTTACCGACCTCGACGTCGTGTCCACGTGCATGACCACTCAGCGACCTAATTTTCATGTTCTCCTGTCGACGTCCCTCCGAAGATCTTCGTTCCTGCGCCTCCATCTCTCCTTGAGTCCTCAGTTGTTCCGCTTTTATTCTCAACAGCTCGTCCTCCAGTTTCTTCTCATCAGCTCGCTTAGCGGTCTCGGCAATGCGATCGGCTTCACGCTGCTGTCTAGCCATTTCCTGTTGCTCCTTCCGCAATGCGTCCTCCTCCTTTGTACGATCATTCTCGTCGTACTTTCGCAGGCTCTCCTCGTGCCGATGTAGCTCCGTCTCGTGGGCTCGATTCCTCTCGAGCTGCATCTTCTCCTCCTCGAGCTCCCGCAATTTGTGGGCAAGTTTCTCCCCTATGTCGCTACGTTTCCAAACACACAGTTTTTTTTTTTTTTTTCTTTTTTTCACTCATGACGAAAATGTTTTTTTTTTTTTTTTTTTTTTTCTCGAAAAGTATTCTCTCGCACCAGGTGGAAGCGGAGCGGATACCTTGGAGATACGTGTACATAAAATACGTTAATTTATGGCTAGACTGTACGAGAGAATTGAAGGGCTGATCCATGCGACAAACCACTCATACTTTATTCTAAAAAACCAAACGACGTTTTACAACGAGAGAAAGAAGGCGAAGGGTGGTGGTCTCGGTGATTGAATAAATGTGGAAGGAAATTACGAGAAAAACGATAATTCGTGAATTTATCGTGAACACGAGGTTTAATGAAATTATTTTTTTGTCGGAACGCCAGAAATTTTGCGAATTTTTTTTTTGTCTTCTCAATTGACACACAAATTCATTCTCCTCCCGGAAATATTCTCTCACGACGAGGGATGCATAGCAGATACCGTGTGTGGATAAACATACCGTATGTTATTCTAGTCTACGCAGTGCGAGACGAGTGAAGAGTCGTTCCATGCGATAAACCACTGATAATTTTATTCTAAAAACCAAAAGTCGTTGTACAAAGAGAAAGGGAACTTGTCTTGGGTTGTTTGTTGAACGGAGATAGTGACGAGAAGAACGTCGGTTCTTGGTCAGAATTTAATTTGGGAAAATTGTTTTGCTTCCTCATGGAGGAAACTTTTTTTTTTTTGTTTTTTATATTTATTTTTAATTCTACCGATTCTACTTCCGAGTAGGATTCTTCTTTTTGAATACTTTGTCATGAGAGACAGGATTTTTGTCGGTGTTGAGTGGAGGCGGGAGGTAGTTACGAGATAGAGGCCGGAAGTCGTCGGTCAGAGGAGTGGAAGTTCTAAGATTGTGCCGATATTCTACCTGTTCTGCTCGCGATCGTTCCCGTATCGCCATTGCTCCTCCTTTTCCAGCACCTCGATTATCTCGCGCTCCTTCTTCGTTATCTCGTCCTCCTCCGAGGACGTCACGCTCGCCCCGAAAGGCTCGCTGCTCTGACGACTGTGCTGGGACATGTCCGGACTGACCGGCTGCTTGCTCCAGTCCTCGGTGTGTCCGAGTTCGACACCAGAGTCCCTCTCGTGGCTCGAATCCTGCTCGTAATTACTGTCGGTATCGTAAGAGCGACGATCGAGCTGCTCGATTCGCCTCTCTGCCGCGAGAATCGATGCCATGTCCGGCGGTCTCGTCAGCGTCACCTCGCGCTCCAAATCGTCGTCATTTATCTGCAAAAAAATAAATTAATTAGAAATCTTTGGTCATTTGTCTGTAGAAAAAAAATAAAGAAATTGGAAATCTTTGGTCATTTGTCTGTAGAAAAAAAAATAAAGAAATTGGAAACCTTTAGTCATTTATCTGTAGAAAAAAAAATAAAGAAATTGGAAACCTTTAGTCATTTGTCTGTGGAAAAAAAATGAAGAAATTGGAAACCTTTAGTCATTTATCTGTAGAAAAAAAAGAAATTGGAAACCTTTAGACATTTATCTGTAGAAAAAATATAAAGAAATTGGAAACCTTTAGTCATTTATCTGTAGAAAAAAAAAGAAATTGGAAACCTTTAGTCATTTATCTGTAGAAAAAAAAATAAAGAAATTGGAAACCTTTAGTCATTTATCTGTAGAAAAAAAATAACAAAATTGGAAACCTTTAGTCATTTATCTGTAGAAAAAAAATAAAGAAATTGGAAACCTTTAGTCATTTATCTGTACAAAAAAAAATAAAGAAATTGGAAACCTTTAGTCATTTATCTGTAAAAGAAAAAAAATAAAGAAATTGGAAACCTCGGACATTTCTGTATAGTTTCTGTACGTTGCACGACAATTATGCGAAAAACGTTTTATTAACTCGTGTGACTGCGACACGCTAGTTTCGTAATTATTCTCTAATGTATGAACGTAAAATGCTGATTTCCATTCGCGTGATGCGAGCGTAAAAATTGCTCTGTATGCGTACAAACACAATACAATATTTTTTCTCGCACTAGTGTCAATTTAGTGTAAATTTCAAATGTAAATAGTGTAAATTTCATTCCCGAGCTTCCCAGAAACGAAAAGCGCGATTTTCGTGAAAGTTTAAGGAAAAATTATGTGCATGGCAGGGGGTTGAAAAATAATATCCTGACTAATGTAAATGCATTTTCACACTTGTCAAGAATTATAATTCTCTAGCCTTGCCATACCGATAACTATTCTATACTTTCTTACCCCTTCGATTCCGAGAAAATCGGAGCGTCTCGTACGCAACTCTTTTTTTATCCTGCGAGTAGAATTAAGACGCTTCAGTGGCTCGACCGGGAGATTCTCCTCGTCGCTGAGATCGGTCGGTGGCGGCGGTGGTTTCTCCTTCGGCGGTTCCACGTTCGTCGACGGACCCAGCGGAAAAGTCATGCCAGTGACGAATTCTTCATCGTTCGCCACGTTAATTTGAGAAATCTGTAAAAATAATTTAAAAAAAAAATTAAATAAATAAGAATCACTGTACCGATTCTAATTAAACTGATACTCCACCGCAATTTATGAATAGCAACGAAATACACCTGAGACACTAAATTCCTAATGAAATCAAATTGATCGAACAAAATTGTTTAATCATTCAAAATTCATTTCTTTCAAATAAAGAAATAAAAATAATTTAGACAGAAAGAAATTTGACAAACCTGCTTCGACGAAGGTGACACAGTGCAGAAAAAGTCCGGCTCGCCGAACGTTAATGTTTTATTGCTGAATGGACTCAGCCGGACCGGAAGTGCTGCTGGCCTGGGAGATTCCATTTCTCGGTGGTCCTCCTCGATTATCGGCTGGTTTTGCGTTGAGTTGCTCTTCGCCGAGACCGAATCCTCGAGCTCAACGAGATTCATCGTTGTCGAACCGTCGATTTTATTTTCCTCGTACAGCGACGACGACGACGTCTCGTCCACGGATCTGGTTTCCTCATCCGAACTGTCCGCAGCGATGGATTCCTGATGGGAAGAAAAAATTAATTTTTATTAAACAGCTCGTATGAATTTTTTTTGTTACACGTCGTAGAAAATTTCGCAAACCTCCCACAGCGATATTCTATGCAAATCTGTTGCAAAGTCCGTGCAATCGGTTGCCGGCGAGATTGTAGGATAGATAAAACCTTTCGGCGCTTATCTTCCCTCCATCGATCCCGAGATACCGTGACTGCATCGCGGAATGTTTTATCGCCGAGCCAGAAACGATTTATCGCATCCAACACAGTATCCGTTCGCTTTGACACGACTTGCGAAATTTTCATCGACGCTGAACACTCTCCAGAAAATAAATTCTACCGTATAACGTTAATTGGCGAAAGATTGCGTGAACAATAAAAAGCGGTGGTTTCGACCCTTGGAAGCACATTTCTTTCACATGCTTAACTATGCATATTTTTTTTTTTTTTTTTAATCTACAATACAGCATGCTTCCAAGGGTTGAAATACAAAGCTCCACGAAGTCTCAAATTACAAAGCTAAGAATTTTACAGCGTCTAATCGCAAGCGATTCTATAACTAAGTTAACAGGATCGATTAAATTGTGCGAACAGTGAAAAAAAATAAAATAAAATTTCACGCACACAGTCGCTCATCGAAAGTACCTTGCGGGCTTCGTCAGAGAATTACAAAAAATGTATGACAATGAGAACAATAAAAAAAATAAGTCACGGAATAATTATTCTGATTTGTTTCATAACTCTATCGTCGAGGACTTTCCGTGAAGAAAAATTCTAACGTTATCTGACGAAAAATATGAACATAAAAAAGCGGCGGTTTTAAAGCAAAAGGCTCGACGGATTACAAAGCCGGGTGATTTACAAGGTGCGGTGACGACGCAGCACGTGGAAAATGTTCGGCGCAGAACAGACTGTCGCGTAATCGCGAGGCATCTCACGACTGAGTTAACACGATAGATTACACTGTGCAAACAGTAAAACACTCGCACGCACACAATCAATGACTATGAGAGTACATCACAAGGCGTTGTCGGAGATAAAGAAAAAATTTTTAAATAAAAAATAATATCTCGGAAACAAAGTTAATCGCTATTCGGTCGAGAAAGTCGGATTATTGGTACAAGTGGATTTTCGCGAACACCGTAAAAATTCGCACAAACTCTAATCCACGGAAAGAAACGTTTTTATGCAAAAAAAAGATTTTTTACGAAAATTTCATTACAATCGTCATAAAAAAATTAATGTTCCATGTATCAAAATCGAAAACGCTTTAATTTCGATAATTTACTTTAAATTCAGAGAAAATTTTTATAAATTTTTTCATAATCATTGCTCGTCGAATTTAACGCACGGATTTTTGCATAAAAACATTCATTTTTTTTCGTTATAACACTATTGTCGCGCATGCAACGTGTCGTTTTTCTTTGGAATTAAAATAAAACACAAATGACAATACTGACGTCGAAAAATAAATTATCACAGAATTAAATTTTGGGTTATTTTTTTTTCTTTCGCAAAACACTATTACAGCGCATGCAGAGAATTTTTAGTTTTTTTTTTTTTTTTGTAATTAATTGGCAGAGTAAAGTGTATTACGTACGGTTGACAGACCGTGACAAAAAAGAATCGCGACGGGGAGAGAAACCCGTGACGCAACGATAGCCGGTCGTTGATTTCGACAAGAGACAATTTTTTTATATCCGTGAAAAGTTGATGTCCAGTGATGTTTCTCCGGGCAGTTTCGAATCAGAGCTCGTTGCCTCGATTCGGTAAGTCGACAGAGACTTTGCCTTTCGTATAGCGAAGAGCCGTCTTTCCGGAATTAAAATAAATATGAATATACAGCTAAGAGATATCTCGGCGCAGGTGAATCGTCGGTCATCGAGGCGCGCTTAATTAACAATTTAACGGAGCAGCTGATTCGCGAAACATCAATTGCCGAATATCATTGAATCACAAATTAGAAAATAATTTATCGCTCGATTGATTTCTCGCGAATCGTCACTATTGCTTTCTGTTTCAATCGCTTTGACGATCTAGTCGTGACTTTTTAAAAATTTTTTGCACTTTCATTGAACAACTTTGTCGACGATTTTTCGCGTGTTATCGAGAGCTCTTTTTTTTTTTTTTTTTAATAGAAATAAATTGAATAAAAATGAGAAATAATACAATGCGATGCGAAGATAACTGATTTGATTTTTTGGTTTGGGTCTGCGGATACTCGTTAAGCGTTACTCGTGGATTAATTCTGCAGCAATTAATTGACCGTTCGACGACAAACAGCTGATTCGTTAAATATTAATTAGCGGCCTCGTTCGCTCATTTCTCAATGAAATCACCAAACGTTGATAAATCAAACTGTCCAATTTTATGTATATTTCTTTACAAATTATTTGAGGCACTCCACGAAACGCTATACAATTGTATAATGTGCAATATCAAACCCAGATTGTGTTTCGTTTCGTATGCGTTCGGTTATCTCGATTAACAGAGCGATTCGTCACAGCGAATTTCGTCGGAGCAACAATCTTTGTCGAGGGGACAAATAAATATTATAAAGGCGTTGTTCAACGCGCCGTTGGGACGAGACAGCGTAATACGACACGACCCTAAAAATATCTGCACGTCAAATTTAATTTTCGACAATTCGCTTTCGAAGCAATGTCTCAACCAAAAAATAAGAAACAATTCACTCGTAGAATTTAATTCCCCGAGTGAATCAACAAAAACATAGCCATTATAAATTGACAAAATTTACTCTCGTGCACGATATCTTCAGAGTCATGAAACGACGGGGTCGTGACTCGGATTCAGTCTTTCGGATTTGTGGGTTTTTTTTTGTTTTTTTTGTTTTTTTTTTTTTTTTTCGATACTCTCTAAACGCTACTCTGTGCCGTAATTCTCGCAGGGCTATCCAGGTGCATTAATCTAGCGCACTACGACGCAGACCCGCCGTTGCACAGACAATCCGTGGTGGCTCTATTTACACTGCGGTGGCTCGTTAACTCACCGCCTCACCTGCTACTATCATTATTATCTTCTCTATATACAAGAGTTTTTTTTGTTTTCGTTATTTTTTTTTTGGTATAAGGCGGATCGTTCATGTGCGTATTTGCTATACGGAAGGAGGTCGTGAGGGACTCAGCACTTTCGCGAGGCATTTTCTCGGGTCTGTTCGTCCCCCGTTCTGACCTCGTTGCTACGCTCCTTGCCGATTCTCAGGACGGTGATGAAGGGAGTTACCGGCGGGCTTGAAGTCTCGTCCTGGGACATTTTTTCGCAGACCTCGACGACCGTCCTGCGTCGTTCGTGCTGCTTCTCCGTGAAGCCGCACTCGTCCGCAGCCTTGCTCGACTGGCTCGTAGCGGTCGAGAAGGGAATTTTCGAGTGCGCGCTCCCGGTCGGTTTGCTCGTTAGTTTCTGCTGCGACGGGACTCTGGTCGCGGTCGGGACTTGCTTCACGACGAGGCTCTTGCGTGGAAGCGGAGTTGGGATTTTCGAGACGGGTCTCTTGGGGTCCTGAGCGATGCTGGACGACTTGACGACCACGAGGTGGCTCGTAGAATCGTCGCTCTCGGCTCGCGAGAGCTCCGTCGTCGACCCGTCCTTTTTGCATCTCTCGGTCGAACTTGAAGCGACGAAGAGACTCGGCGAATCCGTTGCCGCGTCGGTGCTGATGTCGAGAAGCGGCTCGATGGTTGCGTCGTCCTTGGAGCCAGGCGGCGCTCTTCGAGCCGGTATCCTCGGACTCTGATAAACGATCGGACGCGTCCCGCTGCTAGTCTTCTCGTTAATCGTTTTACATCTATTCGCCGGCGTTAAATTCGACGTCGAGATATTTTTTTTAATCGACGGTGTCCCCGAAGCGAAGGAACAAGCGTCAGCCGTATCCTAGGAAAGCAGAGAGAGTTCACCAGCAATTTAGACGAGTTAGTTGTCCCCGCAACCAGAGATTAAAAATAATGTTTGTGTGTGATTTGGTCGAGTGAGTGAGAGGAAAAAATTAACGGTGCAGTCCACGAAGACCGTGACCGATGAGATTATTTTTCCTCTGCGTGCCGCTGCTTTTGAACGGTCTGACTTTGAGAATTTTTTTTTTTTTTTTTTTTAAAGCATTTCATTTCTACGCCTTCATGATTTTTGTGGCTGCGATAACATTATTCAGAGATAAATACCAAACTATATTGTCAACGTATGTTGTTTTGATTCTTCAAAATTTGTGTTAAAAACGGACCTATTTTTTTTTTTTTATTATTATCATTATTATTATTATTATTTTTTATTTATTTAAAAAAAATTTTTGAGGCGCCTGAAAATTTATTTTATTGCGTTTTACCTGAAACCCTCTGCCATTGCGACATAAACGACTATAATGTGTTTTGTTACGATAATTCTCGTAATCGTTAATAAAGTAGACCCTTCAAAATTCGCAGCACTCCAGATGAAAAAGAAAATCCTAGGCACCAAAAGAGTGTTCTCCTAGAATTCAGAAGAGTTAATTGTCCCGCAACCAGAGGTGGAAAATATGTCGATGGTGTACTCGGGAGTGAACGAATGTACAAAAAAAAAAAAAAAATCGTCCACGTGGCCACACAAGCCAGAGGGCGCTCACCTTGGTCGTTACAGCTGATGTCGCAGCTTGGTGCGCGCCGTCGACAGCGTTTGCGCCGATCATCGTATCCGCAACCTCGGCTATTTTCAATTCCGCGGTATTTCGCTCGAGGTTCCTTTCCTCGTTCTTCGATAATTCTTCGTCGTCGAGAGTCGTCTCCTGGCGCTCCATAATCGTCTCAGGCTGATGTACGAGCTCCTCCTCGACAGGCTCGTCGGCCTGGCTCACCGCGCAGCTCACGTCAGCGGTGTGAATTCCCGAGTCCTCGCGATCCGTGTCGTTGAGAAGTTCAGCGGAGGAGCTCGAAGGCGGATATCTGTTCGAGTAGTCGAGCTCCTCGAGGCTCTGAACTCGCTCGAAGGTGTCCGGACCGCTCGAGGCGTCGGCGTCGAGCGAGTCCAAGCTCCTGTGGAAGGCAGCGCGTGGAACTCTGTACTCCGAATCCGGCGACAAACTCCTCTCGCTCGGCGTCGAATTCTCCTCGTTTATGAAACGCATCAGTTGCTTGTCGACGGGATTCTTCTTCGATGTCTCCTTGCTCTTCGCGCTCGCGTCCAGTCGCACCAGACGGTCCTTGAACATAGCCGAGGCGATTCCGTCGCCGTTCTGAGAAAGCCCCGCTTGTCCCGCTGCTCCGATCTTCGGAGACTCCGAGCTTAATTTTTCGAGACCGGAGAGTCGTCTCGCGCTCTCCGGCTCAGCCGAGCTCGTCTCCCGACTCGTCGGCTTGCCCTCGCGCTCGCTCTTATTTTTCTCAAGGTGCGAGAAACGCTCGCGAATCGAGCTCATGTCGCTCGACAGTCGCTTCATCGTCCTCGCATCCTTCTCGGCAATCTCCATCTCGCTGCTCTGCTTCTCCAGACTCGAGAGACGATCCTTTATCGACTTCGTGCTCGACGAATGAGCAACGTTGTTGTTGTTGTTATTGTTGTTGTTATTTATGTTGTTCGCACGAGTCTCGGTCTTGATCTGAGCCGCTTTCTCGAATATCTCGCGTCTCTTCAGCACGTCGACCTTCGCGATTGCCACGGCGCTGTTCTTCGCCTCGTTCACGGTCTCGTCGTTGTCGTTCGGATTCGCGTTGTCGAGCTTCGCGTCCACATTCACCAGCGATCTTCTCGGTATGTTCTGCGTCACTCTCGAGACGTAACCGCGTATCGCGCCCTCGTAAGTGTACTCTTCGGGCTCCGGCGAGCTCGCCGTTGCCGGAATAACCGAATCGTACGCTCGAGTCTCGTTGTCGTTGTGAAACCTATCGGCGAACGACGATGGCTTTTTCGCGGAGCTCGTCCTGCTCGACGTCTCCGTCGCGACCGTTTCTTCGCACTCAGCTCGGTTCATGTTCTCGTTCGCGTTTCCGTTCTCGTTCACCGCGCTCTCCAGGTCGGAGTGATTCTTCTCAATTTCGCTGTCGCGGTCGCTCTGGAAACGTTAAACGACGGAATAAATACATAAATCGATTTGCTCGTGGCTCACATTTTTTTTTTATGGTGACAAAAATAAAATAAATCGTCACTCACGAGAACGCTCTGCGTGTCGTCGTGAGTGTCCCCGCTGACCGAGCTCTTTCCGCTGCTCGTGCCGATACCCAGATCGCTAAGGTCGTTCGCGTCCTCCTCGTGATACATCGCCAAGCTCATACTCAATTTTCTTCCCCGACTACCGCGCTCCTCCATCATCTCCGAGAACGTTTTGCTTCGTCGCCTCTGCCTGTCGTGCTCCTCGAGCTCGAGCTTCTTCACCTCGACTACCCGTTCGATAATGTGCTCCTGCCGCTTCCTTCGGCTGCTCTTCCAATTATCCAAGTTCTGAAATTATCATTGAAAAAAAAAAAAAAACATCCTTGATTAAAATGCCCGTAATCAAAATTTTTCTCAAAGACCATGCTGTTCAATTAATAATCAATCGAAAATAAAAAATCAATGAACAATGATCATTTCTAAATGTTTAATTCTAAATTCTGAATGATAAATGATAAATGATAAATGATAAATGATAAATTATAAATGATAAATGATACATGATAAATTATAAATCATAAATTGCAAATTAAAAATTAAAAATTGTAAATTAAAAATTAAAAATTAAAAATTAAAAATTAAAAATTGAAAATTAAAAATTAAAAATTAAAAATTAAAAATTAAAATTTAAAAATTAAAAATTAAAAATTAAAAATTAAAAATTAAAAATTAAAAACTAAAAATTAAAAATATAAATTGTAAAATTAAAAATATAAATTGTAAAATATAAATTATAAATTATCAAATATAAATTGTAAAATATAAAATATGAATTATAAAATATAAATTACAAAATATAAATTACGTTATTGAATTGAAAAAAAAATGTATAAAATTGAAATAATTTGACTCACCGATTGCCAGTCCTCCGGATCATCTCGTACCTCTTGCTTTATTTTCTTCACCTCTTGAACTTTTTGGAGCTGCTCCTGGGCAGTTCGGTACAGGGAGCAAGGGCCGACTTTAACGAATTGCAGAGGATTCGTGGCTTGCTTCGGTGGTGTTTTCAGTGTCGTCTTTAATTTCGGAGGTTCGTGAGTGACCTGCGACAAAAATTTATTGCAACATTAATTATCGATTATTCGAAATAAGTGAAAAAAAAAAACGTTTTCGCTCGAACGATCTCAAAACCGAGACAAATTTTGTAACTGGCGAATCCCTCGACTCAATGGCGCGACCACGAAGACGAGAAGCCATCGACGCACACATTGATGCGGAACAGACGGAATTTACAATCGATTTTTCCGCAACCGAGAAGCCGTACAATTGCTACGCTCCAAATTCGTCTCCTCCGTTCCATAATAAAATCTCAACCCGGAACAATTAGCGCGACGACTTTTGTACTAATTTTACTCGCTCACAAATTTACATACTCTCGTGTTATCGATACGACGATAAACCAATGATCTGAGACAGCGCAATTTAAGAGAATATTCCTCATTTTATTTTTAGTTTATTTAATTTTATTTAAATTTTAAAAAAAATTTATTACATTCATTTTTAATTTATTCAATTTTTCTTAATTTATTTAATTTATTTTTAATTCATTCAATTTATCCAATTTATTTAATTTGCTTTAACTATTTTATTAATTTTAAAAAAAGTTTATTTCATTTATTTTCAATTTATTAAATTCATTTTTAATTTGTCGAATTTATTTTCAATGTATCGAATTTGTTTTTAATTCATTCAATTTATCTAATTTATTTAATTTGCTTTTACTATTTTAGTAATTTTTTAAAAAGTTTATTTGATTTATTTTTAATTTATTAAATTCATTTTAAATTTATTCAATTTATTTCTAATTTATTTAATCTGTTTTTAATGCATTCAATTTATTTTTACTATTTTATCAATTTTTAAAAAATTTATTCGATTTGTTTTCAATTTATTAAATTCATTTTTAATTTATTTAATTTATTTTTACTATTTTATTAATTTTTTTAAAATTTATTTTATACATATATTTTTTTTTTAAATTGATATTATAATGATACAAAAAAAATAAAATTTGTGTACTGTGAAAAAAAAGTTTGACTTACAATTCTCTCGTTTCGCCGCTCGGTAGCGGCTGTTTGAGAGGACGGCATCGTCGTCGTACCTTCGCCAGCTCTCCCCCCCTCGACTCGAAGGATCCTCCTCTTTAATGCAGCGCGATTCCTCGCATTGACGGTTCCATTCTAAGCTACGCCTCTGCAACATAAAATTTAAAAAATCTTAATACCGACCGGATTTTATTTATCTTCAAACGCCTCTCGTTTTGTGCTTTTACTAGCAGATTGATTTGGGGGGGGGGGGGGGGGGGGGGATTAAAATTTCACTAAAAAATATATATATTAATCCATGAATTTACTCATGCATTAACATACGAATCGCCGCATGTATTTACACCTATAATTACGCGTGTAATTGCACATGTATTTGCTTATGAAAAAATGTTCAATGTCAACAAAGTTAAATGATTCACGGCTCGTGACAATCATCGACGCGAATAAAAAAATATCTCGACTGACGATTATAGATCGACGCACGACATAACCTAACTTTTCCTAGTCGGAAAATAAAATGCGGTAGAACATATATAAACCGATTCGTCACACTCGCAGTCTCGATAATTCTCAGGAATACACATATATATATATATATATATATATATCATAGAGTATGTTGTACATTGTCGATGAAATAATTGCGAACGCGGAAAGAGTTTGAAAAGTCCGCCGATTCTCTTCAATGGCGGAACGGACCGGGGAGCGGTTGAACGGCACGAAACCGTCGAGTCGTCTGACTTCTCTGCATAACCGTACGCGATACTTAATTGCTATGATTAGAGTTAATTTCGAGATCCGCGTGGCGCAGTTACAGAGTCGGTGGCGATAGTATTCTGTTCGTCTCTCGTTCCTGTTGTTCGCTCGACCAAAACATCGCTTCCGTCTCCGCTTTGAGGAACTGGGCGCAGTTGGGCGGAGCCGGGCGAGCTAAGCCGCGTCCGTGTGTTTACATCGGCGAGCTGCGTCGCGCGTCTCTCTCTCTCTCTCTGTGTGTGTTTACACAGCGGCGCGCGCAACCTTTCCACGAAGTCTCGCGAGTGGTCGGTCGCGCGAGTAAGACGAAACCAAACGCCAATCTCGTCGACGATCCGACGGCACCTTGCGAGGCCCGAAGAATAATTCGAGAATATTCGACGCTACGGAACAATGAACGGGGTTTTCCGAGACGAGAGAGCCGATCGGCAATCTTCGATTTGTCCGTCAAGCCGAGCGTGCCATCCGGAATTGCACGGAGAAATCGAGCCTCGGTGAATATCACGGGTAATGCCATGCAAAATGATTCCACCGTGGCCGATACTCCAGTGAAGTTTTGCGCGGTTAATATTGCTATGACGATAAATAAAATGGAATTCAACGAAATAACATCGAATAAAATAAATAATAAATAATTAAACGGTCCAGTCACGCGTGGGTCTCGAGCGAGGCGTCGAAAAATTCACCGAGTAAACTTGGCCGCGTTCGACTATTAAAAACACTTTTTACAGCTCGTAGACTCGGTTGTCTCGAACTTTCTCAATTTTTATATCTCATCAGTACGGAGATATTATATTTAGGATTCACTGTGCTTTGTATTTCGATTCTGAAACGGAATAAAAGTTTACGGGCCGAACCCCGCCTTTTTACCCCCACCTACCGCAGCGCATTCGCCAGGGGGCGCGACGAAACGCCATAAAACCTGCGCATGCGCATTCGTTCATTACAATCGAGTCTCGATGCACGTATTCGATACTTCGAGTACGAATAAAAAAAAAATAAAAAAAAAGTTGGTGGACGGTCACCCATCCGAGTACTGACCGCGAACGATTCGGCTTGACTCTGGTGACCACCGAAGCCGCACACCATCGCGCATCGACCGCTGTCGCTCCCGATTCAAGCGAACCGTAACCGCGAACAGCGCCATCCGTCGGCGTTCTCGGTCAACCGCTCGTCGATTTCTCGTCTCTGTCGCCCAGTATTTGCGGCGATCCGAACTGACCGCTCTGTCCTGTGTTTTTATTCGCTTGCGTTCACGGCGTTCGCGGGTCGATCTCTCGTCACAGAGAGACGTAGAATCCGTGCGTTCCGTTCGCGTCAGGTCATCAAAACTGTACATCCCAACTGTGCGAGGACGCGCACAACCGGATCGTCGGAAGGAGAAACCGAAGGGGCGGAGAGGAAAATACGTGAGAGACATTCGTTGCCGCAGTTCCGAGGACAAATAACGACGCTCGCATTGTCCTCCACCGACGATCAATGTCCCGGCCAACGCTTAACCTCAAAAGTCCGATGAGATTAAAATACTCGGTCGGTAACAATGCGTCGGTTCGGCGAGCCTCGACGCGTCGTCGGTGACACGGAAAGTATATTACTAAATAAAAATAACCGTCTGGCGAGACTCGATACGTGGGTGTGCCGCGTCTCGACCTCGTCGACGGCAATACCATAGACTGCATTACGATATCTTCCGGGTTCGATAAATCCGGGTTTCATTAAATGAATAAACTGCGCGCGCAGATAACCGAGACGATTGTGTAATTTCGTACTGGCAGTCATATAATCAAGGACTCTTGTCCCGTATCGAAATCAAACGCACGTAGATTAAATATCAGAGAAATAACTTTCGATAAAAATATATTTTATATATATATATATATATATATATATATATATATATATATAGTAACAGAATTTAATTTTTTCAACTAACATTGTCTTCGGCTCGTGCATTCGATCGACTTACGGGTGCTCGTTCGATTACGCGCATGCGCAGTGAATTTCTTCTCGTAAAAAGAACCAAATTTCGGTCAACTACCGACAGTTTCGAAAAAAAAAAAATTCATTTTTATTTGACGTCTGAAATATGACCAATATGCCCGTCTGTTTGAAATTCTCAATTCGATTTTAATTTTTTTTTTTTTTTTTTCAGAAATAACAGTTCTCACCTCGCCGCTCACGGCTACTGTGCCAATCACTGAGCAAACTGTGTCCTCAGCCAACTTCACCCATCAAAAATCCACATTATTAGGTATTCAATAAAAAATCTAGATAAAAAATCCTATTAAAAAAAATATACCAATTATTGAATTTTTTTTCTTTTTATAAAAAATAAAATAAAATAAAAAGAAATCAATATATACGTTTGTTGCAGCACCTTTGAGGAACATAGATTGAATCTACATCAAAGATCCTTCTCCAAAAAAATTCAGACCAAGGTATATTGAAAAATAAAATTTCTTGAATGAAAAATAAATAAAATTAAATGAATATATACGTTTGTTGCAGCACCTTCGAGGAACGTGCATTGTATCTACCTCAAAGATCCTTCGACAAAAAAAATCAGACCAAGGTATTGAAAAATAAAATTTCTTGAATGAAAAATAAATAAAAATAAATGAATATATGCGTTTGTTGCAGCACCTTTGATTAACATAGATTGAATCTACATCAAAGATCCTTCTACAACAAAAATTAGACCAAGGTATTGAAAAATAAAATTTCTCAAATAAAAAATAAATAAAATTAAATGAATATATGCGTTTGTTGCAGCACCTTCGAAGAACGTACATTGTATCTACATCAAAGATTCTTCTCCAAAAAAAAATCAGACCAAGGTATATTGAAAAATAAAATTTCTCGAATGAAAAATAAATAAAATAAAATAAATATATATATATATATATATATTTGTTGCAGCGCCTTCGAGGAACGTACTGTGCACTGAATTTACGCAGTATAGGATGCGAAGAAGAAGCGGTGGCTAGGTCACGGTCGGGGCGATGCCCTCTCCGCACGCTCCTCTCTCGCATCGGAAGAGCAAGACTCTCCCCGCTTCGTTCCTCGTCGTGGTCGTGGAGTCTTTGTCGTCCTCTTCTTCCATTTATTCCTGTTGCTTCTGCTCTCCGCTATGGTCGTATCTCGCCGTCCATGGGACGTTCTCTCCTCGGTGCCTGGTTCGGTTCAGCTTGTTTTGGCCTTGTTCTAACTGTCGCCGAGGAACGTACTCGCCCGTAATAATATGCAAGCGGGCGTTCAGAGTAATGTCTTTCATCGCGAGGACGAGGAGAAGCATGTAGGCGCATCCAGCGAACCGCCCTCGCCGTATCAGCCCGCTATCCTCGATCACGATCTGGTAAAATGTCTCGACGGATTATAGTTAACCCTCTCGCAGTGTCACTTGGATTTTCGAGTCTCCGTATAATCCGGTGCACATCGACGGGTTGTTCACGCCCGAACGGCCACGGCTCCAGACTCGTCCGTGAACATTATAATTATACCAAGATTCGTCCTATCGCGTTTCACTGCTTAGAAAGTAGATTATTAAAATTTTGTATCGAGTCAACGATTCGAATAATTCAATTTACATGAATTCTTGATTCGAACGAATATCCGATTGAAATAATGCTTAATGTGATATTTTATTGTAGTTAATATTTTGTTTTATATTATTCTTTATTGGGATTAATTTTTTTTTTTTAATTCTATGTGTTCGTTTGCCATTGATCGAGGACGCGTGTGGTCGAGCGGGATGGCTCGTTGATTCTGTTAGTTGAATTAAAATTATGATAACGGATTGACTGCGTGACCCGTCACGTCTCTCTCGATTTCCGCTGCCCCGGCCGTGCCCTGTCCGCGTGTATTGTCGACTTGTCCGACGATCTAGGTTAATCGGATCAACTGCATGCCCGACGCGATAATCTGAGAGACGAGAGCGTGGAAGCGAGCGGGCGCTGAATTCGACACGCTCCGGAATAGATTCAACGTTATTCCGTCCCTCGTCCCGTTCGATAATGGCCAAAGAGCAACGCACTCGACACGTCCGAATGAGAAAAAATTTGCTTCTCGTTCGTTTCGTCTCACTTCTCGCCCGCTACGCTATTATAAATTTTCCAGACAACGATTTTTTAATGTGTCGACGAACGATTAATATTCAATAACTTGCCAAGATCCTCGAAAAATAATTCACGCGACACGCACATTTTTTTTTTCTTCAGAATATTAGAAATATTTTTTTGATAAATTAAAAAAATATATTTGTCCGAAATATTTTATCGATATCGAATGAATAATTATTATTATCACAAACGAGTTTTGCATTGCGTAATCGTGAAGCGGGAACGGAAAGTTACTGCAGTAGGTCTGTCGGGAATGTAACAGCCAGTTCTGAAAATCCAACCGAGGTGGCTTTTGTATGGTCTGCAATATTAATTTTTTTTTTTTTTTTTTTTTTTTTTTTTTTTTTTTTTTTTCCCTCGTCCGACGAGAAACCGCAACGAGTGCGCGAGTACGAGCGTTCACCGAGATATCCCGCTCTCGACGGGGTGTCCCGAGCGCGAGTTCTCCTTTGCCACCGATTCCTTCGTCATTCGCAAATCCATGAGGAATTCCGTGATATATTATAATTTTCTGTACGACTCTCGCGCGCGCAATTATTTACAACCCTCCCGTGTCTCCCTTCTGGGATAGATTCAAACGATCTGAAATATCGGTATGTGTTCTCGTTCGCTCGTGTACCGGGCACGCACGTTGCGCTCGGCAATCTGGCAAAGTGCCTATTTCGAGTTCCTTCCCATTCATCCTCCGGTGCTCGTTTCTATTCTCGCTGATGCTTCCACAGCGCCGGTTCGGATCCCATTACGCTATCTCGCTGAAACTCCAAGCTTATCAGATATACATAAACATTTTTTCCTTATCTCAACCGCGCACATCCGTTGACCGTCAAATTCGAAACTCCATAGTGGATTTACTGGTGCAACCGCGTCCGATAATCGCGCCGATATATTCGCCGATGAATAGACGTTTATCGAGACTCCTCTTCTCCCGCACATCAGTCTCCGTCGGTGGCGTTAAATCGACGGTGTTGACTCGGTTATGTTGACTCGATGGAGTTGAATCGGTTATGTTGACTCGATGGAGTTGAATCGGTAATGTTGGATAATTGGTGTTGGATCGGTAGCGTTGACTTATTCGTGTTGATTCGGTGATGTTGACCTGGCGGTGTTGATTCGATTATGTTCACTCGGTTATGTTGACCTGACGGTGTTGATTCGGTTATGTTGACTTGGGGTTGTTGATTCGATGATGTTGACTCGGCAGAGTTGAATCGGTGATGTTGACTCGGTAATGTTGACGCGGCAGTGTTGAATCGGTCATGTTAAATCCGAAGTGTTGACTCGGTTATGTTAAATCCGAAGTGTTGACTCGCTGATGTTAAATCCGAAGTGTTGACTCGCTGATGTTAAATCCGAAGTGTTGACTCGGTGATGTTAAATCCGAAGTGTTGACTCGGTGATGTTAAATCCGAAGTGTTGACTCGCTGATGTTAAATCCGAAGTGTTGACTCGGTGATGTTAAATCCGAAGTGTTGACTCGCTGATGTTCATCCGAAGTGTTGACTCGCTGATGTTAAATCCGAAGTGTTGACTTGCTGATGTTAAATCTGAAGTGTTGACTCGCTGATGTTCATCCGAAGTGTTGACTCGCGGATGTTAAATCCGAAGTGTTGACTCGCCGGTATTAAATCCGAAGTGTTGACTCACCGGTATTAAATCCGAAGTGTTGACTCACCGGTATTAAATCCGAAGTGTTGACTCGGCAATGTTGAATCGGTAGTGTTGACTAAGTAATGTCGAATCCGAAGTGTTGACTCGGTAACGTTGAATCGGTAGTGTTGACTAAGTAATGTCGAATCCGAAGTGTTGACGCGGCGACACGCACCCTGACCGTAGAAACAATCACGATCCGAACACGGGACAATCCACCGATTCGGCCGATTTTCCTCGAGAGTTTCGCCGATTCGCGCGAACGCACCGTATCTATGCCACGGGGAGCGAGGATGCGACGCAATCGTCGTCTCTATTTGTCCCCCGTCGCCACCGTCCCGAGGAGGGAAAACTCCAAGGTGAGCCGAGGAGGAGGCTCGGGGAACGCGGACCGCGGGGAGCGAGCTCGTGGAGCAACACGAGTGAGGTTCGTCGACCTCGTGGCTACCTTTTACTACCGCGCCGCAGGAGCTTCGAGGCTGCCTCTACTGTTGGCCACGGGCGAGTTTCAGCCACCGGCTCTCTCTCTCTCTCTCTCTATCTCTCTGCCGTAGTGGTGGAAGTCGCGGTACCGCTACCACTTTGCAAGTATCGGCACTCGCGGGCATACCCACGGCGCGAACTCTTCGCCGTGCGCAACCCCGGCCCGCCGCGACCGGGAGAGCGTCGCTCTCCTGCACGGGAGCGCGCGCACGGACGATTCTCGTAACAACCCCATTTCACCGCCGGAGATTGGAAGTTCATTCTGGACAAGCGAGTACTCAACCGTAGGCCTGAACACCCACCAACAACCGCGAGCTCAGTTAATTTTTCTCCGACACGCATAATGTGTTACATCATTTAATACCATTTTCTAATGCACAGTACTCGGCTGTGACTGAGACTGGGAAACGTGCGAATCATTAATTTCTATGTCAGTGTGTCCATCAAAATTTACCAAGTACTATCGAATCCTTTAAATTCTAGAAATTATTTTTTTACACCTGGAATGAGATCAAACTAATTCAATTTTTTAAAAAATTTAAAAAAACTGAAGACACAAAGAATTCTAAAAAATATTTCGATTTCACAATGTCACTATTATTTCAATGAAAAATAATCAGCAAAAATTGATATTCGAGTAAATGTGACGAATTTTTTTTTTTTTTTTTTCAAGATATTTTATCGGTGTATTATTTGAATATAATTTATTGTTTCCAGGTGTCGTTGGGAGTGCACGGGGTGGAGTGAGAGGCCGACTGGTAAGCCACGACGGTGTCTCGGTCCGGATTCGTTGAGAGTCATTAGAAAGTCGGGTCGCAGCGGCGCTCGGTAATTAAATAATCGACGTGCCAGTCGGTATGTCCGTAGGCGTTAATTCGGCCGTACAAAGTAGCGACGCACGTGGATCAGCCGGATAGGCCAAATAAATCTCGAGCTGCGACGGACACGAAATAAAAATCTCGACCAATTTTCCACGCTAAAAAAAATATCCTTAAGAAAAAAAAAAAAATCACGATTATCCGAAGCTTTTTCTTCCGCACACACAGTTTTAATTCGACGTTCCAATTAAACTCTGCGAATAATTCCAATATTCGTCGGATTTCTGTGATATTTTTTTGTCCAAAAAAAAAATTTCACTCGCGTCCAATAAAAAATTCTAATTAAAATTCTATTTGAAAAAAAAAAAAGAAAAAAAAATATCAAATAATAATTATTATCGTTGAGTCGGGTGAAACTGTGGCGCGTGATAAAAACGTCCGGGCACGAAAAATATTGAGATTCTCGACGAGGGAGGGATTCGAGCGACGGAGGAACGAAATTCCAAGCGACGAGCGAACGTGAAGCAGCACCGGGCATAGCGTGCGTTCCTTACGTTCTTTATTCCGGCCGGAGGAGGAGAGCCACGGTGTCGACCTTCCAAGGCCACCGAGAAGGTTCAGCGGTGGCGATTCGCGGATGAAGAGACCGTGGAGAAGGGAATTCGATTTTCCCACGGGACGAAATGACGAATTCGTCGAATTTCCAAAAGCCTTTTTTTTTAATATCATTTAATTTCTTCTTTTTTTTCCCTATCAGGCGGTTGAAAAAATTCCACGCTCCAGTGCAATTTTTCAGATTCTCTGCGTGACGATGGAAAAATTAACGCGAATGGTGGTCGAGGGACGAGCGTGAATTTATCTGGAAAGGCGAATTCCGAAAAGTCAGAGGCAGCGGCGCGAGAGCGATACGCGGAATCGACCGGGCCCGGCGTATTTATTTTTCTCGTCTCACACGACGCCGTCGTCCTTTCACTCCCGACGGGAACATCTGTCCGGCGACCCGGAGAGTCGAAGGTCGGACCGAGAAGAGTTCCTTGGCTCGCGCGGCTCGAAAGTGTCGAAGGATATAAATCGGATCCTTTGGGACGCACGGAGGTGCGGGGTAAGACGGAATAGCACTGTGGAGGATCACGCACTATTTTCACGAGTTTTCGTACCTTTTTTTTTTCTCTGACGAACGGAAAGTCCTTTCGGTGCTTCTGCTTCAAGGTTTTTTTTTGTTTTTTTTTTTTCACTTTTTTTTTTTTTGTATTTCTTTCTGCGGACAAGCCCGACAGCACTTGAGACGATCGGGACGACTTTTGCGAATTTCCCTCCGGATTTTCACGCGTCCACCAGAGTCCTCGAAAAATTAAGACACACGCTCGGCAAATTAATGACCCGACGCCGATTTAATCGCCTCGCTCCGTCGGTAAAACAGGAAGGTCCAATGTGTGTCTTTTGGATTTTCCTCGTGCGATCGATTGCCAAGAAAAAAAGCGAAAAAAAAATAATGAAATTGAAAAAACCGTACGAGCCGTACGGAAAGATTTTTGCGGTCCGGTCGTTAACGTCGCACGCATGCGCGTCGAATCTGACACGCTATCCGCGAACGGAAACACTGTGCGTTCACCGGATTCCGTTTACGAGAGACGTAACGACAAACTGTTGGCGGGTCGCGCGGCTTCCAATGCAATCGCACCGGGCTGAGAAAACCCGAGGACCAAAACTTTTCGTCGGACAGGCGACATTTTATATATAAATCTATATATATATATATATATATATATATAGAGAGAGAGAGAGAGAGAGAGAGAGAGTGGGGCAAAATGGTCACACTTGAAAAAATATAACGATTAATAAAAATATAATATTTTTTTTACCACATACTATTTTTTTGAACTATTATATGTGACTGGTCCATCTTACCCCACCATCGCCTATATACTTCAATCCTACAGTCAAAACCTATTTCACGTGTAATCCGTATGTAAAAAAAAGCATTTTCACACCGGGTTGTAATGGATTAAGATTGTATTATGATGTATATATAGAGTGGGGCAAAATGGTCACGCTTAAAAAAATACAATTAATAAAAAAAATATAATATTTTTTTTACCACATACCATTTTTTTAGCTATTATATGTGACTGGTCCATCTTACCCCACAATCTCCTATATACTTTAATTTTATTGGTGAAACCTATTTCACGTGTAATCCGTATTTTAAAAAAAGCATTTTCACACCCGGTTGTAATGGATTAAGATTATATTATGATATATAGAGTGGGGCAAAATGGTCACCGCTTGAAAAAATACAATATTTTTTTAACCACATACCATTTTTTTTTACCTATTATATGTGACTGGTCCATTTTACCCCATCAATCTCCTATATACTTCAATCCTACAGACAAAACCAATTTCACGTGTAATCCGTATGTGGAGAAAGGGGAATTCGAAGCGATGCGCGCGTTTCGGGAATTTGAAACAGTTATATGAAAAGAAATATGGAGCTGTTTCGACGCGGAACAACCCACTAAATTATGATCGCCCGTCCGAGATTAAGATTATGTCACGTTGACGCGCAGAGTGGGTCAAACGGAGAATCCCGCGAATCATAACGGAATGTCGATATCATCGTGTTCTCCTGTATAGGATTTTTTCAAGATTGTCCGTCGCTGGTCCATTTTGCCCCACCGAAAAAAAAAAAAAAAAAAAAAAAAAAAAAAAAAAAAATAAGCGGTGCTTTATGAGAGTCCATTTTGCCCCACATTTTCCATCGGTCCGTCGCTAAATTTCAAAGTACTCGTCGAGGTCATCGGACAGAAGTGAAAACACTTCCGAAACCATCGAACAGCCTGAAGAGTCGGGCTGGTCCATTTTGCCCCACATTTTCCATCGGTCCATCGCGAAATTTCAAAGGTCTCATCGAGGTCATCGGACAGACGTTGAAAACACTTCCGAAACCATCGAACAGCCTGAAGAGTCGGGATGGTCCATTTTGCCCCACATTTTCCGTCGGTCCATCACTAAATTTCAAAGGACTCATCGAGGTCATCGGACAGACGTTGAAAACACTTCCGAAACTATCGAACAGCCTGAAGAGTCGGGCTGGTCCATTTTGCCCCCCCCCCCCTCTCATTTTCCCGTCTACACGTTTAGAGAGAATTCAGAAATATTGGAAACTCCAAACAGCATCCGGCGAGGGTCTCGTTTAAGCGCGGTCGTTATCCAACGGTCCAAGGACGTTTGGCTTTCAAAGGTCATTCCGTTGTTCGATCGAGGGAGTCTCGAGGACAAAGAGGAATACGCGAGAACGGAATGGGAGCGTCGCTAGCCGACGAAGGAGACGAGGGTGGAGCTCTGAAAAAAATAATAAAGGAGGAGCGGCGCGAGATAAAGCGTTGGTTGGTCAAGGGAGAACCGACCGGTGGCGGAAATGCCGACATCATTTTTCCATCCGGTCGTCGGATTTTAGCCTGAACGGACTGTTCTCAGGTTCCCAGGACGATTATGTCACATTGGACGGAAGGAAAACGCGATTGTAATGAAAACGCGGAGCAACCTGGGAGCGATTGTAATTTTTCATTATTGTCATTTTGTTTCAACGGAGAACAGAAATTCTCGATATAATAAAAATGAGAATACAATTAGAGAGTATTTGTGTTACGTCACGAAATCGTCGATCTCGAATGATTCGCAGCTGAGGACGATTGAATTTGCCTGTTCTTTCGAAACGTTCACTAAAATGCCTCGCGAAATCGCCGAGTTCCCAGCGTTATTATTATTATTATTATTATTATTGCATTAAGCTACAAATAATTCGAGTTCAGCAATTCACAGTGATATTCCAAAAAAAAAATTCATATCCGTTTGTAATTCGTTAAATTCGTTTCTTCTCTCAACTACAATTAGTCATTTCTTTTCGATTGTTTTTTTATTACCGTAATTTTCCCGTTATGCGCAGTCGCGACTGTCAATAATGTATTTTTATTATAACGCGGGTAGGACAGAAGCGGCGATAAATTCAACAAAAATGGAAAATTAATTTCGATTATTACCGTTATTATAATTGGCATTTAATGGAGGGAATTCGTAGATAATTTTGTGACGTTGAAATGTGTTTGCGGAAAATGTTCGAGGAGGAAACACGATCCGCGGTTAATGCGATTCGTGCCATGGGAATTTTATCGAGACGCGAGAAAATTCGCTCTATCTCGGATGCGTTTGGATCCGAGCGCGTGGAGCGAGACGATTGCCGCGGCGCTGAACGCTTCCCCGACGTACATATATGTAATCGAATCGAGAAAGTTAAGTGGAAGCTCGGACTGGCTAAGCGACATGGGAGAAACGAGCGACTCTCTCGCATTCTCAGGCACTGGCATTGAAAATTGAAGGTAAGCGAGGCTACCCGAGATAAATAAAAATTATGAAATCGACTGTTCGGTTATTTCCGGTAATGCCCGATTCTATCGTCGATGCTCTGTTACGCAATAATAAAATTATTTTATTTGAGCAAAGTACGAATTAAAAAAAAAAAAAAAAATTTATTAAAAGATTTGAATTTAAATTAAATTATTTGGTACAAAAAGATTTTTTCGAATTTAATTGTTCTGAATAATTATTAAAAGAAAAAAAAAAAAAAAGAAGATTTACAATTGCATGATATTTAAGGTGAACGACCCAACGACTGACCACCTGAGCTCCGGATGGGCATTAAAATCTTTTTGAAAATTCTTCAAATTTAATTAACAGAAACACATTTTTTTTTTTTTTTTTTTTTTTTTTTTTTAATTACTCTTAACTACGATTTACGACGAAAGGTGAGTATGCAGCATGTAAATAGAATTTTTATTAATCGTCGACAATATGATCGACGAATTAATCGACCCACGGTCAGTAATTGGGTCGTTCACCTTATTCCTCAAACTAATTTAATATTCGATGGATTAATCGTCCCTGAATTAAAAAAAAAAAAAATTTCTCGCTGTACGAGCGTTGACGCAGATTCGATATTGTCATACGTGTACCACGCTATTGTACCCGTTACGTCGGTTACGTGTCCCGTGAAACGAGGAAACGTTTCTACCATATTGCACGTACAGTCGAGGCGTGGTCGAGCCAGACTCGAGTACCGAACCGGTGACTACCGTCATTGTCGTATGTCAGCCTACTGTCCAAACGCAACGTTGATGCAACACTGCACGCACAAGTGCACGTTATGTAATCGACAAAAAAAAAATCCAAGATCATAAAAAAAATATACAAAATAATACCAATTTTTAAATCAACCTCAAATAAATCATATATATATATTTTAGAAACTTAGCAAAAAATTGACTAGCCAAAAAATCGACTCCAACGGGCTTTTCGTGGAAATTTTTTTAAATAAATTATTTCTGCCGCTTTGCATTTATTGTCGTCTTAATTAAAAAATGCCTAAAAATATCCAGATAATTCAGTCGAGTCGCCAAACATGAATTTAATATTGATTTCGATATCTCAACGATATTCAACAATTTTCCATTGTCAATGCTCCAAGATACGTATCAATTTGTACCAGCCCGGGCGGTCAGTAATTGGGTCATTCACTTTGAATCTCGTTTTTTTTTCTCGAGCACGTCGTGGCTCAAAAAAAAATTAAATAAATTATGGAAAAAAAATTCGTAACGGTGACGCAATAATTTTTCGACTGGACAAGTGGAGCGTCGTGGCTCAAAAAAAATTAAGTAAATTATGGAAAAAAATTCGTAACGGTGACGCAATAATTTTTCGACTGGCCAAGTGGAGCGTCGTGGCTCAAAAAAAATTAAATAAATTATGGAAAAAAATTCGTAACTGTGACCCAATAATTTTTCGACTGGCCAAGTGGAGCGTCGTGGCTCAAAAAAAATTAAATAAATTATGGAAAAAAAATCGTAACAGTGACGCAATAATTTTTCGACCGGATAATTTTTCGACGTGCCGATAAATTCATTAATAATTCACAATAATTCCACAATCTTTCGATTATCCGACAGACAAAATTTTTTTAATCTGTCGACCTGTGAATTTATAAAATTACAAAAATATTAATTTGTAAATTGATTTTTTTTTTAATTTTTTAATTTTTTTTTTAAATACCAATCTATTGCAATTTGTCGATTGACTTGTAAATTTATGATAATTCATTCCATTGCCGTATCCTGAAAATAAAGCTGTCCGAAGCAAAAATGCACGTCGACCGAAGAATTTATACGGTCGGGATCGACACGCCACGATTTCGTAACAGCTCTCAGCGCTAATAGTCGTGTTAATAGCACAACCGCTCATGTTTGTAGGAGTGGGGAGCAAAAAAAAATTCACGATAGATTAATATATTAATATATCAATTTATATTAATATATTAATATATCAATTTGCATTAATATATTAATATATCAATTTGCATTAATATATTAATATATCAATTTACATTAATATATTAATATATCAGTTTACATTAATATATCAATATATCAATTTATATGAATATATTTATATATCAATATATATTAATATATTAATATATCAATTTATATTAATGTATTGATATGTCAATTTATTGAATAATAATTTTTTTTCGATATATATTAATTTCAATTTATCGTTAAATTTATTCACTGATTTATTAATTTATTATTATTAATTCTCATTGGCGTATTATGGAAATAAATTGGATTTTTAGCGAAAATCCAAGTCGACCAAAGAATTTATACGGTCGTGATCGACACGCCGCGATTTCGTAACAGCTCTCAGTGCCAACACTCCTAGCAATAGTACAATCGCTGATGTTTGTTGCAGTGGGAGCGAGGGGGAAAAAAAAAAAAAAAAAAAAAAAATTCACGCTCTCGGCGGCCTTGGTCGACGCCGAAGGGGGGGAAAAAGGGAATCGCACGATCGAACAACGTCTCGACCCATATGTGTAGTCGCGATATTTACCACGCAATACCTATATATACATACATACATATATATATATATATATATATATATATATATATATATATATATATATATATATATATAATGCTTAAATATATGAAATTAAACAAAAAAATTTAATTAAAATTTTTTTTTTAATAAGAAATTTTATATATATATATATATATATATAGTTGGACGGTGTTTTAATGAAAATTCGTAGGCGGTTAATTCGCTGAACGTAAAGGGGAATAAAAATTCGAAAATCGTGGAGGGGAATTGAGTTTGAGACAGGGAGATTTAAAACGGGGATCGAGACGATTCGGCGGGCTTGGCACGATCGCAGCAGCCGGAGAGCTATCGATCTCACCCGTCCTCGCATATTCCATCGGTCGTTATCCCCCTTAAATATAGTATAGACGAGGGAAGCTGCCAGCAATTCTATATATATATATATATATATATATATATATATATATATATATATATATATATATATATATATATATACACGGCTGTGCGTGTATTTATCTGCGCGGATAAATATATTTATATATAAACCTTTCGATGAAAATATTTGAATATTTTGAAATAACGTAATTTAAAAAACATTAATTTGGGAATTTCAATCACTGAAAATATCGCGACGCGACAAAACTCTTGTATCGACATTACAGTGACGAAAATTCTTGAAATTATTTGGGGAAAAAAAAAAAAAAAAAATGCATAGAAAGATAGTTTAAATTTCTATAATTACTCTAAAGAAAAAAAAAAAAAATTCGCAACAAAATTTTTTGTTTGTGTCGATTAAAATTGTTTTTGTGTCGATAAAATTTTTTTTTCGTGTCAATTAAATTTTTTCTTGTGTCGATTAAATTTTTTTTTCGTGTCAATTAAATTTTTTCTTGTGTCGATTAAATTTTTTTTTTGCGTCGATTAAATTTTTTTTCGTGTCGATTAAATTTTTTTTCGTGTCGATTAAATTTTTTTTCATGTCGATTAAATTTTTTTTCGTGTCGATGAAATTTTTTTTTGCGTCGATTAAATTTTTTTTCCGTGTCGATTAAATTTTTTATTTGTGTCGCTCGACTCTCGGCGATAAAAATAACGCGCGACGAGACGGTTTTGCCGCTGAAATTTTTTCGCTCTATCGACGGTGGAGAGACGAGTGCGAAATGGGAGAGTCGCACAGGTCGCGCTTAGCGAGGATCGTGGGAATTGGGCTTCTCCCCGTCTCCGTTCCCGTGTTTATCGCGAGCGAAAGTTTTTTTCCCCCCTCGCCCCGCCGATCGGAATTCGCGCGCATGCGCACCGGGAACGGCAATGCGCGTGAGGAATCTTACGGTGCAATTGAATTCCCGGGAGAAACGAGCGATTAATCGTGGGATTTATTAGCGATCAATGTCATCGACGCAAAAGACATTTCGGATAACGATTCGGATACGAGACATTGGAGAGTTCGTTAAAAAAAAATCATTTGGGAAAATTTAATCGAGAATTTAATTTGAATGTACTTTTAAATAATTTATTGAGAAATTCATCTGGATATTCGTCGAGGAATTTCATCGAATAATTCGTTTGATAATTCATTTAAAAAATCCATCGAATAATTCATTTTTAAATTCATCGAATAATTCATTTTTAAATTCATCGAATAATTCATTATTAAATTCATCGAATAATTCATTATTAAATTCATTTGAAAATTCATTTGAAAGTTCTTTTAAAAATTCATTCAAAGAATTTACCGAATAATTCATTTGAAAATTAATTTGAAAATTCATTTGAAAATTCATTTGAAAATTCATTTGAAAATTCATTTGAAAATTCATTTGAAAATTCATTTAAAAAATCCATGTGAAAATTCATTCAAAAATTCATTTAAAGAATTCATCGAATAATTCATTTAAAAATCCATTGAAAAATTCATTAAAAAATTCATTGGAAAAGTTCATGAAAAAAATTCATTTAAAAATCCATTAAAAAAATTAATTTGAAAATTCATCAAATAATTCATTTAAAAATTCGTCGGATAATTCATTTAAAAATTCATCGAATAATTCATTTAAAAATCCATTTAAAAATTCATTAAAAAAATTCATTGAAAAAATCCATTTAAAAATTCATTTAAAAAATTCATTTAAAAAATCCATTTAAAAATTCATTGAAAAAATTCATTGAAAAAATTCATTGAAAAAATTCATTGAAAAAATTCATTGAAAAAATTCATTGAAAAAATTCATTGAAAAAATTCATTGAAAAAATTCATTGAAAAAATTCATTGAAAAAATTCATCCCAAAATTCATCAAATAACCGTAATAAGAATTTCATGACTTCACCTCATCAAAACGTGAGATGCAAAAACCGCAAAGCACATGTTTTCCCCCGAATCACCCTGAAAAATTCGGTCTCACCCAAAATTCCACAATAGTTCTTGAGCATAGCCGCGCCACGGTGTAGGAGTCTGCCCGAAAAAAAGAAAGAAAAAAAAAAAAAAAAAAAACCTCCTCGGCGTGGGTGCTCGTGGTGACTGGCCGGTCTGACCGACCTCGCGATCGTCTTAACGGTACACGGAACGCGAGAGTGCTCGCTCGTGTTACTGTTCGCGTCGCTGGATCTCTCGCAAAGTTTCCGAGACGAAGTTTCATCGCGACGCATATACAGAGAAAGAGAGAAACGACAAGGTCGTCCTCGTCGGTCCGGTCGAATCCACGAAAGGGAGCGAAGGCCGAATACCTAGAGCCATTATTATTTTCGTTATTATTATTGTTATTATTATTATCATCGTTATTTTTTTTTAATTTTCGTTATTATTATTATTATTATTATCATCGTTATTTTTTTTTTAATTTTCGTTATTATTATTATTATTATTATTATTATTATTATTATTATTATTGTAGCCAATTGTTTATAAATGCGACTGAATAAAAAGGTGTCGAAACAAATTAATATTTATTTATATGAATTTTTTTAACTATTAATTTGTTCAGATATTTAAAAAATTCCTCAATAACCCGACATATTATTATTATTATATCCGATTATTTTTTAATATTATTATTATTATAACCGAGTGTTTAAAAATGCGACCGAATAAAAAAACCGTCGAGACAAATTAATATTTATTTGTATGAATTTTTTTTAAAGAATCGATACGTTTGAAAATAAAACGATAATTCAATGAATTATTATTATTTTTGATTTTGTCTCATTCCGTGGGAGTCGCGCGACGGGAGATTGCGCCGAGTCTCCTCGATGGAATTGCATAACGGTCGGCCACATTGGTCCGCACATGCACGAGTACGGGACGGAATAAACACCGCGCGAGTCGCGCTCGGAGACTGCGCCGACGGCCGAGAATCAGACGGGCGCGAGTCCATTCGCCTGACGGCGAAAGAGCGCGGACTTTTGCTGATTATTTTTTTTTTTTTTTTTTTTTTTTTCAATTTTTTTTTCCAAATTTATCAACCGGCAATTTTTTTCTATTTCAAGATAATTCAGGTGGGAATTGTGGATTTTTTTTTTTTGTTGCGACGTGACGGGTCCGTGGAACGAACCGGGAATAATAATGTGCGACGTGAACGATAAATCGTTGTTAATAATTATTTCCGTCGAGTGTCGCGAGTGCGCGTACGAAGGGTCGTGCCGAAAATTCGCGAGTCGGCCGGGAATGCCGAGAACGTTGGGGCGAGGAACGTGAACGGCGCGACAACGGTATCGTGCGTATGTTTTTGCAGCTTTAAGGACCCGCGGGGACGAGGTCGACGACCGCGACCCGTGCACCAAACACGCTCGCCGTTCTCGCCCTTCGTCAAATTCTTCATGTTTTTTTTTTTTTTTTTTTTTTTTTTTTTTTTTTTTTTTTCCCCCCACGGACGAGTCACTCTTGTGCGATCGAATTTGGAGACGATTTTTTCCTTCTTTTTTTTTTAAATTAAAAAATTGTAAATCTTTAATTTTTTTTTTTTTTTTTTTTTTTTTTTTTTTTTCAAAATAAATATTTATTTCACGGAACTGAGTATTCAATTCGATGGAAAATTAATATGTAGGTGATGCGAGTAAACATTTGTTGACCCGGTCGCGTCGAATAAATATTTCTCATAATTACATATTTATTTTATAGAAAACCTATTTATAAACCAATGAATATTTATCTGACACGTGTAAGCATTTATTTGTGAATTAATCCTGACAAATAAATGTGTGTTACGGAAAAAAAAAAAAAAAATTATTCATTTTATACAAATAAGTACTTGTTTAACACAAATAAATATTTATTTTATACAAATACGTAGTTATTGAACACAAATAAATATTTATTTTATACAAACAAGTACTTATTTAATAAAAACAAATATTTACGTGATACGAATAAACATTTATTTACGGATGACTCGTAAAATAAATTTAAAAAAAAAAAAAAAAAAAAAAAAGAAGCCCGCTTATCGGTCAAAGCTAGCACGTTATTCTCTGACCCACTGAGCGGCGGTGATTTTTCCTGCGTTTACGCTCGACTTGCGCCGCGGATGCCGCGGTGCGTGGAAATATTCCACGCTCGACTTGAGCGACTCGTTTTTTTTTTTTTTTTTTTTTTTTTCCCACGCATCGCTAGACCTCGCGAAAACAAAGTCGAAATTCAACGATTCATAAAAACCGCAGTCCGTCGACGCAGCGAAAAAATTAAAAAAATAAAAAATAAAAAAAAAAATAAAAATAATATTAAAAAAAATAATAAAAATAATTAAAAAAAAAAAAATAAAAAAATGATAATAATAAAAAAAATTGAAAAAAAAAAAAAAAAAAAAAAAAAAAATAAACCGCAACGGAAAAGTATCCGATGACCGGGTATGACCGAGTACGGCCGCTGAATGGCGCGCGTCGCGATGACTTCCGGTTTCGCATTTACACCGAACCGTGAATGGAGAAATCAAGCCGACACGGAAGCAACTGTTGTTCCTTTCCGAGGCCGCTGGCACCGTTTGCTGACAATGGAAACTCGGAATATAAAAGACCAAACGAAAAAAAAAAAAATATATATATATATATATTTTTATTTATTTATATTTTTATTTATATTTTTATTTATATTTATATTTTATTTATATTTTATTTTAATTTAATTTAATTTTAATTTAATTTTTATTTTTTAAAATATTTTATTTATATTTACATTTTATTGATAGTCTCTTGTGGCTGAAAGATTTATTTCGAGACCGTGCAACGTTCTTTGTATTTCCTTACGCACGTCGATTAGTCCGGATAACAAAAAAAAATAATTATTTTTAATTATTTTTCGTTGGGGCAGGTGAAAAAAAAAAAATGGAATCTTCGGCGCTGCGCTGGTAACCTTGAAATTAAATTCACGCCTATAAATATATCGATACGGTAGCGACGGGGCAGCGATTCGTCGAGGGCCTTGAATTTCGGAGAGAGTCTCACGAGCCCTCGACGAACCGACCGGTTGGTGTTTACTCGCCGATCGCCCTCGTCTTTTCCAATGAACTCCGACGGCAAGAATAGCGATGTGAGTCGCTAACGAAGATGGTAAAATTACCCGCTATTTGAGACGTAAAAAAAACCTCGAAAAATAATCGGAAGAATAATTCAGTTAAATATTCCAAAAAAATAATTCGTCAAATAATCCGAAAACATAATCAATTAAATAATAAAAAAAAGAAAATCGGTCAAATAATTCGAAAAATAATCAATTAAATAATTTAAAAAAAAATCGGTCAAATAATCCGAAAAATAATTAATTAAATAATTTAAAACAAAAATCGGTCAAATAATTCGAAAAATAATCAATTAAATAATTTAGAAAAAAATCCATCGAGTAATCCTAAAAATAATCAATTAAATCATTTTTTTTCAAATCCGTCAAATAATCAATTAAATAATTAAAAAAAAAAATCGGACAAATAATTCGAAAAATAATCAATTAAATAATTTTTTTTAAATCCGTCAAAAAATCCATTAAATAATTTAAAAAAAAATCGGACAAATAATCCGAAAAATAATCAATTAAATAATTTTTGTTAAAAATCTATTTTATTTATTTTTTTTTATTTTTTTTATTTTCCCCCTCAAGTCACGGCTCGACGACGGTCATTCGAAATTTGCTTCGACCGCGAATCACCGCATCGGCCACGACCGGCAACGCAGTTATATTCCAACGTGCCTCAACAACGGCGCAAAATACCGCGAAGCTGCGGCTGCTGCAATTACGCTTTACTTCAGAATTTCATCTTTCCTCACTCTGTTTCACCTTTCCCTCGTTCCTCGAGTCTTTCTCCGACTCCCCCCCCCCCCCTCCCCCTCCCCCTTCCCCCAAAGGATTTTCATCTACCGTTGTCGGCGGACGGTAAATTAAATTAAATTAAATTTAAGAAAAAATTAAATTAAAAAAAAAAAAAAAAAAAAAAAAAAAACTCGTCGAGGGGAAAAGAGGAAAAATGAGAATTGCTGTATTATAATGTTTTATAATGATGACGGGCGTTGAGAGAAAAATTACGACGGAATTATTCGTCGCGATTTTGTCGCCAACCATTAATTATAATAAAATTATTGTACGGTTGGCGTTTAAAATTGAGCTTTTGAATTTACGGTATTCAATGAAATTAAAAAGAAAAAAACGGTATTAAAAAAAAAAAAACAAAAAAAAATTTGAGCATTTAATTCATTTAATAAATTCTCACAGCCCATTTTAGGCACAAAAATAATCTTCGACATTTTCAAATCTTTCTCTTCTCCAATCGATGGAAAAAAAATTATTATAATTTTTTGTTTTTTTTTTTCTCTAAATAATAGATTTTCTAAAAAAAATTACATTAAATGCCAACTATAAAAAAAAAAAAAAAATAGAGCATTTAATTCATTTAATAAATTCTCAAAGCCCATTTTAGTTACAAAAATAATCTTCCACACATTTTCAAATCTTTCTCTTCCTCCAATCGATTTACAAAAAATTATTATAATTTTTTTTTTTTTCCCTCTAAATAATAGATTTTCTAAAAAAAATTACATTAAATGCCAACTATAAAAAAAAAAAAAAAAAAAAAAATAGAGCATTTTATTCATTTAATAAATTCTCAAAGCCCATTTTACGCACAAAAATAATCTTCCACACATTTTCAAATCATTCTCTTCCTCCAATCCATTTAAAAAAAAAAAAAAAATAATAATAATTATTATTATTATTATTAATTTTTTTTTTCTAAAAAAAAAAAAAAAAAAACAGATGAGACGAAACTGCGAAAGCAACGAGTGCAGCACGGGTGTGAGGAGCGACGGGCGCTTTCTAAATTCATCTCCTCTATCGATGTATCCACCGTACTCGTGTACACGATGAGGCTCGGCGCGTCTCACTTTCACCCCGCTTCGATTGTTGCGCGACCGTTCCCGTCGAATTGGCTCGATCCCCATCGATCAATCTACGCTCTCTCGCTTCCTCCGAGAGTCCGTCGAGGTGGAGAAAACTCACGGCGTCAAATGACGCCGAACCGAATGTAGTTGGACCTTCGAAAAGAGGTGAAGGAGGGGGAGATTATTGGGGGGGGGGGGGGGGGGGCGTCGAGACTCAATAATAGGAATGAACGTCGAGTCCCATTAAATTTTCGTCCTCGTCTCAACTTCTCGACATCTTAATAAAATAAAATAAAATAAAATGAAATAAAATAGAATAAAATAAAATAAAATAAAATAAAATTTATTTTATTATATTTTATATTTTTATTGTATTCATTATATTTTATGAAATAAAATTATATAAAATAAAATAGAATAAAATAGAATAAAATAAAATAAAATTTATTTTATTTATTATATTTTATAATATTTTATATTTTTATTGTATTCATTATATTTTATGAAATAAAATTATATAAAATAAAATAAAATAAAATAGAATAAAATAGAATAAAATAGAATAAAATAAAATAACATTTATTTTATTTGTTATATTTTATTATATTTTATAATATTTTATATTTTTATTGTATTCATTATATTTTATGAAATAAAATTATATAAAATAAAATAAAATAAAATAACTTTTATTTTATTTATTATATTTTAATATATTTAATATTTTTATTGTATTCATTATATTTGATAAAATAAAATTATACGAAATAGAAGAAAATTTTACACCTCACACACACACACACACACACGGGCGCGCTATAAATTATCGCTCGGAATTAGATAAAACTCGATTACCCTCAAAAATTCCGGTGCGTCGAGAATAGCCGAATAATAAAAAGCAAACAGTCGAGGCGCGGATGGCGCGAACGAAAACAAACACTGTGCGTGTGTGTGTGTGGGTGTGCATGTGTATCTGTGTGTGTGTGTAAGCTGGCGTTGAGCGGGTCGATGAACCTTTTTTTTTTTTTTAAATAAATAATCCGAAAAAAATAACGAGAAGCATTTTTTTTTTTTTTTTTTTCTTTTTCCAACTCGAGACCATTTCCGAGAATAGTTTGGAAATCCTTGGTCGTGGCCTCGCTCGCTGACTGGCGTGCGCCGTGTTATCGAGCCAGACACGACTCTTCGGTAGCTCGTCGTATCTCACTAACAGGAGGCTGCATTCTCGAAACTAGATAATAATACAAGTTATTCGATTCGGCGACTAAAACGACTATAAATAAACCGGTAGCGGGCCACGCGGTAGCCCATTCGTTTTACACACCGTCCGCCATTTTGCCCCTTCCCCCCCGACTCGTGTTTTATTCATTTGCTTTATTTTATTTTATTTTTTATTTTTATTTTTTTTTTTTTTATTTTTTTTTCATCGGAATTTTTTTAAAAATATTTTTGGGTGGGTTTTTGCCGCGAACGATTTTTTTTTAAATTTTATTTATTTATTTATTTATTTATTTATTTATTTATTTATTTTAATTTTTTTAAATTAAAAAAAAAAAATTATTTTTATTTTTTTTTTATTTTGTAAATTGGATTTTCGCGAGGGGTTTTTTTGTGTATCGAGTGTTTGCGACGATTGTGTAAATTCGATTTTTTTTAAAACGAAAATTCGTTTTCCAGTCGTGGCTTTCGTGAATCGGTGATTGTTCGAAAGATTTTGGAAATTACATTTACGTAAGCGATTTTGTGAATTGAATTTTTGTTAAAGATTTTGTGAATTGAATTTTTGTTAGAGATTTTGTGAATTGAATTTTTGTTAAAGATTTTGTAAATTGAATTTTTGTAAAAGATTTTTAAATTGAATTTTTATAAAAGATTTTATAAATTAATTGTTTGTAAAAGATTTTATAAATTGAATTTTTTTAAAAGATGTTATAAATTGAATTTTTATAGAAGATTTTATAGATTAATTTTTTGTAAAAGATTTTATGAATTAATTTTTGTAAAAGATTTTATAAATTTAATTTTTGTAAAATATTTTATAAATTGAATATTTGTAAAATATTTAACAAATCTAATTTTTGTAAAATAATGTACAAATTGAATATTTATAAAATATTTGATAAATTGAATATTCGTAAATAAAGTCTCATATTCAATACAGACGTGACCCTTCTCGGCCATGGAACATTTTCAAAATTTCTCGGAGACGAGTAACAATCCATCAATTTTTATTCGTCTCCGATTTTTATTCGTCGACGATATTTAAATCGAAAAAAAAAAAAAAAAAAAAAAAAAGAAAAAATCCACTTCAACGCACACCACGTTTATTTCCCCAATGTGAAATCCCAAGGTCGCTCAACGCCTCCCGGAATATTCCCGGAAAAAGGAACAGCTGAAGCGCTCGAGCGAGAACGACAAAAAAAAAAAAAAAAAAAAAAAGTGGGAATATCGACGAGTTTCGTTTCGCTCGCTCCTATTCGTGAGAGAAGCGAAACCTTTCCGCGGCGCAGCTTCCCAAAAACCCGTGGCGGAATAAAGAATCCACGCAACGCCGCCGCTCTGCCCGTTCCGACGATAATCGTTCCCTCGTAAAAAAGTTAAAAAAAAAAAAAAAAAAAAAAAACACACATCCCCGTCGCCATTTTATCGTCATTCCTTCCATATTAATGAAAATCATTTCCTATCCTAAACCCCCTGCACAAAAGAAAATTCCCGTGAGAAAAAACCGCGCGCCGTAAGACAGAGAGAAAAAGAAATAATAATAAAATACGACAACAAGAAGCCTTTCCGGCGCAGCGCGCTTCCCAATAGTGCGAAGGGGTGGGGGTAGCGAAAAATCGATAACCGTCCGGCGGCCTTGCCCGGCCGCGCGCAGTTGTCTTCCTTGTTCAAAAAAAAAAAAAAAAAATATATCTCGCTCGTCGACAGGTTCCCACGAGAGAATTCCGGGGCCCCGGCCCTAACACAACCGTGCCCCGAGCGTCGGCCTTCGAGCCGAACGCCCGAAGTCTTCGCGCAGCTTCCCTCGACCCATCAATTCTCGTTTCGTCTCCGTATAAGTTCCGCGCAAAAGTTCGCTACCGACGATAACCTCGAAATAGACGGAAGCGGGC
The DNA here is from genome assembly GCA_963978505.1 of Listrodromus nycthemerus. Taxonomy (NCBI): domain Eukaryota; kingdom Metazoa; phylum Arthropoda; class Insecta; order Hymenoptera; family Ichneumonidae; genus Listrodromus; species Listrodromus nycthemerus. The sequence goes on along the minus strand of OZ021684.1, from coordinate 2,618,651 downwards.
ACTTACCTTCGATCGAGGTCCTCGGCTCTCCGCGGGATGCGCAGCACTATTGTTTAATCCATAGAACGAGAGGGCTGCGAAGACGGCTCACAAAAAGGGGCGGGGGGGGGGGGGAGTGTCGAAGCCAGTAAAAAAAAAAACCTTTCCAGCCGTCTCTTTTTAGGGACGGACGGGAGAGGGCACTGGCGGAAAAAAAAACAAAATTTCTTCACTGACCGGCTCGCGGTGTTTTGCCTCTAACGAATCGTAGAAAAAAAAAAAAAAAAAAAAAAAAAAAAAAAAACCCCGTGAGATTCCGCGGCACTTTATGATTTTTTTTCTTTAGAGCGCGGTGTAAGCGTAAGGCGCAGAATTATGTTCCGGGCCTCGCGAACCTGCACGCTACGCCGTAGAACGCTTGTCACACCGCGGGTTTGTTTGGATCGTTACTTTTTATTTTGATTTACTGTTTATACGGAAAAGGCGGATATCCGACGGACTTTATTCGTACGGAAAGGACACATGCGCACCCGCACGAGCCGGCTGTCCGTGAGAGACTGAGGCGGCCTGGGCCGTCGCGTAGACCGAGCGCGGCTCCGTCGCCCCTCGGCTACGCTCGGCAATCTCCGTAGCCGGCTACGATCGAAGCCCCGTGACGCCTTCGCGTACTACGCTCTCTCTACGGCACTGCCGAGCTCCGATGATGGAGCATCCTCCGGCCGTTCGCGAACGGAATAAACTGACTCGACGTCCGAGGGTGAATCTCTGCGAATGCTCGCTCTCCGTGAAAATCCTGCGAACTCAGCGATACATTAACCGCCGTGCGATGCGACCGAGCAATTTGTCTCGGGGAAACGTCGCGATTCTGCGGCGTTCTTCGGAGCGAAGAAAAGATTTTTGTGCTTTGTCTCGTAAGGTCATTTGTGTGGCTGGAAAGAGAGTCGTGTTTGTTACCGTTACGCGTATGCGGGGAAAATGGATTCTATGTTGCGCGCGACGAGAATTTATCGGCCAATCGGATCGCGAGACACGACATTCGTGACGCTCGGTCGAGCCACGAGATTTTAGGCAACGAATATAAAAAGATTGTTATGCGTCGCGGCACGGAGTTTCGGTTCTGCGCTGCGAGTACAATGGCTCTTGAAGAATGTCGTGATTTGAGACCTCCGAGCCAACAAAAAAATTTACATGTTATTTCTCTTAAGATCGTTTTCACCGGCGGACTGTCAAATAAAACCGTGTAATATACGGGACTGGATCCTATCACGGTAAAACTGGTACATTAAATTTATAAACATCCCGACTAATTTGTAAAATTTTTTTACATTCCGTACTTCAACATTCCACCGCAATTTCGCATGAATTTCGATATACCAGTTGAAATATGAAATAGCATAAAAATATTCGGCACTGCTGCATTAAATTTCCGACAATTTTTTTTTCACCCGTACCCGAACGTAGGTTATGTTTGCTCTCGTAAAAATCGATACGAGACGCGACGGTGGTTTGTGACGAAAATTTATCGTCTCGTTGGTCCCGGACCGCTTGCACAACGTTCGTAACGTTTAGTCGAGTCTCGAAGCTTCGGGCGACGAAAAAAAAAAACATTGTTATGCGTCGCGGCACGGAATGTCGATCGGCTCGCTGGACGAATCCGGTATACGCGCGACTTCGGACTCTCAATGCAGGGCCGCGCGAGAGCTCGACGCTCGCTGCTGCTTTTTTTTTTTTTTTTTTTTTTTTTTTTCGTATTTAAAATTCAAACTTTCTAGACTGGACGAGGATACAATGAAGATGAGCGGCGGCGCTTCGCACGTTTCACGAATGCTGCCAAAAAGAAAGTACAAACGAAAGTGATCTAATAACCTCTGAGCTCTTCCGCCGTTGGCGGCAACGGCGCGACGGGTCGCACAGTCATTGGCCACTCAAGCGGAACACTATTGAATGTCCGAGTGTGTTCGACGAGCGCGGTGCGCCGCTCTGCGGCAGAATCTTATGCGTATATGGCTCTGTGTATCATTGGAGGAGGAGCGAGTCCTGCCTCGGTGTGCGCCCAAGATAACTCACGCGACCCACAGTGTCGCGGTCGAAATAGAACGGTTAGTCAGACGTCACCGGGAATCGTCGCAGACAAGTTACCGGCCTCCGATCTCTTCATACAAATATAGTATTCCTATATATACAAACATTTTTTTTGCCTAGTCATCGATCCGAAAAAAGAAAAAAAGAATTAGTCACGCATCGATAATTATGACTTTATGGCTTACATTATTTTGGTTATATTTTTTATTTTTATTCACAATGAATTCTTTGGCTGGGTTGAGAGTGCAGGAAATGTGACGAATCTTTTTTATTTGTTCTATGTATGCGTTTTATATGTGTGTGTGTGTGTGTGTGTGTGTCCATATATGTATATATATATATATATTTGCGAGCCAACGGACGGTCGGTAAGGAAGATTCCTCTCGGACGCCATTTTGAATTTCGAGGTTACGGTCGATGAACCGCCAACTGGACTAATTATCGCCTATGCAGCGAAACATTATTTCTCACTCGGTAGTTGGAAAACAAGTTTGCTTTTCAGTTTGCAAATTTATTTGTCCGGACGAAATAACTCGTCGACGCGCCGTTCACTCCTGCGATGAATAAGTACACGAGCCTTTCGAGGTAATCGCTACGCTTGGACTAATTATATTTCACGTCGAGCAGTGTAATCGCTATATATATATATATGTATATGTATACATATATTCATCGGGTGAAAGAAGAATTTACGACACGTGACAAGCGTGTCGGTAAGGAAGATTCCGTTTAAGTAATCGTGATAAATCTCGGCGACCCGCAAGTCTAACGAAATATCGCTCTTGCAGCGAAATATAATTTTTCAGTCGGTTGTTGAAAAGGAAGTTTCGATTTTCAGTCTGCAAATCCATTTGTCGGGTGGAAATAAATCCTGACGTGCCGTTCACTCTCATGCAATAAATAAGTAATATGCGCCTTTCGAGGTAATCGGTACGCTCGGACTAATTATAATTCACGCACAGCGGTGTGATCGATCCGCTCCTTAGCCTGGTTGTTGGCCGAAGCGTGAAAATAGTAGCAATCTCTTCCCCCCCCCCCCCCCCCCCCGACCTGCCGTCGCACTCTCGACGAGTCCGATGTTCTGGCGTTAGGTCATCAGACTAGTGTAGGGATAGTACATACAATAGAGCAGAGTGGCGCAGTGGAAGCGTGCTGGGCCCATAACCCAGAGGTCCGTGGATCGAAACCACGCTCTGCTAGTATCAATTTTTTTTTTTTTCATTCTGAAAATCTAAACGTGTGACTTTTATAATTTCTTCTATCTTCAATTATTCATATTCACAAGGTAAAATTTGTTTGTCGTCTTTCAAGATATCACATATAATGTAGGTGGATAGAAAAAGAAACATGGCCGCTAACACGGTGTCGAAATACAAACTTATTCTGTATACTGAGCAACCTTTGAAAAAAAAAAATCTTGAAAAAAATTTCCTTGCTGTGAAAACACTTGACCCAGAAAGAATGTCAATAAACCTACATTACATCGATTACAAACAATCCGTCGTGGCTGGTAAAAAAAAAAGCGATGTGCTTCACAACCCGTTATCGAGGGAAGAATCTATTTGGTACAGAGAGAGAGAGAGAGAGAGACACTCGAAAGAAAAGCTTGTCATTAGTCGCGCGAGATCGTCTCAGAAACAATGCGTTCTGGAAGACCGTGCCAAGGAAGTATTTCAATGAGCCCGTCCTTTATTATTCGGGAGAACGGTTAAATCTGTACGGGTACGCGAGGCAAAAGCCTCGTGGAGAGATGCTCGCTGGGATAACACAACAACACGTGCGGCAAGAACTGAACGCGGCAGAGGTGAAAAAAAGGTCGATTCGTCGAGGCAGCAGAACGTTCGAAGAACGGCCGTCAGATGGCGCTGCACTCGACTACTTTTCAGCGTGATTTTTTTTCTCTCTCTGCACCGAATATTTTTTTTTTTCCACAACACGCGTTAATCCCTTGAGCGGGATAAAAGGGATCGTGGAAAATGCGAGAAAGGTAGCCTCGCGGACGAGTCCTTGAGGCGTTCGTTGACCCTCGTGCCGGCTTTCTCGCGATCCCTTCTCTTTTGTCTCTCGCAATGTTGTGCAACGATGGGATAATAGAGACGTATGAGAAGGCGAGTGTTCGGTATTGGGCGATCCCGAGGGGGAAACGAATTTTAGGTCGGGACCGTAGCAGACGAGTTTCTGCGCATTGTAGTGCGTAGCTCGAGACCTTGGAATTATTTTCACCCGTTCGGCATTGAGGACACGTGACGCAGACTCGGTCGGTAACAAACCGACTTATCAATTTTCGTTCGGGACGGAATTAAATATTCCCGTCTAGAAAAATTTCATTCGTCGCATCGAAAATAACGCAAATCAATTTTTTACCGACCGAGCCCCTTCCGCTGGTAAAATAAATTATCAATAAGAGACACAAATCACTTATTAATATTTTCACCGAAAATAAATAATCATCGAGTACCCTTACCTTACCGAATTAATTTTTTTTTTTTTTTTTTTTTTTTCAAAAAATAATTTTATAGAATAATTTTTTTTTTTTTTTTAAATATTTTGTCCTGACGAAATAAATTTTCGATACGGACGATGAGTCACGTGGTTCGAGGTCTTGCTTCTCGGGGGGGATGTTCGGGAAAGCCCGAGTTAAAAATAAATATCGATAACTGGCTGTTGGTACGAGGAGCTTTCGCTGGTTCCGTCTCGGACCTCGGCGACAAGCTTCGTATCGACCGCAATTCGCGCGGCTTGTAACTCTGTTCACCGCACGGCAAGAGTTGTCTCTCTACGCGATGTTGCTCTTACCGCACTCTGGCGCTCCGCCTTTCGCTTCCTGATATCTAACGAGACTCGGGCACGGCGAGCCTGTGCCTCGCAGTCCCGCTACGTTCCTATCGCCTCTTACTTCTTCGCCTCACTTTTATTCCTTCTACGACTTTTCCTTTTTCCAACCCCACAAACGATATCGTATTGCCTGAAATGAGATACACAGTCCCATGTAATATTGATACGATTGTTTTTTTTTTTTTTCTCAAAGCAGACGACAGAAGAATCGACAGTGTTGCATTATTAATATACGACGAATTATATCTGTGAATAATGTAAAAAATATTTTTATCAAAGAGCTTCGTATTTTAGAATAAGATAATAGTATTATTTTTTTTAAAATTATTTATATTTTCATACGAGTGGAAAAATTGCGAAGTCCCGTGCGACTCTCTTCAGAGTCCGCGACTCTAGTTTTTTTTTCTAAGCCAATCAATGGCTCGTCTCCTGACGGAGATCTGCGACTCTCTTCAGAGTCCGCGCCTCTAGTTTTTTTCTAAGCCAATCAAAAGATCTTCTCCTGACGGAGATCTGCGACTCTCTTCAGAGTCCGCGACTCTAGTTTTTTTTCTAAGCCAATCAATGGCTCGTCTCCTGACGGAGATCTGCGACTCTCTTCAGAGTCCGCGACTCAACTTTTTTTCTAAGCCAATCGATACCTCGTCTCCTGACGGAGACTCTCGCGACTCTCTTCATGGACCATGATTAGATTTTTCTCAAATCCCCGAGAGACGGCTCTCTGCCTGGCGGAGACCCGTGCGATTGTGTTCACACACCGTCGATGCAAATCGAGCGTAGGGCTAGGTCGTCGAGCGCGACCTCCCTCGCGTCCTCGTCTCGCCGCCGCGATTCGGCTCTCGACTCTTCTCCGACCCGTTACTCTCGCCATCTTTCCGTTCTCCCGTCCCGTGGCGCAGAGCGCGCGCATGCGCGTCCGCAGCGACGAATAAAGAGGCGAGCCTCGCTCGCCCCGCGTGGTGGAAAATCGCAGATGGCCGGAGAGGATTAACGCACGGTGGATTGCGCAACGCGTTCCCAGTCGGGGGGCCGGAGAGCTCGCGTACCGCAAAAAGCTTACAGTCGGGAACGCCGATCACGGGGGCCTCACTCGGAATGCGCGTAAACGTAACTCGCCCGGTCCGAGTCCCGCGACTCGACCCAGTTACTCGTGGCAACCTCCGCATCGTAGCGCTGCCTCGCTCGCGCGGCGTCTTCTCGTCGTTGTCGCGCGCGTTGACGTTCCGAGTATGCGACGCAACGGCCGAACGAACGCCGCCATTATTGCGGTTTCGCGCTCGGGGCTTCTCATCGTCCCTCGACGCGAGAACGCTTCACGACGACGTCCGAGTCGTCACGAGTAAATTTCTCGCTCAGTTCTACGAGCTTCGCCCCCCCACCCCTCTCCTCCACCCCCCTCTCCGCGTCGTCCCTCGCCGCGGACCATTCCATCGACGCAACGGTAAACATTGCGCGCTCTCGCGCGCGCGCGCGCGCAGCCTCGTAAAACCCTTTGTTTATAAATCCGTGGAACTCATTAAACGATCGGTACTTATCTCGTCTCGGGACGGTCCCGTCGACGAAAAAAAAAAAAGAACCGTCGTAATTTTACCGGTGCGACCGAGTATCGCAATATCGTACTTCGGTGAGATATTTGAGGGGGGGGGGAATAAATAAAAAATTGCCTCGTATGTCCGTAGCTGAGAAAACGACGTCGAATGCCACGAGTGATTCGAACTCGGTCGACGCGTCACTTCCGGTTACAAAAAAAAAAAAAAAAAACGAAAAAATTGATATTCTCATAGACACGAAATTTTTAAGGTTTGGGGGGGGGGGGGGGGGCGTCACTTCCGGTTTGAGAAATTACGTCACAGGGGAAAATATAACTTTCGGTATTGAAAATCTCAGTATCAGACCGGATGTGACACAATGCTCTAAGACGTCACTTCCGGTTTGGAGATTTTTTTTTTGTTTTCAAACCGGAAGTGACGTCACAAGAGAAATTGTAACTTCCGTTTTAGAAATATCGAATTTATTTCGTTAGGGTCGTGACGGTCGCTGTCACTTCCGGTCTGAAATTTTCGTTTCGAAACCGGAAGTCGCACGAGGGAAAAGTATCACATGAGTTTTTTTTTTTTTTTTTTTTTTTACATTCTAGTTTCAGATAGAAAATTGACGCGTTGCGAAAAACCGGGATTTCGAAACCGGAAGTGAAGTATCGAGCGCTAATGCTCGGGACAGTGTGGTAAATATTTTATTACACTTTGGTTTTTTTTTTTTTTTTTTTTTTTAAGGCTCATGGTACTTTATGCTCTCCTAAAAGTCTCGCAATAGTCTCGGCACGCTCGTTTGTTGCGATTTGAAAGAAAAAAAAAAAAAAAAAAAAAAAAAAAAAAATTCATCGTAACAAGATAATTGCGACACATTTTTGCATGTGGAACAGTAAGTCAGCCGGTCGCCCTCTCGCTCCCGACTCCCTTGACGCGGTTCGTTCGCACTCTCGCCTGCACCTGTCTCTCCGCGGCTCGCTCGCCTCGGCGTTCTAACCCTGATCGAAAAATGACGCAATCGGCACGAGAACGATAATTATCGAATCGTTACCAATCGGTTTTGTGCGCAAGCTCGACCGTAACACGCTCGACATGCTAATAACCCGACGCCATCTTGCGTCACCGAGCGAGCTGCGCGCGCACTGAAATCAACCACGTCGACTTGAAGAAAAAAAAAAAAAAAAAGTTTCATAATAAAATTCGTAGACAACTGTTGCAGAAATCTTCCCGCGATTATTCGCGACGAGCTCGTCCAAACTTTCCCCTCCGTCTCGAGCTCGGTCTCACAACTGTATTAGCACGGCCTGTAAACGGAGAGTCCGAGAACCGCTTTTGCCGTTGACTTTCCCTCGTCCTACCTGTCTTTCGGCGCGCGACTTCCGGTTCACCTCGCGAGAACGAAACGAGCACTCGGAGTAAAAACACACATTATTTTTTCATTATCTCATATTTCGATACTATTTTTCGATTGTACGAAACGACGGGAACACGCACGATTTAATACTTTAATTAGCTCGTATCGACCGACGGTAACGAAAGCGACGCAACGTGCAAGAGTTCAGATTGAAAATAAAAATGAACACGTATGAGATCTCGCACGAAACTCGAGTAACCGAGTCGGCGGCTTAGATAGAGCGTAATTGTTGTCGGGGAAAGTCTGTGTGAACCGGGAGGGACCGGTGCGAAAATTCTTTGTCACGAAAAGTCGGTGTGGCAAGCCTGACGATAAAAGATTATATATATAGATATATATATAGTTTTATAAAATTCCCTCGGAGATACCGAGATAGAGTTGGTCTCTACGAACGACAATTGCGAGTCTTCTGCGTCGAACAATCCTCGACCCCGTGTAATTACAATTAATTACGGACGAGAGCGCGAGAGAGATCTAGCCGTGTCCACAAAAGCTTCGCTCCGGCTCCAACGAGCCACCGACTCGGCGACGCCTGGCTGAGAGTTTCTCGCGCTGGAAGCCTAGACGACGAACTACGGTGCTGCCGACTCTGCGCGACGGATTTTCACCGAGTTACACGGTATCGAAAAAAAATCGCCATTTTTCTTGAATCATCGGACAGGTCACTTCTTTACCGACCGAGCGACAATTCCAAATATTTTCCCATTTAATGCGGTTATTAAAATGTTTTTTTTTTTTTTTTTTTTTTTTTTTTTTCGACCACCGTATAAATACCGATTTGTTTTTTAATCACCGAGAACGATCAAGTTCGACAGCCAAAACTGTGGTGAAAAAAATTACTTTCGCATGTACATTAAATTATGCAAAATTAATTTTTAATTTCACCATCAAAACCGCATTATTTATCACGTGTTTTCTCGGGACTTTGAAAGATTGCATTGAGTACAGGCAAAATTTAATTACTGAAATTTTCATCACCGACTCAGTTCCCGATACTTCAATGCAATATTTGCATCCTTTACAAATTTAAATGTGTTTTTTAAAAAAAATAATTTAAATTTAATAATTAAAAAAAAATAAATGTGAATAAATTTTTGATTCGAAAACAAATTTTTTGCCTAGTTGAAATAAAAAATTTAAAAAAAAAATTGCAGTAACAATAATTAATCGGTGGATTTATTTATATCGGTTTGTGTTGGATTCACGTGGCGTCTCGTGAATTAACAAAAGGAGAACGGAAACGCTGTTATTCGGCAGCGTGACTCTTTGATTCGAAAGTCGTCGCAGCCGAGATTGTCGCTTTCGTTTCCGGGCTAAAATTAAAACTGTACAGAAATTTCGTTGGTTTCCTGCTGTTTCGTATAAAACTAAATACCGATGGTTATCGAAGGATTCATTATCGGCGAACGACTTATTTTATCCCAAGACTCTGATGCAGAGAGCCGAGCCAATGAAAAGGTCGTCGACGAGCTCTACCTTGAGAAAAGCGTTCAAACAATTTCGAATCCAACGAGAATTCCCTAAACATTTTTACTCGGATGATCGACTTAAATAAAATAAAAAAATTCCTTCGCCTCTCGGTTCGGTATGTCCTCACCTCGAGTTTACAAGAGTCAGACGGTGCGGCAATACTTTCACCCTGGAATCCGAAATGTCAAGGTATATGCCCGGTGCATACCTGAGATATCGGAATTTATTACACCCTCGGAACGAAACGAGTAGTTGATGCAACGATTTTTCGCCATAAGGTAGCTCCAGTGAGTGTCGTTAATTTTTAACATTTTTGTTTCCATTTAAAAAACCAGAGAAATCCGGAAAATTGACTGATAATTTTTTGTGAAAAATGAATAATCACGTTATGATAATATTTTGATGGAGGATTTTTTTTCCAACGATTCGTTAAGAACATTTTTATATTAGCATTATGTGGAATTCGTATTTGGAGTGCTTATGATGAATATGAATTTTTTTTTTTTTTTTAGATATTTATAAGTCAGGAAGTGTTTGCAATTCTTGCCCGAAATTCTTGAATTTAGTAGGAACGAACACCTGTCGCTGGAGCTACCTTAATTCGTTGCGCAACGACGGAATGTAAAATTCCGGACGAGTACAATTTTTCTCGACGGTTCGCTCGCTCATTAAATGTCCGCTTGGATTAATAACGGGAAACTAATTACAATCGATTTTAGAGACACGCACATAATGTGTTCGTTTCATCGCTACTTTTTTTTACCATTCCTCGGCTATTTCGGTACCGGCGCAAAGTACTATAAATTATACTACACTATATTATTGTAGGTAATTTTATAAATTAAAATAAAAAATTATTCGTCTCTGTGAATCACCAAGCGTGTAAATATCGAGAGCGGAGCTTAGCGCTAAACATTGCACAACGGCAGAACTAACGATTCCCAGCCGGAATTATTCTTTCCAACGATCCGTGAGACTTTGTAATAAATTAATGTTTAATTTCTGTACCGCGAAGATTATAAACGCTCGATTGTATAAACACTCGTATGGTGAGTTTCACATTTTTAAATTCTCTCTCTTTAGAAAAAAATTCAATTTCCGTCCAGTAAATATCGAATACGTAAAATAATTTATCATCGATCTTAGAGACACACGTGTTGTGCTCGGTTTGAGGAGTTTCACCGGTAATTTCTACTACTTCTCGGATAAACGAACAATTTACCATTTTCATTTTTTTTCCCTCATAATACCACCTGCAAAATACCGGCCGTGTAGCGATCGAGCGCGGAGGGAGTGGCGTCGTACAGAGAAAGAGCCTGCTTGCTATTATCCTACATACTGGCTATGATGTAGACATATTCCGAAGCTGGCACGGCCAGCTAAATGCCAAACGCATACCGCACGAATATACATATAAATAAATATAGCATTGTGCATTAGCTTGGTAATTGAATTTCCAGCATCGAGCACGGAAACGCTTTTCATTTGAATGAATAAAAAGGAAAGATTTCGTCTATAAATTCCCTACATTATTATAAGTAATCTTGTAAGTTAATATTTTTGCTACCCGTTTAAACCGTTATCTGTTAATGCGTTCCTAGCATGAGAGTCGATTTAACCGGGATTGTCAATCGAGCGGAAAACATCGTAATCCGCTCGATAGCGGAAGGACGAATAAAAAATCCGGCGAGTCCGGCGAAGTTGAACGAATGTCGCAAAATACAACGGTTTTCAGTTAAGCGATTTATATGAAATATTAATTCACAAATTTACTGCAATTATCAAAGCAAATCGATAAACTTACAATTGTTATAGTAAATTTGTGAATTAATATATTTTTATTTATTTAATCGTTTCAACCGTTACCGCTTAATCGTCGTCGGTTCCGGTGGAACAGTCGACTTAATCGCGATTGTGAATCGTGCGACAAAACATCGTAATCCGTTCGATAGCGGAAGGAACGAATCGACGACCCGGCGAGACCGGCGAGGTTGAACGAAGGCCGCGCGGCAAGGTACATCGGTTATTCGACCGAGTCGCATCGGGATGCTCGCACGGAGCGGAGCGAGTAGCAAAAATTAGAGTCCACCTCTACCCTCAAAGTCCACGGGCGACTACTCGTTGAAATCATATAAATAGAAACGGCGCGACAGCGTAGAATCATAAATTGTCGGTTCGCGATTTAAAGCCGAGCGCAAGGGGTCTCTCTGGTTGCGCCGGTCCTCCTCTCTTAGTCTCTAGTACTTGTAGTATATTATACCACCGGAGCATATCGAGCAAGTAAACTGCGAGTTATGTGAGCTCTCTCGCTTCCTCCTCGTTCCTCGGTGCCGCTCCCGGTTGCGCGTCCGCAAATTGATCCGGACGTTCGTCGTTGTCTCTCCGTCCTGAGCTTTTCCAAGACAGTTTAGACTGTCCCGCAGTTATGCCGAATCCGTTACTTTTTTCCTCTTCGATGGACTCGCGTCATTTAATGTTCGATGCTCCTCCTGCAATAACATGTTGCACGTTTCACTATAAAAAATCGAATTATTTCGAGATGAAAAACTGAGAAATTATTTCGAATCTATGAATCTAATGAATGGAGTGTACTTATTTGTCGATTGATCATGTCCTTTCACACCTTGCTATTTTGAAAGTTCGAATAACGATACAAACACAAACGAGAATACAACATGAGTAGACTCGATAAAACAGTGAAGTATCGAATGTACGAGAATTTATTCTAAATGTATGAAATTTGATTTAAGATCCAGCGCATTTATACGAACAACCAATGTCCAAAAAAAAAGATATTATGCGTATGTTACACATATATTATGTGTTACACCTGTTATATGTTAGATCCTCGTTCTAATCGGTACTGTTAACCGAACAATAAAAATTGCAAATGCCGAAGAATCCATGGACTACGCAAGCAAAGAAATCAGAATAAATCAAGATAAATCAAAATAAATTACCATAACAAGTTACGATGAGTAACAAGCGAACCAAGAACTCTTGATCCTGCGACTGACTCCGACGAGTCAATCCATTCCACAAGTAACTTCTCAGCCTGTTTTCGTATCTTCTTCGCATCCATGCGTCCGATGGAATATATCGATAACAAAATTACCTTCGTCGATGTTAAACATTGATAAACCTAATAACAACCCCCATGAATCATTGAGAGCCGTAACAGCCAAAGGACAATCGACAGGGGTGTTCGGTCGGTAAGGCAGATTCGGCAAGGAGGGTTGCAAGCCATGGAACTTACAAGTCGGGCATTCGATAGCGTTAATTAAGCGCGTGCGGGTTTCGGTCTCCGGTGATGCTGACTCGGTCCGCCGAGGTGAGCGCAGAGTGTCCACTGAGAGAGCCCGAGGAGGCATGCGTGCAGGCGAAACCGAGTGGTATTCTTGATGCGTCGTGGCCCCTCTATTTCCGTCCGGCAGTGGAATCCGCGTCGAATTCTATGATCCGGATAGCGTGCAATTCGACTGTCGAGTTGCGCGAGTGAAGCTCTCTCCGTGGACGGAGATAGCGCGATGCTACGCAACGCCGCTCGCTCGGTAATACAGACGCGCATGCGCGCTGCTCCAGGCCGCGAGGCATCGATGCGCCGTGTCGCACTCGTGCATAAGAAATCCATCCGCTTAACACTCACCTCTCTCGACGCGACCACTTTGATCACTCACCTGCTTTGAGACAGTGCGAGCCGCTGTTAGGGCTGTTACGCGAGACCGAGTGGTCGGCTCGGGCTAGCTCTTCATCGGTCACCCGGCCAATTAGTTCGCCAGATACGTTAAATCTGTCGGGCGGAACGAGCGTCGCGCTGGTCTCGGCCACGCTCCGTTGGACTCACGGAGAAACGTTCCGGACCGCGAGACTCCGGTCATTCATCGATTGCGACGTCGATATTTTTGATCCCTGTATTACCGATGGGAAAAAAATTTTTTTTGAACGAGACGAAGGGTTCGACGCGTCTCACGATCTATTGATAGCTCGATTTGTCGCGAGGTGAGGCCCTTGTCGCGGCAAATTCTCCGTGAGCCCGAGCATTAGCAAACGTCCGAGCTTTGACAGCGCCATCTCTCTTCCGCGCTCGCAATTAAGCTCGGTGATTTATTGTGATTGAGAACCACTGCGGAGGCTCCGACGCGAAGCTTCCAAAGTGGGATTAAACGTAAATAACGAGCGCTATTATCGTCCGTGTTGTAACCTGGTGCCAAAATTCGGCACGGATAAAAGGGTTGCATTTTTTTTTTTTTTTTTCGGAGGATTTCACCGAGTTATCCGATGCAATGGATCGTTCGAGCGACGAACTTGCTTCTCGGGATTTCGCGAAGAGAGAAGAGAGTGACGGATCCGACATCTTGAAAAAAAAAAAAAACATTTCCAGTAAATTGAAAAAATTGTTGAAAATTTTTATCTCCATATTTCGCATAATTTATTTCTATGGAAAAAACTTTGTCGGTGCTTGAATAAATGAATAAATTTAATGGCGTAAAAAAAAAGCTGCAATTTTTTTACTCGACCTTCGATCAAACATTCATTATTGACCACACATAGTGTGTGTGTAAAATTTCAGCTCGATCGATCAAGGCATTCTCACATTACGGAGCTCTAATTTTTTCGCGCCTAATTCTACCAAAAAACGCCAGATAAATACATCGGAACATTTCTCCTGCATACAACTGTCCGATTTTTTAAATAATTTCGAAAACCTTTTCGTCATAATCTCGAGAAAAAATATTTACCAGAACGATTATTAAAAAAAAGAAAATGGCCGTCGATTTTGAGGGGTCACGTGACGCGACTTTTCTCGTCACCGCAGCGCCATCGTCGGCGGCGCGTGAGAGTAAAAACCCGACGGGCGACAGAGCCGTGGGTAATTAAAATATATATATATATATATATATATATATATATATATATATATATATATATCAGGAGTCTCGAAAGAGCGACGAATGTATGTTCTCGGTCTCGTAGCTCTCCCGTTGCAAAGGAGCGAGGTCGGTTTAGAAAGTGCGCGCGACTCAATTCCGTAATACAGGCACTGATACATTAGAGCGGTAGCGGGAGCAGCGACGGACAGTTAACGCATATATACGGCGAGCATTTGATTCCACGTGTACAGTACGCGACGTCTTAAGTCACGGGGCGACGATCGGGTGCGATTCGTTAAATTAAATTCCCCCAATCGGCCCGGAGCGTTCGCTTACTCATGTCGTACATTTAGAATGACCGACTGGTGTTGAGTAAGATCATCGCCGAACGGCATGGCGCACCGTCGGAATTAATGTGGTGCGCGGCCGCGCAACCCAACTGGCGCCCCGTACGCGATTAGCGTGACCACGTGCATGCGGCGAGCGAATACCGTCGTACGTAACTATTATTGGCCGGGTACAACCTCCTCGGCTGTCTTGTAATCTCCGATCGCGCACTCTAAGCCGTATTCTCCGGGCGAATAAAACTTTGTACAATCCGAGGCTGCGTCATTTTTCTATCGTTGACACTGACTCACCCCGTGCTCGCCCAGTCCGTTTTCCGACGTGCTCACGATTCGATATTTTTTTCTTCGTCCGCGAGGCGACCACACGCGCACGCTTCCTCGTATGAGTGCTCGCGAAAAATATTAATGCGCGCATGCGCACTAACGTTACAGCGAGAAACGCCAGATCGAACTTTTCTCTTCGACGATGCGATTTCGGACGAATATAATTGTCGCTGGTCGCGTCGTTTCGACGAAAAGACACGATTTATTTTTCTCACCGGCAGCAAAAAGCTCGAGTTCTCGGTGAGCCGTAAACAACGGGGCCCTCGCGGCATTCGCTGAACAGTTATCGTTCACGGCGACAGTGTCGTATCGATCGTCTTTCGGGCCCGCGGCTGTTGCGTCAGCTGATCCGACGAAAAGCGACGGGCGCTGATTCGCCGTTAACGTCGATGCAATATTCGCCTCTACAGTATCCCTATTTCCAGTAATAAAATTCCTTCCTCCCGAGCAGTTGAATTCAGCCTAACGTTGATTCGTCGTTTCACGAACGCGAGGGACAATGCGTCGAAAAAAAAAAAACCCCTGACTTACCGACGGAGCTCGGCACGACAGCTCGAGCGGATCGTATTATTGAATATTTACGCGTAAACCACATCGTAAATCTCGGGCGTTTTTTTTTTAACATACCCGTAAAAAATCTCGTAAAACAGAATAAACCATCGACAAGATAAATTAATTACCAACACGCAATTTAATACGGAGAAATAATCGTCTGTGTTTTTTTTTTTTTTTTTTTTTTTTTTTTTTTTTTTCGCGACTGTACGTTTCGAGACTGCAGCGCTCTATGCGGAGACCTTCGACCTTGAGCGTTCTACAGCGCCACGCATGTGTCGACTTGTCGCAAACGGGCATCTACATACCTAGATGGAAGTAGACAGAGACAGCGAGCGAGACACGGAGCGACAGCGATCTCGCTGCGCTCACCTCCCAGCTGTCGTGTTATTTTATACGTGTATCGGAGGCTCTCGGTACTTCTCGGCTTTATTATCCACTCCCGAATCCACTCTTCCACCTATCCAGCGCACACCTCGCCTCCTCGTCCGTGCCCGCTCGTGCTCCTACCTAACCCCACACTATATCTGTATTTAATATGTATTGCGTTTCGTAAACAGTATCGGGTGTCATCGTGTGCGCCGACACGACGATCTCTTCTCGCTCTCGTATACACTCTCTCGTGTCACTGCGTTATTTATTTATTTACTCGTGGGACACGCCCTCTTACAAATAAACTAAGATCGCATTTGGAGGTTATTTTAGAGAACATAAATTGGAAAAATCTTAACAAAATAATTCGAGAGACTGAAGTACCGATGAGACGAAGGCTTAGGAGGATATTCAAGTCATTTGTAGGTTAGAGCCTGCGTAGATGTGTTTATGAAAATTCACTTTCTACGCAGTTGGCTACTCTGCGAAAAACTGCTGAGGAGAATGCCTGACCAGTCGAGTTCCCACCTATTTCCAGTTTGGAATTATTAATATGCTGCGCGCAAGCTTTGAAATATGCGGTCGAATTTTTATAAGCAACGATTTTTTTTTTTTCGGTTGCGAAAAATAAAAATAAAAAGCGTGGCACGTAAATCGTATGACGTCGATTCAACGCGACAGCGTCGTTCCGTCGGTAAAACAGGAAGGTCCAGGCTGTTCCGTCGCTCGAGATCGGACCGTCATGGAAAATGTTGCACTGAAATAAAAATGCGCCACTCGCTCGTGGGCTGCATTGCATTTATCATGAATTCGACGACGCTTCGCAGTCACGCGAATCTCTTTCCGCTCGACACACGAGCCCGTCGCTGGCACACGGTGCTTCGTAGACGAACGACTTTTTGTTTCTCGTCGTTTTACTCACCGCGAGCGCGTCGCCTTGTTCGGACATATTCCAGCTTATGGCGATCGCAGCGCCGCGGCGGAGAAAAATTGAAGCTCCCAGACATTTTTCCTATCACGCGTGTGCAACGTCGCGATAGAGCCGACCAACGAGAAGCATTCTTCGTCGTGCGTTGTACGCGCTGCACGGACGATAATGAGCGCGGTTCACGAAAGAGTTCGTGAGCTTGTTATTATTGCGGGAGCGTCGGGAAAAGGAAAAGTTCGTTCATTGTCGTACCCGAGCTCTCCCGACTGCGGGTTCATTCGTGAACTCGAAATTTTGGCGCGAATTACGAATGTGCTAAATGCCACGAGGTTCGTAATAAAAATTATAATGCTATTTTTCCGTAGTGACGTCATGTGATATACGTACCACGTGACGTACCACTGCAAGACAGACGCATTTTTCGGATCAATGCCGTGAAGTAAATAAGCAACCACAGATGAATTTATAGACCGGGTGACGTTTCATTCGCTCTTCGCAACAAAGTTTTGGCACCATGGAACAAAACAAATGCGTTCTAGTTTTACCGACTGAGCGTGAAATGGGCGGAACTTTTTTCACGTCACCTTGTTCTCGTCATAAGTTTTAAAAAACATACCGCATCACGCTGTAATAATCGGATAGGCCTTCTCGAGGTTGAGAAGGGTCTCGAATATCCCGAGAAAAGAAAGGCGCCGACGAGGAGAATGAGTCTCGTCGAGAGCCTGTTCAATCGCAGGGAGATCGTCGTCCAATCAGCGAGAAACGCCCCAAGATTCGAGCGACTAGCGGCGGATTATTGAACTACAATGAATTTACATGTACAATCGGTAAAAAAAAAAAATAATAATCTACCGTACCATACCGGAAATTTTCACGAACGAAAAAATTAATTCGCGTGTCAACGGTAATGTACAATTGTAACGAATAATTGAGAAACAATTGCCGGGAATTTACAGTGAAATCATAAAAATCTGAGTTGTCGATGTACCGTCCATTAATTCAATATTATGGTCGTATATTAAATTTAACACACCAGGCTTGTGCATAAAAATTTCCAGTACCAGTAACTTAAATATATATATATATATATATATATATTGCAATTTACTACCGGAGGTGATTTAGATGGGAGTGTACGGTGTTACAGAGCGCTTAACAATGCTCCCGTGAAACGGTAAATTCACAATCAATTATTGCTCCCTCGCGTACGATCGTTCGGACCTCTCGGCGGATTTACGCACCGCGAGCAGCGTAGTTATGTTTATGACGAGGTATTTCAATAACGAAGAGATGCGTTTGCGTTTCGCATCGTTGTACAGCGTGTACGGTACAGGTTAACAGTACAACGATTGCAGATACGATCTCGGCGTTGTGTTATATTTAATTCGTTCTTTGTGAGCTTTAATATTGCCCGATATGGATTGGCTGGTTTTGCGCATGCGCATGGCGTACCCTCACGTGGCGCATGCGCGACACGAGCATCGACGAATCACGAGATCGCCGTGATTCGTCGCGTCAATCTACATCGAGACATCCTCGAGGACAGAACTTGCGCACGGCGAGCCATTTTGGACGGTCGCGTGACTGAAAATTAAATGAAAAAATTTATAGCTCGCGATCGTGGGAATCCGACGAGAGTGAGAATCTCTCGTGGCGCGGCTCGTCGATACACCGAAGGTCCGTCACGCAGCCACGCTGCTTCCCCCCCCCCACGATTGTCGGCTCTACTATAATGGAAGGCGCGGGCTGCTTCGACCGACGAAAAAAAATATAGACAAAAAAAAAATGGCGGCGATTTTTTTTTTTGGAACTCGAAAAATAATCCATTAGAAATCGTCTCAACGAAACGGTCATAGAAGTAAAAAAAAAAAAAGAAAATACTACAACCCGAAAGTCGGATTGATTTCTCGAGAAAACTCGCCGGATCGCGTATTTTCATGTGAAAAAAAAAGGTTGTACATCCGATGTGTAAATTGGGCGAAAAAAGGCCACGAGAAATATCCGTCCGTTCTGGGCGAAAGGTCGAGCGATCTTGCGTTAAATTGAAAATGTTCGAACGTCAAATAAATATTACGCATATATATATATATATTTTTATACACGCATAATATTTAATGCAACGGAATCGCAAATATCGACGACACATGAAACGAAAACTCTTCGCACATCGAGCATAATAAAATTCTGTCGGTTGCGCAAGGGGAAAAAAAAAAAAAAAAAATAGGAATCGTGTTCGGCGAACTACGAGTTTGACTCGAGTTTCACCGGACTCGTTGGTGGATCGTCGTATTTACGGGCGCACGGACAGAGCGTATTCCGTGCGAGGACACAGCTGACCCGTGTCCTGTCGTGCAATTCTAATCGTGTCGGCTTTCTCCGCGACCCGACACAGCGCCGCGTCACTCCGGCGAGCGTAAGTCGAGTCGGTCGAGTCGCGATGAGGCTGCAAGACTGGATCACGCCGAATTCGCAACGAACGGAAAGAGCCAATGACAAAAACGCGACACGAGAATTTTCGATTGGTCCGGCCGTTGACCAACAACGCGGCTTCGTCTCGACGCCGTGGATTGCCATTGAGACGCGCATGCGCAGACGGCTCGAGACGCGAAGGGACACGCGATGCGAGGAAACGAAAACGAGGGAATCGCGTTGAGACGAGAGTCGGATGATCGGACGGGAGAAGGAAGAATTCGACCGTGAACTTCGTGGTTGCCGCGAACTTTGACCCACGAGGGAGCGAGACTAATTGGAGGGGAATGATCGTATGTGTGTGTGTGTGTGTGTGTGTTGTGTGTGAACGAGGCGTACCGAAGCTCCGCAGTGGGTCTCTGCGAAAAAGCGAGAATTTCGGTCCGTAGCGTTGCTTCGGTAAATCGATAATTCGATCGCAGGGCGCTCTGGCGGCGGCGAAGCGAAGCTGCGCGCGCATCGGCGAGGGAAGCGTTCCGCAGTGCGCCGAGGAAAAAAAGCGAGAGCCTCGGATGCGCGTAAGGCAGAGCGTTGTTCGCGACTCTGTTACCTTCACGTATCTCCAAATGGAATGACGTTGTTGAAGAGACGTGAAATACATTCGAGTTATTTTCGTCACCTCGATTATCGAATCTTAAGAATCGAGATACAGCTTGTGTGAGAAGGAATATGAACTGTAAAAAAATGTAAACTAAACGGCATTGAAAGTTTGTATGAACTGTCGTAAAAATTTCAGAGTCACTGGCATCGAAATTTGTAATTTCGACGAAAATCTTCGTGAATTTGTCGTTAAAAATTTCTAACCTCAACATCCGACGTTTATATATTCGAATGAAATTATATTAACGTTCGATTGATGTGAGCAATGCAAGGAAGTTTCAAGTTCCGGTACACGATATTTACAATTATTTTTGACTGTGTTGATTCGATAGATCGATCTGGATCGAAAGTCACTCTGACGGCGAAAATTGGAAGTTACGCGTTGCGCGTGAGAACGACACATTGTGTTCAACAGTGGGTCAATGGGAAAGCAAGTATTTCTCTCGAGCATAATTCTCACTCCCAAGGTAAATTTATCGATGTTCGGACGGTTGAGAAGATGCAGAACCCGTTTTTATCGACTCCTCGTGTACCGACGGAATTATGCGACTTATAAGTTTTACTTTGCAATTATCAAAGTGTTACGCATGCGCGTCGAATCGCGCGTGTTGCGCACACGCCTCAGTATTGTTTAGGCGAAATGGTGCCGAAGATAAGCTGCGAAAAAAACTGGCTAACCTTAATTCGAATTGTCCGATTATTGCGTGTGCGTTTGTACTAATTTCTAATCACTTTATCGAACAGAATGCAACAATCAAAAGTAATTTGACCGTGAGCTCTGTAAAACTTTTTTCTGTCGATCAAAACGTCTTTTTAAATTGCGATTATTGGTATTAAATTTTTGATACTCACAGGCGGAAATAAAGGTATCTGCATAGGTGTGTCCGACGACTGGAACATGAAACATTCTTCTTTCCGAGGATTCATTCCGCCAGGCCAAGTACCATTGTCTCGGAATCAGTACGGTTGCCTTGTAGACTTTTCTTTTAAAGCATGGTGCTGTCTTCCGGCAGAGAACTGTTCCACTCACTTCAAACCTCACAGATCTTACTGTCGATGAGAGTCCGTTACTGCTTGGGCGATGATCGCGATCGAAACTCGCTCTAGCGGCGAAAATTGGAAGCGATGCTGCGCGCGCACCTCGGGCCAGCTGAAGGAAAAAATGTAAAAGAAATAATCGTCGATTTTACAAACATAATGATGCATGTAAAAAATTAAATACTTCAATGACAAGAATATTACGAAATGCCGTCGAGCCCTCGATTAATTCAAACTGACAAGTTTATTCTGACGTATTATGTAGTACTCGCTCTATCTGTACAACGCAATGTCAATTCGTTACAAAGAGTATCTTGTGAAGCTCATGAGAACGAAAAAAAAAAACAATTCACCGGTACCTTTACAGAACTTATCCTTTGTGCGACGGAAACCTCATTACGCTCTTTCTTTTTTTTCTTTGCTTCGTCGCGAGGGACGCGCGTACAAGGGAAACGCGGCGATGTCGAACGCAAGTTGAATACAAAATACCGCAGCGACGCGCGAGAGAGATCAAACGCGGCGACACCGGTTTGTCGAGAAATCAATTATCGTACATTTTTTTTTTCCTTTTTTTGTTTCACATCGATCTCGTTAATCTCATTATTTACAAAGTCGAATCCTTCACAGAACATCGGATTCCACACGACGATGAAAATAACGCTGTGACAATTCGACCGATCGTATTATGCTCTGCAAAAGAAAAAAAAAAAATTAATCGAGGAATGGAGATTCTTGTAGAAAAGGTAAACCGCGACGAAATCTCACTGCTCATAGCCGGTAGGGCCGGTATTAGCGCACTGTTTCGCGTGGCTGTCGTGCGCGCGTGAAGCTGTTAGACACGCGTACACACAGCCATACGCACCACCCGCGCACGCACACACAATGATATAAACTCCTGCCTGGTGTTTATTCGCTTTCGGTTGTAACTTATTCTTAGCCTACGCCTATTTATCAATTAATTATCGTGTGATAGTTCCAGGCAGATGTCGTTGGTCGTGCTTTTCAAGCTCCTGGAGACCCTTCGTTCACGATGGACTCGTGAATCGTATCTTTTTTTGCTTTGTTTTTCTTTTTCTTCAAGAGATATCGAGCCATCTCCCTCCACGTGCGGTATGAAGAATCCTACGTACTCCTCTGAGCTTGATTATTCCGGTTCTTCGCCATCGGCATCTGCAAAAAAAATAAATCGGGAGAATGTTAGTGTTAAATTACGTGGCGGTAAAAATCGAACATCGTTTCTTCAAACGCACTTCTTCCGTATCATGGATCTTCCCATAATTAAATTCTACAAATCGCCGAAGTGCTGAATCTTTTTTTTTTTTTACGAATCGCGTGAAAGTCTCAAATTTCATTTTCAATCGCTATTCAATCGCACGTTGGTCCCCAGAGTTAACACAAACAGATACAATAGCAGATGACAAGACTATTCAGTTATTCAATTTAACCGGTGCTTCGGAAGAATTACGCCAGCGACTTGAAGTTTCGTAAAAAAAAGAAAAAAAAGACGTTCGATGATTTGCAGGCCACACGTATTTCGGAGTTTTTCTGTGTCCTTTGACACAGCAAGTTCCCACGCTGCTCTCACACAAAACTAGGGGCAGAACGCAGCCAAACCCTGATTAGCTGAAGCTCGAGCATTCGTGTCCGATGGAGAACACATTAATAATACTTATATCGTGTCGAAAGGTACCTTCGCGATCGACTTGTTCATCTACGAGCAGATCGTCCTCCTCGTTCACGCCGTCCTCGGCCTCCTCCTCATCCTCATCCTCGTCGGCATCGTCCTCCACCACTACTATACTGTCGTCGATCTCATCGCCGTCGTCAGCTTCTGGATCTTCGACGCCGCCATCACCCGAGGCTCCCTCCTCATCCTCCTCGTCCTCGTCGCTGTCGACTTTCTCCCCGTCGACTTCGATGCCGTTCTCGACGTCCATGTCCGGTGCAAGATAGTACTAAAGAAATAATAATCGAAGATCGATCAACATTGCATTTCACCCCCTCGAACTTCACCGCTCAATCGCCGGTCGAGCCGTCGCGAAAACCGCTTTACCTGCAGAGGATTCGGCCAGATATCGTCCTTGATTAATTCGGCGATCTCGTCCGAGCTTGGATCGCTGTGGTCCGTGAACCAGTCGAAGAAGGATCTGTGACCCAGCGGCCTTTTTCGGCCTTTCAGCTGATCCTTCCGTTTTATCCTGTTGGTAAGGTCGGCACCGTCTTTCCAGCTAATATTTGTGCTCTGGGATGCTGGATCTCCTGCGAACAGGAGAGATTCGTCAAGATCCGAAAAAAAAAAAACTCATCGTCACAGAGTAATTTAGAAAAATGTTGCTATTACGTACTTTCGAATACATAATTTTTATAAAATTTTGTGATCTTAATAACATTGCCATCGGCGAGGACTCACCGGACGATCCGAGGTGAAAGAATTCTTTGGTGAGAACGTTGTTCTCGAAGTACGGATTTTCATCGAAGTGAAAATTGATTCTGTAGCCGGACTTTATGTCCTCGAACTCCTCGACCTCCAATTTGTTGAGGTATCTCAGAGCGTCCTCCTCCTCCTCCTCCAGTATTTCTGCTATCTTCTTGTTATTGACAAACTGAACGAAGCGTTAAGGAAAAAAAATAGTTACGCACCCAGAAGCGAACCTGCCTAAAATCTTCATAAAATAAATGTGGAAGGAGAACGTGAAGAAAAAAAAAAAAGAAATAAAATATTCACAAGATTGATATAAAAAAAAAAAAAAAAAAAAAAAAAGTAAAAAAAATTGGAATCCCCGCAAATCCGATGTTTACCCAAAAATAAATGTTAGAAAAACCATGAAAAAGAGTCCACGATAAATGGGTCTCGATGATGAACTAAAAAAAAAAAGTAAGATTGAAAAATACAATAAAAATATCTCCGTCTAAACGCGGAAAATAAAGAAAAAAACCCGCGAGTCCTTGGCTCGTGTGGACAGAGATGCGACTAGCAGAGCCGGAAAAGGAGAGGGGAGGGGGGGCCAAGATGGCCGTCACGGACCGGCGTGCGGACGCCGGCGTCGTTGCCAAGTGTCAAACCGACGTATCGCGTTCGTTGACGATTAAAAAAAATAAAATAAAATAAAATGACGGGAAAAAAAAAAAAAAAAAAAAAAAAATATTCGAACGAACGTTCGATCCTCGAGGTTCGTAAGGATACAGCGGTGACCCAAAAATTTGGTATCCTCTTGATGATGTCGTTGCGTTTCTGGAAGTACGGTTTGCGCAGTTTGTTGTACTTCATCTCGACGTCGAGTATCTCGTCGCTCGCTTTCTCGTTTAGGGCGTCGATTTGATTTTGGCATCCGTCGATCTCCTCGAGGGTTTTTTGTATCTCGAGATCGTAGTCGCGATTGTCGGTGCCGTCGCCCGAGCCCGGCTCATCGAGCTTCTTCACCTTTTTGTTAGGCGAAGCCATGCTTCTTGGGCGCTCGCTCGCGGTCGCCGCGACACGAAGGCGAAACGTCGAGATCGCAGCGCCTCGCGCGCACGGTTGTTTATTTGTTTATCCGTCGACAATCGAAACCGCTCGAACGCCCGCACGCTCGCGACTTAAGGGGTTGCTTCGATGAACTCACGGATCCGTGGGTCGTCCTCGCGATCCGTACGCTTCGAGACGCAGCGAACAAACACCGTTCGGAACCGCACGACGTCGTAGGTCGTAGCGCGGCGCGGCGCGACGGCGGCGGCGGCAGCGCAAGCCGTTTGTTCGAACCGCGGGAATGTCGAGACAGAGAACTCCCGACGATGTTACGAGGGCGAGGCTGCGACGTGTGTCGCCGTCTGGACGACCCTCGCGGAAAACGCCGGACGGGGACGAGCTTGTCCGGTGAATTCGGGCGACGCAAGGCGATTCGATATGCTGAAACATAAGATCGGAAACAACATTGATTCAGTGCGAAATAAAAAGGTAAAATAATACTTTTTATTGCTTTTCGTTGCTCGTTAGTAATTTTCTTTTTCCGCATTGAGTGAAAGAGCTTATTTATTATCATTTTCTATTGCCGCATGGTCTTCGGGCTTTGCGCCCGAAAACGAGCGTGTACGCGCATGCGCATTACTGCCTGTCCCCATCAGTGAAAACACCGAATCGAAACCTTTTCCATTTTTTTCCTCTAACCGTGCGAATAATCACGTTAAAATCGGCCGTGCGTTTCGACGGGTTCATTCTGTCGAAAGACGTATCTGACGAAAAGATCCGATCGAATAAATTCGTCATTTTACGTGAACATTTTCGCGCCTGCGTGACAAGCGGCATTTGTTGTCGGAACCGTTCTGGCGCTTTGCGAGCCTCGTGATTGGCCGGTGCACGAGGCTCAAGACGAAAGCTTTCCAAGCAATGTTTCAAAGTTGCTTTTATATGAGTAAACTCGTTTACAAAACGCATATAATTCATCGCTCAGTTAATTAATTCTGGACGCTTTCAAAGCGTCGATACCGACTAGAACCTCCTAGCGAAATTAGTGACTCTAAAGTCATATATATAGATATACCGACCAATGCTAATTTACAGTTTAAGTTAAGGATATCAGCGGCGCAACTAAGATTCGATAGTCTCGGTCTAGGAGTAAAAAACTATTATTGCTCGATCACGCTGATACGCCCATAAATTTCACGTAAAATTAAAAGTTCTACTCTGTTTACTCGTCTATTCGGATACAGCTACATAGTTTGCATTATTTGGAAACGTGCGACGCGAAAATTCCCTTTTGGGACAAGTGTCGCCACCTACGCGATCCACGCGCGAAACGAATACCTCGTTGGGCTTAACCTGTAAATTTTGGATGTTGGTTGAAAACTCGCCTTTAAATGCTACGTCATCGTTCTCGCACACACCGGTGTACGCGAGCGGTGTATGTGTACGTAATCGTTCGCGTGTTCGTGAACGCAATGTTGGGATGTGGCAGATTCTCTAATAGCAGCCAGGTGCGGCATTCGTGACGGGAAATCCACCGGGACTCGCCGAACGGCGAGAATAGTTACCGTAGATAAAGAAAACGTTCTGGTAGGTAGCGTGAACATTCACGCGCCGATATGCACGCACTTGTATGCACGTAAGATTCACTGGACCGAGTCACCGGCCACGTCTGACTTACAGTTTTATTATTAAAGGAAAAATGTCGCCGCCGGGATTTGTGAATTGTCTCGCAATCGCTACTTACACATCGCTCGTTCTCCTGTGCGCCGGGGCCCAATTGCAACGTTCCAAAGATGTTTCGGTCGTCCAAATCACCGAGGACAATTGGGAAATCATGCGGCACGGAGAGTGGATGGTCGAATTGTGAGTAGACGACTCGGTCATCCGGCGAATTATGAATAAATCGTATTTTCAATGATCGTCAACGATTTGCAAATCAAAAATATCAATTAGGATCTGCGAACGATGAATATTAATTGTGATTCATAAACGTCGAATCTCCATTACAGTTTACGAATTATAAAACACCGACTGTATTATCTTATTTAAAATGAAAAACTGTATCTTTCTTGAAAGTGTTATTTCAGTCGAACAGATAATTTTATCATTATTATTAGTCAGTTGTGATTTTGTCATTTATATGAAATATCGATCAACATTTTTTCAATCTATATATATGTTTTATCGTTCAAAGCTACGCACCATGGTGTCCGGCGTGCAAGGCACTCGAGCCGATATGGGAAACTCTGGCTATGTCGAAGAAGGAGCTTGACATTAACGTAGGCAAAGTCGACGTTACCGACTCGCCGGGACTCAGCGGGAGATTCATGGTCACTGCACTGCCCACGATATACCAGTAGGTATCACGGATGTATCTGAAGCAGGAGAAGACATCGATAGTAAATGATATTATTAATTTTTTTTTTTTTTTTTCAGTGTGAAGAATGGTCTGTTCCGTCAGTACAAGAGCCCTCGGGACAAGGACTCGCTCATAACGTTTGTCAAAGAGAAAACTTGGATGAAGGTGGATCACATACCAAGCTGGAAGAGTCCTGTATCTCTTCAGATGGCCATTGTGAGCCAGTTCTTCAAGATGTCTCAGATACTGAGAGTGAGTAGTTAGACCGACCGAGCTCGTCCTTGTGCAGCTGAAAATTTTTTTCATCAATTCCAAATACCAAGTCGTTTAAAGGTAAATTTGCGATGTTGGAATACAAATCTTCTTGGAGAGTAACGTGGTGAAATCGTTATACGAAAATTTGTAATAACAATTTCCTTAAATATGTGACAAACTCGTTTGTTCGGATTAGAATTTAGAAATCTGGCCTTACATTTTCCGTATCGTGTCGCAGCAAAAAATGTCGCGATAAACAAGTGTTTCACACTTAAACAGGGAATTCACAATAAACTGATGGAGGACTTTGGATTACCGACGTGGGGAAGTTACCTGATCTTCGCACTAGCGACGATCGCCCTCGGTGGAATTCTCGGATTGGTGAGTATCCTTTATTACCGACCTGCTACTAAAATCAAATTCATTACGCGAAATGGTAAAAAATTTCAGATCATCGTGTGTCTCATCGACTTCATCTACCCACCGAAATCAATAGCGACGCAGGGAAAAAAGAAACAGCGGGACGGATCGGGTGGTTTCATGCAGGAGAGAAGTTTGGAAGACGAGGAGTTGGTCGAAAACGTTAAAGACGATCTAGTCGATGAGGAATGCAGCGAGTCCGAGGAGCAAAACGAGAACGAGAAAGACGCGGCGAAGCCAGCACCGAGCAGTCCAAACGTTCGCAAGCGCAAACCTCGCAAAGCCGATTAGATTGCGGAATACGAATGACTCGTTTCTCGGCGATTAAGTTTCGCACGACTCGGCTGATTTCCAAATCTTTTTTTTTCCCCTCTATTGATTAAGTTTTTTATCTTTCGCCATTCTCGAACAAATCGAGTCGTCGACGACATTGGTCTGTGCACAATCGTCAATTCTATGGATCGAAATACGCGACTACCGACATTCCAGCACAATGTTTATACTTCGAATTCGAATACTCTGGATTGTATAGAATTATTAGTGTTAGTCGTAAGAATTGAAAGGAGCGCTCGGTCGCCGCATCCGACAAATGTATCTGCGGTGAATGAGAACGATCGGGGTCCTCGGCAATATAAGTCGATCTTGGTTTATAACGACCCATGCAACAAAATCTTGGGATCTCCCAATAATCATTTGTCTCGACATCGTTAGTTCGGGTAACTCGAGTTTTTAACAGCCCACGCTTTACAGACAGCTGTAACAATAGAATTATAAGCAGACAGTTATGTTGTCGTTATCAGGGAAACATTTAGTTATGGTAAATAATTTTGGAACTTTGGCGTTCCAATTGATCTTAATTAGATACCTATCCGATGAGTATTTTTTTTTCTTTTGAATGTTGCTGCGATTGGTAGTATCAAGTCTTCCCGTCACGATTCGCTTCACGTTCGATGAAACACTTCGAAGTACACCAAAAAAATTTTAAGACCAGTTTTACAATTGAGATTGATTCAGACTTGACGTTACGTTGAAAAATCAATCGTTGCTAAATAATCGCCGTTACTTCTCTATATATATATTTTTTTGCATTTCTTTTATTTAATTATTTTTCGGTAACAATTCATATTTTGCCGGAGAGCAATTAGAAACTGTAATACAGACTGCCTAATAATAAATGTATTTAATTATCATGGCTTGCGCGTTGTGTTTTTACGAAAAAAAAAAAAAAAAACGTACGGAATAATGGTTTTTTCAAGAATCGGTACGCATTACCGTTAATACTATTCGCGAATGTGAATGAAATTAATATATAATTGCCATCTAGTAAATTTGTCTTAATCGCAACGGTAACACAGACAGTCTAGTGATAAACTTATGAATGTAAGTTTATTAAAAGAACGCAACGCTGAGGCACAATAATCATTTAATTATTTTGGCGCGGCGTTGTGGGATTTGAAACGATAAAAATTAAGATTTTTTTTTTTCATGAAAACGGTACTTGTACTGTTGTAGCGATTGAAATAAATCACGAAAAATAAATAATATTTGACTACTTATCATTTGTCTTAGTCGCAATTGCGTTATTTGATCCTTTTGGGGCACGACTGTGTTATTTCAGAACATCGTGCGCCGTTCCTGACGTTTGTTACTGAAAAAACTTTCGACGTTTGGTTCTGTAATCATAAATTACTTCGATTAAGGAAACCCGTAGTAATACCGTGTAATTAAAAATTATATATGTTGATCATTCCAAACTATTTTGATCTGGGTTTTTCTTTCCACATTTTGGATTGGGACCACAATTTTTTATAAGATCAAACCAACTGTCCAAAGCACGCAGATTTTTTTATTACATTCAAATAAAATATTTTCAATTGTTTATGACTAAACCAATGAACTTGTTATTCGCGACAATTTAAAAGTCTGCAGACACTCATTTTTTAATTGTGGCGATAAATCGTTTCATTCATTTAGCCGTAAATAATTTTAAACTATTTTAAAAAATATATTACATATTCATAACTCACGAGAAACGGGATTTTGTTGCTCGACAGGACCCGGTTTATTCATCTCAGCGTCGTTGTTCAGTCGGTGATCCATGATCGTCGATGTGAACGATATCATAGACTGTCCTCTTGTCGGAGATGTGTTCTGTGAGCTTGTGAACAGCGGATAGCCCGGTGTCTCTTCGCAACCGGTCATTAAGCTGCCTAAGTAAATCCACAGATTCCGGTACAACCTTCTTTAAGTTGGCTAATAAAAAAAAGCAAGGCAAAAAGCGAGGTACCCTGAGGAGTTCTCTGCAGAAAGGTGGACTCGATGGCGTTCGAAAAATTGTCGCTGCTCACACAGCTGGACATGTAGTTGTGAGGAGAGCCAAAATTCGCGACTGAGCATTTACCCACAACGCTCACGTGCCTCGCCAACTCCCCCAATGAATAATCCGTCTTCTCGACGGAGATTATTTTCAGTCGGTTGGCGTTCGTATCGATCGTCATTATAGAGTTATCGTTGCTCGTCTGGGATGCTCGAGTCACTTCCCCGTCGTCAAATTTATTTTTCTCGTATTTCTGACAATCACTCGACGGCAACTCTGAGTCGTGTTTCGAAGTTGAATCCAGGTACTTTCGTTTTCCCAGCAGAGATCCGTGTTGCTGAGTAGGGGACGAAACATTGTCGCAACGAGGGCTCGTTGCCTCGGTCACAATTTCGCTTCCCTTCTCGTTGCGGAAAGACCACTTCGAGCCGCTCAAGTCGCTCGGTACGTTCGTAATTCTCGTTTGGCTTACGTGGATAGAAACAGCTTTCCTAATCGTTCCCTCCACTCTATCGCCGTTCGATTGGGACGGTCCGCACTCCGAAGCGCTCTTCGACCTGTCTTCCGATAACAAATAGGGCACGAGCTCGTTTCGCGACTCCTCGCACCAGCGACGAGTCCGCCGGAAGGATTCTTCTAATCCGTAATCATATTCGCTGTTCTTTCCATCCGTATTATCGTCGGTGCGCCGAGCTACCTCGCTGTCCGCAACAGTCAGGCTGCTTTCGATGCCGAGCTGTCGCAATCCTTCCTCGATGTTGGATTCGGCGACCCGTACCGACGCGATCTCGCTGTTACCGACCTCGTTCGCCGAGCTCACGGGAGGCTCTGAAATTTTAAGTAGAACATTATTTTACATGAATTTTCCGGTATTAATAAGCGCATAAATAATGCGACTCTGTGGACTGACCTGGTGCTCGAATCGATGAGAGCGGAGCGTCTTGAACATTTTGCGGCGGGGCGCTACTCAATATTTCAGCGTTTTCGGAACAAACGTTGTTTTCAACCTCCTTGCAGAGTTCCTCGAGCATCAAAGTATCCACCGATGTTGTATCTGTCGGATAGAATCGTATGCATAATCGGCATAATTAACTCCGATAAAAGGGAGTGAATTATCGCGGTCGGTAATGTAGAACTGTAGTAAACCTTTCTGAATTGTGCTAACAAAGTATCAGTGAATTAATTGACAGTGTTTAACATGGAACGTATTCTAAGTAAATAATAAACTTTAATAACACATATTCCGATAACTGGCCATTGGCCGAAATAAATTCGAGAGCCACAGACTGAGAACGTGTTTTGATGTTCTTAAGAATACAACAAAATTCGTCACAACCGTTCTAAAAACAATTTTGCGAAATATATCTAAAAAATCTCAATGTAAGATTCATGAGCGGAAAAAAAATGTCAAGACATGAAAAAAAAAAAAAAATAATTCAGAAATATTTTCCAACGTTGGTGAAATATTAACAAGTTTTCAAAAAAATATTTGTAATATTTCAAAGTAATATTTTCGGAACATTTCGGAAATATTTGGGAGCTACGTGTGAATATGCGTAGCATATGTAAAGTCAAGTGTATGGAATTACGCCGCTCCGTCGGTAAAACAGGAGGGTCAAACGCTTTAAATAAAATTACCTGAATCGCGGCGCGGAGTCATCCGTGCTTTGCGGACACTCCTGGCTGATGTGTACACGGACCTCATGAACGAAAAATCTAATCTCGGCGGTGGCATTTTCGAAGTCTCGATCTCCGCGAGCCTCGCCCTTTCATCCTCCTCGCGCAGCTCTGATAACTATTAAAAAAAAAAAAAAAAACCTTACATAAAATTTACCATCACGATTTTAATACGCCCCTATCGGCCAATCTCTGTACCTTCTTCTCGTAAGCTTTCACCTCGATTTCGAGATTATTAACGACCGTCTCCAAATAATCGAGATACTTCTCGTCCTTCCAACGCTGCAAAACCATCTTCGCTATATCGATGCCAGCCGCTCTTATTCTCATGGCGTCGATCGCCTTCCGTTGCTTCAGCATCTTAACGAACTCGTCTCTCTTGTACTCGGCGACCATACGTTCGATGTTTAGCTTCTGCGCATTGGTACGACACTTCTCTCGCTCCTTGGCCAATGGGAACTCTTCGTACGCCGCCTTTGGTCACGTGTCAATAAAATTCATTGGACCAATAAAATGTTTCGTTAAAACTTTTTCTTTCTTCATATTATTTTATTTTTATTCATATTATTTTTATTCATATTATTTTTATTCATATTATTGCATTAAAAGAAAAATAAATAAATACGAAACCTTGTATCGTTGCCACATCAAACGGTATTCGTCGAGAATATTTTCGAACTTGGCGCGTTCGGCAAATTGTCGAAGCGCAGCGTCGTCCAATCGGCTCTTCGCCGCTTCGATTTCCGCCGAACGTTTTTTCCCGTCTCGCTCCATGCTTCGCACCGTCGGCGTCGAATTTTCGTAGAAACAAAACATTGCATAAATTAGCTATTAATTCCTCGACGATGGTGTGACTCAAGAGACTCGATCAGCGATAAACCTTTCGAGAGCAGATTCCTGCATTGTTTTCTTCTGCTTCAAGTCTTTGTTCGTTTGCTTGAGAACCTTACGCTTCTCCAGGCCGTCCTCGACTTTGTCCTTCACCGCTCGAATCTCCTCCTCGGTATCTTTCGTCGGTCGATGCAAAGCCAGGCAATTTTTTCTTTACTAACGCGCGTCGATAATCGCGACGATATATTCGCACGCTCGGACATCGTCGATGTGAATATATATATATATATATATATATATATATATATATATTTTTTTTTTTATCAATTATTGAAAAACTTACCGGCTAGGATTTTCTCCGATTCCGCGATCTGTGAGCACAGGGACGCCTTCAAAACATTTACGAACTGAGGGTCCAGCAAGCACTCGTCTGGAATATCCGAAGCGTTCATATTCGACTGAATATTTATCCCTTTGTTTTCGTTGCTTTTCGGAACCCGTTCAATCCACCGAACGACACGGGACAGTTACGATTACTGCGGCTCACGTGCAGTTTCTTAGACGAGAGCTGAAGAGGAGTGGGGGGAAGAGGGAGGACCTTCCAGCTCGCCTGTTTACATTAAGCGTATAGGACGAGGCAATTAGATACGAAGTGTTCGATCGAAAAAAAAAAAAGAGAATAAAATGTCGGTAACATAAAGCTCAATAATTTTGAGGTATTATTCCCGTTGCGCTTGGGATTTCCCATCCTGGCCTCAGAACAGCTGCCGCGACCATGGCCGTACATAGTCGTAACGCATACAGCGCCCGACATCTTGCCATCAATTTCAAAATATTTTTAACCATAGTCACGGGGGGACGAGAAAATATTTTCGATATTCTCGACGACATTCACGAGCTAGGTTAGAAACGAGATACAAATATTAAAAACATAAAGCTTCATTATTTTGCGATATTGACTTTTATACGACGCGTCTCTGTGTCCGAACACTGGCTGGCGCTGTACGCGCCCGCGGATTGGCTATCGCGCGCGGCCGAAGGCGAAAGCTCTCCCAGCGGAATACCATCGATTTTCAATGAAAAAAAAAAAAAAAAGAGTAATTACCATTGTACTCTGATATCTTTTTCCACGCTGTTCAACGGCTGCGACAGCGTGAAAAATGATTATCAATTTAATCGTCACTGTCCTCGTAGCTGCAACGCGTTGGACAAATTTCGCTGATGTTGTTCGCGACTCGATCGGTCAACAGACTTTCCCCGATGACGTTTGCGTTCGATTTAGACACTATTTGGCAACTAGCCCGTCCTACGTACGATGACCGTTCACCCTTTCTATATCTGTCGAGCACATCGTAATCGTAACGAACTTTATATTTATATATATATATATATATATACGTACAAAACATTCCCAACCATTTCGACGTGCGTTTCACCCTTTACATCTTTGATTGGGTCCGCCATTTTCCTACGACCGATACATAGAAATCAAGCGAGTGCCCCAAATATATATATATATATATATATATGTAGGTCTCGCTTAGTCGTCAGTTATTTATCGGTTAATCGATTCGCAGCGTCGCGTTCGTTTTGGACCGAGCTGAAGAAATAAACGGAAATTATTGAACTGCGATAAGCAGCATTTATTCATTCGTTAATCAGGTAGGAGCACTTGAAAAAATTCAGTCACACACAAGTTTTTGTGACCGAGTAGCAACAACATTACAGTTTTGTTTGTTTGTTTGTTTGTTTTGTTTTTTTTTTGTTTTTTTAGTGATAAACGTATTGACATAATATCTTACGTTCGCATTCGTACTTGCTGCCTCTTCCGAACGTCTTTCGTTCAATAAAATGAGGATTGGAACGCAACTTTACACACACATAATTGTTCATTCCGGTCAGTTGGTACGACCGATAATCGACGGCCCCATTATTCGTTTAGGGAGGAGGAGAGGGTGGGGGGAGGAGGTGTGGCGGGAATATTTGAATAACCGAGGCTAACATGAAACGGCGCAACGAGCATCGTCATAAGAATATTAATTACTCGTTTATTACTATTATACTGCAATTTATGTACCTATTTATACGCACTAGCATAAGAGATCAAACGTTGTTTTTTTAAATTAAATAATAATAATTATTAATTGCGAATAGAGGAATATAAACGCGTACGAGTATTGACGATTAACACTACGGAAACACAAAGGCCACGATTTGCTTTTTCTTTTTTTTTTTTTTTTTTTTTCACGATCGAATTATTTGTACATTAGAAATTAACGTGTAATACCGTTGATCGATCGACGATTTTAACACCGTACGATTATTCGTCGTTCGACTCGTGCGAAACGATCGTCACGGCGAATAAAAATAATGACTTTTTGTTTTTCACTGTGACCTTGACGGGGGTGAAGCTCGGCGGTCATCGGCGGCCGCACCGAACTATCGTCGTTCTCCTTCGTTCACCGTCGAGTTAAAATATCGCCGTTGATCACGCACTTAAACGATAACAAACAGACACAATAATCATTCTCGCGTAGACTCGTTGCACCGTCAATGAGCGAATCTCACTTTCATCGCAGCAGTACAAATTCATATAAAAGTCTCCTTACGGATCGTGCGATTTTTTTTTTAATATATATATATATATATATATATTTTTTTCAGTTATCAATGAAAAATTGTCAGTTCGAGACGAGCGACTCGATTCTCATGAAATTTCTTTAATTCTAATTTAACCGCGGCAACCCGTTGCTCGCTCGACTTTCACGCGACGACGAAAACACGAGGCGGACATTTTGTTTACGCGGGAGACGCCTGGCAGAGTCGACGAATCGCGATCGTCGTTGCACGATTAAAAATTCGTGAGACTCGTCTGCGTGTCTCGCTCTCCGCGTTCGCTGAATTTCCTCGAGCGTTCACCAGATGTCACGTAACGCGTTGACCGACGGGAAACAAACGAAAGTAGGCAGTGACATGAAATAAGGAATCCGGTACATCCGGTACGCCGCGGTACGGCGATGTAATCGGCCCGATGTTCCATGATCGAGTAAAAAATATATTTAAAAAAAAAGAGAAGAAAAAAAAAACATATATATATGTATATTCAAAAATCGACGGATTCAAAGAGCGATAATTGTTCAAATAAAAAATGTACAATTCCGTTGTCATGGATCGGGTCGTCGAGCTACCGACGTGCAACAGTTCGAACGAACGCCGTTCCGCGCGGGGGGGTGCTCGAGTCGGGTGGGGAAATGAGGGTCATGTGAAACCATGAACGAACGACAAAAGCGACGATCGTCCCCAAAATTGTTTTGTGTTCGTGCGCGACACACCTTAAAGCTAATAATTACACGCCAAGTCTAATCGTTGGACTCGTTGCACGAGCGGGCAAAATCACAAGTCAAAAATCTACGATAGAAAAAAAAAAAAAAAAAATACACGCGTTACACGAATAAGGGGGGGGGGAGGTCAAAAATGATTATTTAATATTACCACTAATACATTGCAAAGTAGCGAGACGATTGATGTGCAACAGACGGTGTTTGCCATTGAAAGAAAAATGAAAAATTATTGAGCGATTAATTATGCATTATGTTCGTACAACGATTCCGTTTGTCATCTTGCGATTTTTTTTTTTTTTTTTTTTTTTTTTTTTTTTTTTTTTTTTTTTTTTCGTTTACATATCAATCGTTATAACACGGCAATTAGCTACGACTCAACGGAATTAAACCGTACACCCTCGAACCTCACGTCAGCGTATTAGGGCGATAAAATAATTCTCATATATATACTTTTAATAATATAAACCACTATAGTATACGTCTAAGTTTCATATCACAAGACATCCTGTTTTGTATCACGAGCTAATTCTACCTAAACTTTATCATTTTCATTTGTCTCTCTATCGTCTTTGTTCCGTTCGTCAGGTTACGAGTCAAACGAGTCCACCGTCCAATCGACCTCCCCTCATTATATTCTACTCGAGTAATTATTGTGTTTTATTATTATTATTTTTTTTTATATAAATCATCACGCTCATCCGCGAAATCGGCTCTGAAAGTGCACCGCGCGTCTCTCGATAATTATAGATTCGCCGGTTTCGACTCTCTGCAGTACCGTTAATTCAATCGATTAAATGCAATTTGTTTTTCTCTTCAATTAAAAAATATTTAAAAAAAACAGAGATCATGTTGAATCGTGTTGCTCGGCATGTTCCATGAGTCGATAAATGCGAGTCGCTACTAAATAATGCAAGGCAGATGCGATTGGAAAAAAAAAAAAAAAAAAAAATGAACATAACGCATCCGATTTGGTTTCTCTTGCGCGATACGTAGAATTATTCAGCGAGATCAGAGTGTGGAGCATTGACGAACGGTACTGTATCCCTCGGTCGTTAACGAAACGCGGCCACGGGCAGGGTGGAGGGTTTCGTTAAAATTTGTAGAGAATGTACAATGGTGACCGAGTCGCAGGCCAGCCGGATCTCTCGGACTTACCGCCACGAGTCGGAAGAGCTCTCCTTGTTGACCGTGAATCGATTCGATATCCCGGACGATCCGTGAGAGCTCCGACTGTGAAAGTCGTGAAGCGATCCGTGAGATCCGCCGTTGTGCGAATGGAGTGAATTGTTGTGTTGAAGAATGCCGTTGCCGGTCGAGTTGACGGTAAGCAGGTGATTGATCGAGGTGGGAAGCGATGACGGTTGATTGACGGTGTGTCCGGAAGAGGAGGCGACTCCGGTGCCGGAGCTGGCTTTTTGCTGCTGAGGCGGCGGTGGCGGCGCGGGCGGCGCGGCCTGCTGCGAGTGCCTCGACGAGTTTAGCGTCGAGGAGAGACGGCAGGAGGCGAGAGTCGCGGGAACGTTGGAATTGCCGCTGGTGCTCGGTACCACGGACGTGGAGACGTGAGGTTGACCGGACTTGGCCGAGCTTCGGCCGATCGACGATCCGGAGGTCGGAGGACAGCCGGACGGACAAGTCGACGAGACTTCGGGCTTGTCGAGCTGATCGGGCGGCCTCGGCAGTCGCCTCCTGAGCCAGACGTGACGAAGAGCCTTGCTCGGGGTCATTCGTCGCTCCGGGTCCCACTGCAGGCAGCGCTTTATGAAGTCGAGGAAGAGCGGATCCTCGCAACCCTTCAGGGCATCCTTGAGAAACTTGGAGCCTGGCGGACCACGGAATTTTCCGCGTCTCGAGAGACCACCGAGCAGAGCCGTCTCGCCGCTCGCTGCCGTCGTTGACTTGCAGTATCGAGGGTGACCCTTCGAATTAAAGAAGTGACGACCACGGGCAGCACCGTCGATCAATTTTCTCGGCGGCATGCCGAGGAGCTCGATTATGCAGGAGAGCTGGTCGGCCTCGTCCTCGCCTGGCAGTAGCGGAAATCCTGTTAGTAATTCGGCGAGGATGCAGCCCAGACTCCACATGTCTATCGGCATGCCGAATGTCGCGCCGAGTATCACCTCCGGGGCACGGTAAAAACGACTCTGGATGTACGTGTAGACACGCTGCGACTCGTAACAGCTCGAACCGAAGTCAATCACCTGAAAAAATAAAATATTCCATACTTTAATATCGGTTATCGTGCAAAGTTCGTTTCATTTGTCTATTCATTGATGAGGGAAACTAATTCAATTTCGTTTTGAATCTTTGGTTTTTTAAATACTTTTTTTTTCATCCGTTCAATGATATTTGGATATTACTTTAGAAATATTTTCGACCTTTTGAATCTTATGGAATCTTTCAACAGCCCTTACAACCCCATTAAAACCTGTGTAATAGCGCAGTCGGGGCATGGAATTTCCTGATAACCGCAATAAAAAATTCAGAGTCGACGAATTTACAAAGAAGCTGAACCTGTATGTTTCTACATGAAATTTATATATAAAAATTTAATGCTGGACGTATGAGACAAAACTTTTTGTTCCTACAAACATTGTGAGAATCATAGAAATTTATAAAGACTTTTAAAAAATAAAGAACATTGTATTTTTTTAGCAAACGTGCTTGTGAGATAAATAAAATAAATGAATGAATTCTATGCTTTTTTTTTGGTGAAGATTTCTACGCAATAGGAGCATATTGTTGATCGATATGATATTGGAGATCAGAAAAAATTAGGTGAGTGAAGTATTCGCACCAAGGAGAATGCGATTGGAAAAAAGTTCCATGAGTACGCAACCCCTAAGAATTTTAAATGAATTACCTTCGCCAATCTGAGAACTATTATACAGAGTTGCGATAAGTAGCAAGTTGAATGCCTAAGAGAAGCTACGAAAGGAGACGTGGAGGGATTTTCTTCATTCCCATATTATAAATGCATGAAATCAATTGATGTATGAAATGCCTTTTATGTGTGGACTGAAGTGTTATATGGGACGTTACTCTTTAAGGTATTGTATGCTTGGAGCGTCACTCCATCGACCCTGTGACATTTGTACCGACGATTCGTTGAAATGTAAAAAAACATGTGTGTGGTATCCGCGAACGAGCTTTAAACCTTCTACGGAGAAAAAATATTTTTGTAAATATTTTTTTTACTCGGTCGATGAATTATTAAATGGAACGAAAATTAATAAATGCTTTTTGAAGTGCATACGATTGACATTGCAAGCCAGCCCCATGCTAACAGGTGGTCGGACGAAAAATCGACTCAGGATCGACATCGATCTTGCTGATTCAATAAATGCTGATTTAATAAATTTCATTTCCGTTGCTCACGAACCAACAGAGAGGGACGAGGCGAGGTTCAGTGAGCAATGTGGTTGCAATGTAAAGAGATACGGTACAAGGAAGGAAATTCCATGGTTGCTGATTAAAATAAAAAGAATCTTTAGATAATTCAATATATAATGGAAGGTAGTTGAAGTCAATGATATGTTATAAGATGGAATGAGAAATGCTTTTTTTTACTGATTTTCTATTGGACTTGATAGATTTAAGTAGTTATAAGACGGATCTTTATTTGAATACTGGTCAAGGTGAAATCCGTTAATAAACAAATTCATAATTACCCAGTAACTAATGTGTTTAACGTCTTGCGTCCCGAGATAAGAAAACATAACCTTTGCGTCGGAAAAATCGGAAAATATTTTTTTCAAGATATCGACCTGGAACCTTCGCCATTCGATTCAGTGGCTTATTCCCATTCTAAAACTGTATAATTAAACCCATTTCCGACAATTTTTAAAATTCGTCCCTTTTGGGGTAGGGAATCCTATGTTAAATTTCCCGGAACGACACTTTTTTTAAAAAAATTTCGAGCTATCGACCTGAAACCTTCACCATTCGATCCAAGTCATATACTTCCCAACCGATTTCAGCCATGAGAAAATTCAAAAAAATTTATTTCCATGAAAAAATCGACTTTTTCGGCGGAAAAACAGTAAGGGTACTACCTTTGCGTCGGAAAAATCGGAAAATATTTTTTTCAAGATATCGACCTGGAACCTTCGCCATTCGATTCAGTGGCTTATTCCCATTCTAAAACTGTATAATTAAACCCATTTCCGACAATTTTTAAAATTCGTCCCTTTTGGGGTAGGGAATCCTATGTTAAATTTCCCGGAACGACACTTTTTTTTTTTAAATTTCGAGCTATCGACCTGAAACGTTCACCATTCGATCCAAGTCATATACTTCCCAACCGATTTCAGCCATGAGAAAATTCAAAAAAATTTATTTCCATGAAAAAATCGACTTTTTCGAAATCGGCATTTTCGGCGGAAAAACAGTAAGGGTGCGATATATAAATTGGCAAAAGCGATTGGATTGGTCACGTCGGCGCCGGAGGTAGCGATTAGGTAGGATTCTACGTAGGTTGAATTATGGTAGTTGCGTTGAGTGAATTATGGTATTAACGCATCATGAATGAAATTTAAAGTGGGCCAACACGAGAAAGCCAAATGACTTAATTTAAGTATTATGGCACGTAAGAAATTGTTCACGTCGCCTTCATTACCCCAGCATTGCAAAGAGAATATGCACTGCGAAGCAAATCTAGCATGCGCATACCGAATAATTCTATCAAATTTTCTGTGAACGCTGTAAACAAAATTGTAAATTTAATGTATCGGACAGGACGTTATGAAAAACCTGATACATTAATTGTAACGTATAATCATTAGGAAAAATTGACAAACTCTGTCGCTGAAACCAAAGTTAATGATTAAAAATAAAATATTTCTAGTGTTTTTAATACACCGAACAGTAATTTTTCATTACAATTGAATGTGAAATTCCAGTCCGGTACATTAAATTCTATAAATATTTGTTTACAGTCCAGACGTGTTATCGCATTATTTAATATTAAACTTCATATAAAGCTACGCAATGCTAATTAATATGAATGAACAATAAACAATGAACAACAGTCAACGCCATAAAAAAATGGAGATGCTCACCTTGATACCGCTGCGACCCTGCTGCTTAAGTAGTACATTCTCCGGCTTCATGTCGCAGTGAATAATCTTGTTCTTGTAAAGAGCGTCGAGACAGAGAAGCAGCGAATGAGCAAACTTCCTAACAAGCTGCAAACTGAATCCCTGAAACTTGTTCTTCTTTATAAGCTCGTAAAGATTGATGCTGAGCAGCTCAAACGTTATGCACATGTGATTTCTGAAAGTAAACGAATCGAACATGTGTATTATGTTCATTGTATTGTCCTTGTCCTGCTCCCTCAAATTACGCAGAATTCTGATCTCTTCTTGCGCCTGACGATAGAATCTCCTCTCGTTTCTGACCATTTTCAGTGCAACGTGTTCGCGATTCTTGTGATCGTACGCTTTTACGACCTGGCCGAAGGAGCCCTTGCCAATGACCTTGAGCACCTCGTATCTGTAAGCTACGTGGTCGTGAGGCGTATGAATGTACGAGCCTTGATCATTGTCGTAACTGTGATTGTTCGGCAGGCCAAACATCGCAGGTCTCTTCTTGGCATTTGTGCCTATGAAGTATATCTGCGGATACGAGTATATCTCGTGCTTCTCGTACTGCGTAAGTTTGCTCATGTAAAGCTTCATGACTATCTCCGGGGTAACAGCCATCTTCGGCACGACTTTACCGCCAGCAACAGCCGCTCCCGCACCTCCGCAGCTTGAACTCTGCTGCTGCGATTGACCGTCGAGTCTTCCATTTTTCACCGAAGGACTGTTCGTCAGACTGTTTCCCTGCGACTGAGAGTTCAGACTCTGATTTATACTCTCCGAATTGCTCGTCAAATTTTGGAGGCTGTTGTTGACGCTGGAACCCAGACTCGGCAGGTGAGTTCCAATGGTCGAAGAATGATTAGAATTGCTCGGTGGTGAGTCGCTCGCTATCTGCTTCAGCAACAGACTTCCGCCCTTCAGAGGCGGCAGATGATTCTTCTCGTTGCTCGATATGAAACTCTGAGTCGTGTAAGTGCTCATCGGCACGAACGCGTTCGGCAGCGACAACGGCATCTCGATAACGGCCAACCGTGGCGCGTTACGCTACTTCCATCGTTACGTCTTGAGCAGTCAGCCTTCGACGTTTCTCGACGACATTCATGGACCTAAAAATGCTTGCACATTTTATTGTTCTCTTTTCCTCGATATAAAATGTAAATGCCGATAATAAAATGCAGTCTTGTAGAATTTTTTTAACCCCCACGAGTGGCTCTTTCGTGTCAGGATAAAAAAAAATGAAGCTAGCGAAACGCTTAGTACGCCGGACTAGAAATTGGATCTACGGAACTGCAGAGTCGCGCCTTCGATCGGCAATTTTTCTTGAACGCACAGCTTTTTCCATCCCTGGCGTCGAGCGGTATAAAAAAAGGATTTCTTTTCTTCGCTAGAGCGATCTTACTGAAGGAACTATGGGTGTGCGAAAACGAGAAGAAAAATCAATTTTTCAAGCCTAGAAGAGACTACCGTTTCAAACTTGTTTACTCAACAGATTCGAGTAGACATCGAAGTACACGAAGAATTCTCATCGGACTAAACGAAGCCTTCCCCATCCCTCGTCACCTCTTTTCAGGAGCGTTCCTCGTTCTTGGTTTCCTCGTCCGCCTCGCCGTCGATTTTCTCTTTAGTCCTTTGTATTATTCTTTTGACTCTCGAGCGTGGCTTCGTACGTCTTCTAATTTTACAGTCTATCGTAGTCGACCACGAGGGCAAACGCATTATGAGCCCCGTGTCTGGTTCGCTCGCGTCCTCCTTCGGCACCGATGCGACCCGCTCCAGATTCGTATTATTCTTCCACTCCGTTCCGGTGTCTTCTTCGCCGTTCTTTCATTCTCGTCCAGCGAAGTTGGTCCCGTCGATTGAACGCAGACCCGCTTGAAAGGGCGCACGAATGATCGAGGCCGCAGTCGTCCCTCGTCGCTCTCCGACCCGACTTATATTTTCTTCTCTCGCTCCCAAAGTGGCGCACTAGTCTTTCGGTCGATCCGCCAAGCGCAACACTTGCGAAGGGGAGATCCCGTGGCAAAACAATGTCGCAGTCCTCGCCGTGACAATCGTCATCGCGGTAAAGGGAAAAAGACTCCGAAAAACTTTTTCCCTGGATCGTAGGCGACTCTCTCGCTTTCTCTCTCGCGTCTGCCTCCACGTCGAGATTCTTCTCGTCTGGCAACAAAAAATTTGTCCAAACCTTGTGTTTTTTTTTGTTTATCCGACGAAACACTCGTTCGTGCGAGCAGGTGGTGGCATTAACCTTCGTGTAATACGATGTGCGTCCTGCTTCGAGCGTCCCGTTTCCTCGCGCTTCTGACTCATGTCCCGAGTCGCGACTCCCCCGTGCGTCGATCCACTATTTTTCTTCTCATCCTTTTTTTGCCCGTCTTTCCGGGAGTCTCCACGCCTCTCGCCTCGCGCTCACCGCATCGAACCGAGTCCCATTGTCCGCGTGCACGTTTTTCTCTCTCTCTCTCTCTCTCTCTCTTTCTCTCTCTCTCTCGCACCTCTCGAGGTTTATATCGCGTTTCGATCACGGTTTTGCGTTTATCGCCCGTGGTCAGACGACTCCGGCACGGAGAGCGAGGCGCGTTCGTTGCTCCTCCACTCGCTCGCTCGCTACTTTTGTTTCTCCTGTGCAATTCGCAGATGCGAGCATCGCGCACGGAATGGCGAGTCGAACGCGCGCTACGGTCGTACGAACTTTTACTCGTGGAAACTTGGGGCGAAAAGTTCGCTCGGGCCGATCTCTCTCTCTCTCTCTCTCTCTCTCGCTCTCTGTCTCTCTCGCTCTCCAGCACGGGCAACGCGCCGACGACGAATGCAATCAACTATCGATATCCGATGCGAACGCTATTTTATCGCTGAAGGGCGCGCGTTCACGCTCTCGCGCTCGTCCGCCCGCAGCGCTGTACTCGGACGAATGTTTACGCAGAGGAAACAGAGGAGAAACATTTTTCGACGCTCGCGCGACTCTAGAGCGCTGCATCGTGTAGCGTCGTTCATGAGAATAGCTTTGAGACTCCCGATGCCAACCCGCTAGACAGCTCGCGAAAGTCGGCGGCGAGTCTCTCGAAATTTTTGGAGTTTCTCCTCGGACGAAGACGAAACATCACGAGTCCAGTCACTCCTGTTTCTTTTTATTTTTCCAGCTTTCCGGAGAACCTTGTCGTTGACGCTGATGAGAGTTTCGTGGAAACGCTCGTCGGACGAATTCTTCGAATCGTCACGCCGATACGTTACTGCGAGAAATTAAAATCCACGATTTTCTACCATTGGAGAATCGTCGAAACTTTCAGGATGAAATTTTGTCGAGTCATCGACAAAATTTCGACATCGGACAAAATCGTAATAAAACGATGAAAATTTACAGAAATGAAATACGATGCGTGTGAAACCGTCAGTAAAATAAAAATAGATAAATAACAACAATAGAATTCGAGAGTTTGATTACCAATATTTGAC
The DNA here is from genome assembly GCA_963978505.1 of Listrodromus nycthemerus. Lineage (NCBI taxonomy): Eukaryota > Metazoa > Arthropoda > Insecta > Hymenoptera > Ichneumonidae > Listrodromus > Listrodromus nycthemerus. Next base: position 2,574,662 of record OZ021684.1, on the reverse strand, counting down.
GAACGAATCGCTGTTGAACGAGTGAGAGGAGCCACGGTCGTTACTAACCGTACCCGAAGAGAACGACGCACTGTCATTGGTTTCGATGCTCTTTGTGTATTTGGATTTTTTTTTTTTTTTTTACGCGTATCGAGAATCAGAGATTAGGCAGTTGTCGCGGGGGAAACTCAGCTGATCGACGATTTCGCAGGAGGAGGGGGGGGGGGGGGGGGGGGGAATGTTTACTGCGTCTTTAGTATAGTAGTCGATCGTGCATCGAATAAATCGTCGAATCGCGATGAGCTTGACGCCTAAGAGTTTCAAGGAAAAGCGATCTTTTGGTAAGTCTCGTTTTTCGCGTACACAAGAAAAATGACAAATGCATGTGAGACAGTAAAAATAATTCTTATTTTGACGTTTGATCGTTGCCTCTTTGTTGTCAGCCCAACGAATAGCCGATGTGGAACTTATACGCGAAAGACATCCCAACAAAATTCCTATTATCGTAGAGCGCTACTACGGGGAAAAGCAGTTGCCTCTCCTGGACAAATCCAAGTTTCTCGTACCTGATCATCTGACCGTAGCGGAGCTCATAAAAATCATAAGGTATTATCTCGTTTGATTTAACGTCGCATAGATAAAATTTAAGACGATCGAAGGTTTGGCTATTTTACCGTGCTATTTTTACAGACGCAGACTGCAGCTTCATCCGACGCAGGCCTTTTTTGTTTTGGTGAATCAGCGAAGCATGGCCAGCGGCAGCTTGACGATGTCTCAGCTCTATCGGCAGGAGAAAGATGCTGACGGCTTTCTGTACATGGTTTTTGCCAGTCAAGAAGTCTTTGGTCTTTGTTCCGCAAACCGGGTCGCGATTCATTGACAGCATATGAAGGAGTAAGAAAAAAATATGGTTATTACATATTTTTATAACAACGTTGCGATTATGTGCTTGCCTCGGTAGATGATGCCGTTGCGAGAATTTAATTGACTACGATGTATCGATACGTCCATCTCTGATGTAAGGTACAATTTTTTTGCCCTACAGCGTAGACATTCGATCGGACGGATCGGACCGCCGGTGTCATTGCATTGTCACGTTAAGATGACAAGGATTCGACGAGTTCTGCAGTGTGTGTCATGGGTAATTTTTAGGTGAACGAAACGACAGAACACTTGTAGGTCGGTGAACCGTCATAACATTTTTAGCTCTTTAGCTAAGGATTCGTAACAATTTTACTGACATTGACGTATATCCAAATTGTTTGTACAACGGATCACGTCGGTCCGCTATGTTCGTTTGGTTTAAATATCAATGTAAAATGTGTGTAATTCATGAGTGCGAAGGTATGTGTATTATGGGTAATTTGTATGACACGACAGGATGCAACAGTGATTTCATGGATCGATCGTAGAATTAGCGATACTTTATAAATGGTAGGAAATAGTAAAAATACTTTGCAGGAAATGGCAATCTTCGCTCCGGTTTTCAACGATATGACATAGGCGCTAAAAAAATAATCGCATCTTGTATTCTTCTCTGTCGGGTTCTTCAAGGTTCAAAAGTTGTTTTTGTGTGACTTTTTTCTGTTAGCGTTCTCCGGAACGACAGAGTTTTGATGGAACACTTATCGAATAGACGACTGTCACAAACAAAAGAACATTGTAAAAGTAATTTACGAAAAGTTTTAATTATACGCTCCGGTTTTTAAGAAGGTGACATAGATATGCGCCGCATATATGATAACTCTCGTGTCTATATTCCATTGGGGTCCGGTTGAAAAAAATCCGTTTCCGTTTGATTTTCACAATCCGCACCAGACGCTGCGGTGAAGCTCAGAAAATTCTATCTCGATCAATTGTTACACGGACAGTTCCAAGAGACAAACTGTTGAGATAAGTCTTACGATTAAACATATCCGATGTGCATTTATAATTTATGTAAAGCAGTAACGCGATTGGTATAACACCGAAATACATGGAGCGTAGGACGATGTACATATTTAAGCATTAACAGAGTGTAATTTATCCTCCAGTACTATAAATAAAAGATAATGTAATAGAAAAACGTATCTCGTTATTCACAGAAATAATACCCAAAAAAAAAAAAAATCCTAAAATAATAATTACCGTCTATGTTTACCTACGTCAAAAGTGGACCGTGCTATATTTCACCTACCAAACACTCATTCGCATGAAACAAATAAATGAAAAAATAATTGCCTCGAACGTGAGTCTTCTCTGGTGCGATTTCAAGGCAATTTTTGGGGGATCCGTGGATGGTGGCAGCACCGTCTTTTATGGTACATATGCCACATACTTGCGCTCGCTGCTACCAGTGCAAGATAGCTGCTTTGCCTGTTCTCGGTGTTGTGTCGGTAGCCGGGCTGTGCCGCGGAGTGGGTGAGAGAGCGGTCGGGCGAGCCGAGCTTGTGCTCCAAATACGATCGGAGAAGGGGGATAATGCTGAGGTAAAACGTATAAAGGTTACAAAAGGTTATGAACTTCAACCCGGGCATTGGCGATCGTGGCCGAGAGCAGAGTTTATCAATCGTTCCGCGTGACGCACGTCGCGGTTCCACGACTTCGTCATTCGTTTATCGTAACCGTTCGGGAAAAATAAACGAAAAATTCGTAAGTTAACCTCGAGTGTTGGGGAATTTTTTTTTTTTTTTTTTTTTTTTTTTTCCCCCCCACCAAGTGTCGATTCGTGCTCGTGCGGAGACGAGGCAAAGAGGCCGAAGGTTCATCCGATAACTCTTTTGGGTGAGTCGTGCGTCGTTGCACGCCCAGTCTCCGACGGTGCGTCACCTTGTGTTCGTTCTAATAATCCAGCATCGTCTATTTTTCTCATCCTCACATCATTCGTTATTACCACAAGGCATCCATGCGATGTCGCTGCCATTGAAGAACTTGGTTTTTTTTTTTTTTTTTTTTTTTTTTTTTTTTTTTTTTATTCCGCCTCTACGCACCACTTGGCTTGAGAAATTTACCGCTCTAACAAATTAAGTCCATCCTCGAATACACGGAGATTCGTTAAATTTCATAAATGTCCATAACTATTTTAGGCACCAGATATATACGCGTATCGCATACTCATATATATATATATATATATATATATGTTTTATACAAATATATATATATATATATATATATAATGCTTGCTACAGTGAATATCAGAAGTGATAGATTTTAATCGACGATCTCGGAAAAAATTCGAAGCGCATTTTTTGTTCTCTCGTTTATTCGCCGATGTGCGCTGTCTATGCGGAGATTGACTGGACAATTTCGAGAGTCGCTCGACAATCCCTTTTGTACAACGCTTACCGTGCACCTGTTTACCGCATGTCAGTCGTCAGTCGAGTTCCGTCGTTATCGACTCCTCGCGCAGCCACGGACCGACCCCCATTAGCCTCGCGGGCCCGTTCGACATTTTTATCCTTTGTATTCTCAAGCCCGGAGCTACGAGAATCGATGAAGGAAAACAAAAAAAAAAAAAAAAAAAATTGGGACGTGCCACCGCGACCTTGGACTCGGCCGATAAGTCATCGGCCTCACGTGCATTCTACCAAGCGAGTAACTCGCTCGTAATTTCTCGGTCGAATCGACACAATCACGGAGTCCAAGGTCAGAAGTGTGAAGAAAAAAAAAAAAAAAAAAAAAAAAAACAATTGTAAAAAAATTTACAAACCGTTCGAATGAACATGCGAACGAAAAAGATATTGTTGCGGGAGCTCGAGTCGCGCGAGCGGACGGACCGTTGTACGCGCGGCTTTCCAAGTGAAAGATGGTGACCCGTGAACGACGCGCGACTCGAGTCCAGTACGGACCAACGGATTACGCCGCGGAGTGCGAGAGCGCGCGGCCGGAGAGTGGAGAGGAGAATGGGCTGGCCAGTGGCCCGTGGCTGGCCGCGTTCGCGTTCACCTGTCTCAGGTAGCCAGAGCCAGCCTCTCGGAGCTACCGCGCGACCGTCGTCGTCTCTTGCCTTTACCCTCGAACGAGGCCGCGCCAAAGAATTCCAATATAATCCGATGCCTCTAAGACGCGAGACTCGCGAAACGTATCGCAACCTCGATGGATAAGTGCGTGCGTCGTTACAACGTTGTCACGTCGGATGTCGCGCCGCGCAACGAATCCCCGTGCAATTATTTAACGTTCGACTAATCGCTGGGGTTCACCGCGAGGCCCGAGCCTCGCCAACACGGATTCACCGCATCACAGTGTATAGTGAGGTGCGCGAAACCGGACGAGTCTGCGTTTGTACTGAAAAAAAAAAAAAAAAAAAAAACCAGAAAAGAAAAAAAAGAAAAAAAAAAGAGAAAGACGAGAAAAAAAAATATATTGTGAATAAATGTAGCGGGAAGCATCTTATTTTCCGTGTCCAGGAAACAAATGGCCGAGGGGCGAGGGCAGGTACAGAACTTATCTTTTTTAACGTGCTTGGAACGCAGGTCGCAACCGTGACGCACCAAACGGGAGGGCACGACAACTTGTTGCACGGATTCGTCTCACCTCTCGCTTCCGCCACTGACGATATATCGAGTGTCGGCGCGCGCGGCTCGATGGAGAACGTCGCACGAAATGGCTACTCGCGTAACTACACAGCGCGAGCGTACACGATGTAACGCGCTCGCAGCGCCCGCTGACCCTATACCGACGGTCGCGCGAGCGCGCGTCGACCGCGCATGCGCCCCGCCGTGCCGGCTCGGCCGAGAATCGACGGCTGGTTTATTTGTTGTTTTTCGTCGCTCGATGTACACAGACGGGAAGCCAACGAAACTCGTCGCTCGTGCCTGACAATATTTACTCTTTGGAACGTATTTTGTGTGTCGGCGGGGCAAAATGGAACTGTAATAATTCTCGGATCGTTCATTCTGCCGCAATCCATTTATTCCTTTATTGCCCGACCGGCTAATTTTTTTTAATGCATATCGCCACGCTGTTTTTTTTTTTCTTGCTGGTCCATTCTGCCCCGCGATTAATTACATATTCATACCGGTGCCTCTTCGTCGGGTTTTTTAATTTATTTATTTTTTTTATTTATGTTTTGATTGTATAGGTTTTTTAATGTTTTTTCTTTGTTTGATTTGTTTAGAAAAATATGGACAGGGATCATCGGGACGAGCGGGATCAGGAAAGTTGCTTGGGGAGCGACGTAGAGACCAAGGGGGAGAAGGAGTATCGTCGTTTGCAGCAACGTCCTGACATGGACCACATCGTTGATACCGATTGCGAGGTAATTGGCATATCGGCGTTACGTTTGTATGGAATTTTTTTTATATATTTGAGACTTTTTTTTAGTTAATTTCTATAGAGCAGAGCCGGGATAAATGGGTCGGTGGGGCAAAATGGTGAGGACAATGGGGCGATAATGGTACTACGTAGGATGATTTGGAAATTGCGTTTTTTAAAAATGCAATTTTTCAATAATTTTAAGTCATCGATTATTTGCCCCATCGATGCATCTCGATTGTCAGTAAAATGGTGCGATGCAATGACGTTGTGGTTTACTCTCTTGCGCGTAGCTTACCGTGTAAGAAATTTCATTGGCACAATTTTTTAGACGCTATCAAGATGTGTGTGACGAAATTTGTCTTCTATTGCTATGGGGAATTTTTATCTTTTTTTCTGAGAAAATTATATCGGAATAATAGATCCTTCGTTGAGGAAGCAAACATTTAACAACGAAATTTCTCTTATACGTAATTATTTTGCACTATTTTCTGTTGGTTTTTAATGTGGTCTTCATTTTTTAATTTTTATGTATCCGCAGAGAGAGGTTGACAGAGATCAGTCGAATCACGCCGAGAGTCTGCACGACGACAAGATCGAGTACAAATTGGGAAGAGATTTTCGTAATTTGAGTCATCATCCAAGCATGGTCCATCTGCACACGGGCATCGAGCATTTGAGTAATGCGGACGTCGAGGTGAGACTGAAAACCTGATTCTTTTCCATGCCAATCAACCGATATAAACTAATATCATAAACAGTAACATGAATAATCAAAAATAAGGTTCTTAATGTTGATAATAACTTTTTTGTATATTTTTAAAGGTGAAACTGGCGAGAGACGTGCGTGGTTCGCTGGGACTTGGGCTCTCACTGGAGCTGTGCGTCGTCTGCGGCGACCGAGCGAGCGGAAGGCACTACGGGGCCATAAGCTGCGAGGGTTGCAAAGGGTTTTTCAAACGTAGCATAAGGAAGCAGCTCGGCTACCAGTGCAGAGGCAGCAAAAGCTGCGAGGTCACGAAGCACCACAGAAATCGTTGTCAGTACTGCCGATTACAAAAGTGCCTCGCGATGGGAATGCGCAGCGACTGTGAGTTGATTTGTCAATCGTTAGCAGAAAAAAAAATACACTATCGTAGTGAATAAATCGGGTCGTGGCGGCAACCTCGACGACAGAAGTTAGAGAACTCTTCGCGGAGAATCCGAGGGATGTAATAAACATGAGCAAGCTTGGGGTGTTGCAGCGGTGCAGCACGAGAGGAAACCGGTGTTGGGAGAGGCCGTTGGATCGAAGATGGCGAATCGCGGTACCAAAGTCAAACCGGAGCCGCAGCAACATACCGCGGAACAGCTGCAGACCCCGACGTGGGAGCAACCGGAGAGTCCGAGCATCGAGGAGCAGAGCAGCGACAGCGATCTCAGCGATGCGCTCACGCTCGCCCGCGATCGACTCTTCATATCTCACGCTCTCGACAGTATAGTCAAGCTCATAGGCGATGTCAGTGTAATTTTATCTACTTCTACACATTAATTTCATATACTTTTTACATGTGTACAGAGTTAGACACGTGTTGCTCGTTTTTCTGCAGAGCGTCAATGGATCGGCCGAACCGGAAGAAGAATGGACCGGTCAGTTGCTGTTCGAGAGACACACGGCCTTCGAGCTTCGAGCGCCCAGTCCCGCTCCGGCGTATCTCTCCATCCATTATATCTGCGAGAGCGCCGCGAGATTATTGTTTCTATCGGTTCACTGGGCCAGAGGAATACCGGCCTTTCAAGCTCTACCGTAATTACATATTTCTTTTACACGGTCTTTCCTTTATTATTTTTTGGATTTTTAATGTACTTTCCCTTTAATATTCGCAGGTCTGATGTGCAAACGACTCTGGTTCGAAGCTCCTGGGGCCAGCTGTTCACTCTTGGCCTAGCTCAATGTGCCTACACTCTGTCCCTGCCCAGTATTCTGACGTCGATTATAAATCACTTGCAGGCGAGCATCGCCCAAGAAAAAATCACCGCCGCTAAAGTCAAATCCATAACCGAACACATATGCCGGCTTCAGGACTGCGTCAGTTCGCTGCACAAGCTGCAGGTCGATTCTATGGAGTATGCTTACCTCAAGGCTCTGACACTTTTTAGTTCCGGTGAGATAAAAAGAAAAAAACAATATAATTTCTCAAAGATATTCTCACTATTCTTTATTTTATTTTATTTTCTTTTTACTCATTCCCCGTAACTCGATAATCGTCGCTCAGTTTTTTTTTTTTCCTTTTCTTCATATTATTTGTCTATTTTTATTATTTCTCTTTTCTTTCTTTTTTTTTTCTTCTCCTTTCAGACAACGTATTGGCCGACGTGTGGCGAAAAAAAGTTGAAGTTTTGCAAGAGGCAGCGTGGAGCGAGCTTCAGCAGCGGGTCGGATCGGAAAGGTTACCTCGTCTCCTGCTTCGTCTCGCTCCCCTCCGCTCGATAAATCCTCGCGTCCTGGAGGATCTCTTCTTCGCTGGTCTCATTGGCAGAGTGAGCGTCGCCAGTGTAGTGCCTTACATTCTCAGTATGCAAGATTGCAAAACGGAAACCGAGACTCCGATGGCCTGACGACGATTGATTCCCGTGCAATACGACTCGTGAACTCGCGACCGCCGTCGTCGTCGATTCACGGGATTGTCGCGATAATTATTTTCCTTTATTTTTTCGTTTCGTTACTTTTTTTTTAAACGAATCTTTTATTTTGGGCTCGTGTGAATACGCTACTTAAAATAGATATATTACAAAAACACGGGAAAAAAAAAAAAATCATATTTTACATGGGCGTTTACTTAAAGAAAGAAATTCGTGGATTGCCTGTCACGACGCCTACGGCTTGGCACTCGATCGATCACGGACCTTTCGTTTATTCGTTAATTGTCGCGTCCATCCGAACGAAATTTATTCGGTGTTGTTTTTTTTTTTTTTTTTTATTTATGTTTAACTATACGATAATTTTAGCGACACGCGTAACATTGTGCGCGAGCGCGCGCGAGAGACAAGTTTTATGTACATTCTAATTTGCATCTTCCACCGATACCAAAGGGTGATTGAGGAAGGACGACGATGTAGGCAATCGATGCAACTATATTTTTCGAGCATTGTACGTTTAGATATCGTGAAAGTTTTATCTAGCTTGTACGTATAACGAAGTGAAAAACAAAAATCGTTGAGACTCGTCTGTGTACAGTACGACTGGTTTGAAACGCATCGCTGGTGTCGAAGATGTGTGTGATCCGATCGCATAAATTCGGACGTATATCGACGAGAGTATTAAAGCGCGCGGGCGTTGAAAACAACAAAAAAAGAAAAAGAAAAAATGCAACGGAGTAAGATATATATAAGGTTAGAATAGTATGCCGAAAGGAGAGAAAGAACAGAGGAAAAAAAAAAAAAAAAACATTTTTCTCCTATGTCGACTAATCGCACAGTGGGGGATTTTTTTTTGCACGGTGAGAGATTTAAACTGAAAAAAAAAAGAAAGGAAACGGGAGGATAGTCGCGTAGGCATTATTCAAGGGTAAACTGCAATGTACATACATAGAAAAAGTGCCTGTTTCAAAGAAGAGAAAAAAAATTACTATTTATATGTACGATAATAATTTTGTAACGATTGCTACGTTAGGAAACGACGAAATTAATAAAGTCTGAAGAGTTATCGAGTATACGCGAGCGAGCTTAAGCTGTGATTGTAAACACAACGGTGACCAATGGGCGATCGTCGAAAACAATTTTTTTTTCGTCATTCTACGAAATTCCAGACGGTCGTTCGACAAGACTGGGAATTCGTGAGTCATTGAATTGTCCGTATCATGAAACGCCGATAGTCGTTCACTCAGAGTGTTCGAGTACAATTCGATTTTGTAAACATTTTTCGCGCGGCTTCAATGGCTCTTTTGTGCTAAAAACGCAATCTTCTGTAACCGTCATCGCCGCCATTTTGTTTTCCACCGATCGCGCCGTCCACTCTTGTGTTGTCGCTTACAGTAAAGTGATCGGAGTTTATTCAATTCTGCGACACTTTTCGCGCAGCCATCTTATCGAATTACGCCCTTCGCCGTTAAAAATATAATCGTTTGTAATCGTCAACGCCGCCATTTTGTTTTCCAACGATCGTGCCGCTCAGTCATGCGTCTCCGCGTTGCAGCGCTGTTGTTATTGTCGCTGACAGTATCTTCGGAATGCGCGAGAGTCGCGAGAGCCGAAAATGTAACCGACTATCTGATTCGACGAAAGGAACAGGTGCAGCGCGAAATCACGATAAATTTCATTCAGTCACGCGAAGAGCGCAACGAAGACTCCGGTAAGTGTGTGTGTTTTATTTGTTGTCGTCAAACTTGTCGAAGGCGTGCGATTTAAGTTCGTGATTCCCATACTTTCCTTGGTCGCCCCAGTGGTGACATTGTCGTACGATATCAATCGGGAAAAGCTATGGAGCGAGGAATTGGCGAAGGAAGGAGTACGAGCGGTGAACATGTTCAACAAGATGTTTGTCGTCGAGGGTAACCGTGTGATGTCCGTGGCCATTGAGCCGGCCTCGAACAAAACAAGCTCGTCGCTGCGACAAGTCGACCATCTACGACACGGAGGCTCCGTCAAATTCGTTAAGGTTGTCAATCATTTCATTCTCGATTTATCATCAGTATTAAATTCATCAATCGTGCAACACGAAATATTGAATTATAGAAATATTTCTCGCTATATACGTGTCCACAGCCAGTCACGCACACGGACTTATATATATATATATATATATATACACGTAAGACTAGACGCATGCGTAGAAGCTCGCACAGTACTTCGAGAGCTCGAGCGAACATAACCTCAACTTTTTATCACGAATATCATAAAATGTTTTCGATCGATGCTTGTATTTATTCAGAGTATCGAGTGGAGATCAAATTTGTATCTGCTCATCTGTAACGACGATGTCGCCTGCAACCTCTACACAGGAAAAAATGATTTGCCACTGGGACACAGGCAAACAATAAGGCGGGAGGGACGGCCGATGGATGCGATATTTTTCACTAGAGCCGGTCGACTCTATCTCGTCGTTGCTTACAGTTTCGACCCGTATCCTGCTCCCTCTGTGTAAGCTACAGTTTCATCGATACTTATTTACCTTACGGTATAGCGTAACGTCAGCGCTGTTTACATTCTCACGTCCGGCGAAAACAAAATGGCTGCTCTAGAATCTACCGCTGGACCGGAACGTACATGGACATAATCAAGGAGTTTCCGACTGTCGGGGCCGTCGCGGTGACGGCTTTCAAGTACAAGAAAGGAGTCGTCATTGTTTTCGGGCAAAATGGGAAAAGTCAGCCGGACGTCGGTTCACAGATCTACGAGTTCGGCGACAACGGCATCGAGATTATTCAGAACTTGCAGACGAACGGACCCATCTCCGTGCAGCATTATCGTTACAATGGCGGCATTTTTCTGTTGATGGTAAACGAGCGCGCGGTCAGCCGCGTTTATTGTTGGGACGGTTCGTAATGGATTTCAATCCGTGATTGTTACTTCATATCAAATCGACCTGATTCCGGGCATTGAATCTTTGATTCGTACCGCAGTTTTTCATACGACTGAAGAAACTCTTTAGAACACGGGTATTTTTTGTTTAGATTATTTATCGTTATTTATATTTAGTAATGGGATTTCAACAATCACTCGAATATAAATATTTGAAACAATTCTGAAGGTTCATTCCTCACGTAATTAATTTTTTTATAATTGATCATTCACAAATTATAATTTTTTTTATAATTTAAAAAATTCTGAATTTTTAAAAATATGTGAGTGTTTTTGAGAGTTAGTTCAATCATATGAAAATTGTGGGCCTAATTGAAGATTTTAAGGGACAAACCCAGGTAGATTCAGTATGGAATACCTCGTATATACAGAAAAAACGAATCAAATTATTATAAGACTATAAATTATCGATCGCAGGCAAAGAATTTTTTCCCTATGATAATTTCGCCGACGTCGTAGCTCCGAAAATGGTAAACATAGTCCAACTCAACGATGACACTCTATTCTTCGTTTCTTACGAGGTACCGATATTATTTTCATGCTTCGAACCTATCGTCGTTACTGCGGAAAGTGAATGTTTTTTTTGGTTCACCTTTTCAGAACTATGTAAGTCTGTACAAGGCGAACGACACCGGATACGCACGCTTGAAACTGTTTACGCTGGAAAAGGGCGAAAAGTTGATCGACCTCGGAGTGTGGATCGCCGGAAACACGACACTGACGTTGCTTCTAATCACCTTCGACACAAGGGGCAGCCTGTACAGAATCGAACCTTGGGAGTTGAGGATAAACAAGATTTATAAAAACGGTTCACCTCAGAATACCTTCTAGTCTTTGGGATTCTTGAAAAGATCGAATTTTAAGGGAACGCTGGTCCCGTTCCTAATTTTTCACTTACTTTTTTTACCGTCGGACCGAGGCAATTTCACAATAACAGACTTTCTGACGTTTTCATAATGTTTGTAAAATTTTCGATAATCGGCGTGCATTTTTAATTCACGTATGTGATTTCAAGAATATTTTAAATTCTATAAAATTGATACTGTTGAAATTTGGGGCAGCCTTATTGGCTTTTGGAACAATTTGTAATATTTCTTTTTCTTAATGGCTCGGATGTTTTCGACCGGAACTAAAGTGCCCGAGTAAGCCTTTACGGCTAGTATTAAAGTTTTCCAAAATTTGAATTACATGCGAAGAAGACGATTCGATGTAAATGCCTCGAGACGCCGGTATAAACAGGAAGGCCCAGCAGCCCTGCAACGTCCAAGAAAATTAAAACCTCTATTCGAAAAATTGTTTCAGCGGGTATTAGCGAAGCTTTAGAGGCGAGCGAGGAATGCTTGGCGAAATTACACTCTCGTTTGAAAGCTCGAATGGAGCCCGTGGAAAACATTGCTCGTATCTGGCCAACCCTTTTTTCGTCCGGAAAAAACATGAGCGGTGTCGCCCTCAGTGGTGAACGGAGACTCTCAAAGCTCATTCTCGGCTCAGGCGCTATTGCGAAACTCAATGTTTCGTCGACGAGGAAGGAAATATTGTTACCAAGCGAGATGACTGAAGCACCAACAGATTCCCTGGGAATCAAAGCAATGGTAAAATCAATTCTCAAACAGTCTCAGAATACCGTGCGAACGCACGAGGACAATATATTGACCGGCAACGTGGTTGTCCGGAAAAATGGTACCTTCGAGGAACTCCACACTAACGCCATAAGTACGGATTACCTGAACGGCGATTCGGCGAAGCTCGACTATTCCGTCATATCGGCAACGAAGAATCAGACCTTTTCGGGCTCCCAGCAACTCCGTGGAAAACACATTACCGTTCAAAATCTGGAGATCGAGCAACTCTGCGGGATACCTCGCGACTGTGGGTAATCGACGTCCCATATAGCACAGAGGATTATTATATAATTCCTGGAATATTTTTAATCTTTCAAATTATACGAAAAATTTCTGATACATAATGATAAGGTATTTTGAAATATTTTTAATCGTATGTTTCACCAAATTGTTTCTAAGAATATTTCCGTGTTTATCCAATTGCGCAATCTTTTACATTGCGATACATTTCTGAAGTATTTCAATGGAAGGTTTACAAGCCGATGTCACAATACTTTTGAAATGTTATTAAATCATTTCACAAAATTTTTTTTTAACTCGCAAAACATTTTTAATACTAAAAAAATACTACTTTTAAACGTTTCAAAAATATTCTCGTGCTATGTGGGACATTGAATGATTATTCACTAATTGCGAACACCGGATCAACAATTTTTTGTTCGATTTTTTGCTTTATTCGCAGATTGGCTGTTGGACAAAAAATCAAACATTTTTGCCAATGGTAACGTCGATGTTACCGACGATTTTATTCTCGTGCGATCCGACTTGGCCCTTCGAGATGTAAAATTGCTGAATGTGGAAGGCATATCTATAAATAATTTTTTAAATAGTATTTTCATTAGAGGCAAGCGGCAGATGATCAAAGGTAAAAGATAATATACTGGATATGTTATTCTTATTCCGAAAGCCACTGCTAATCGAGCCTCGATTATTTTCAGGAAGCATCATAAAAAAATCCAAGGGCACGCTCAGTATAAATGATTTAAGAACTGAAAAGTTGAACGGCGTATCAAAAGGAAATTTCATAACTAAAGGAAGAAATCAACGTTTTGAAAATGATGTGTTCGTCAAGGCAATGTCGATCGAGAATTTGATCGCTGAAAAAGTCAACGGTAACGCTGTTGCCGACAGTGCCATGACGTCGAAGAAAAATTATATTAGAGGTAAACCTGATAAAAAGTGTTAAGTGATTAAGCTTGACATTCATTTTTTCACTCGACAATAATTTTTTTTTCTATTTTGCAACAATTCTTGATTAAACTCAACTCGTTTACGAACGTTCGACTTTTTTTTTCCAGGCAAAGTTATCGTTGCCTTTATGCGAATATCCGAAGAATTAGCGATCGACGATGTGTCGAAATTTCCGAAGGTCCGTCCAGTTCAAATCTACGAGAAGGTCACGCTCGCCGGTGGAATAAAAGCGACCAATCTTGCTTTCGGTGCGAAAGCTCAATGTTCTCTCACGGGGCAAAACGGTTCGACAATCGGCGACGTAGCTGAAATCCTCTCCGGCGAGCGATCCTATTGGACGAAATCCACAAATCAGATCGTCAGCAATCCGGTGATGTTCGACGCTGGCCTTAGCGTCGATGAATTAACGGTGAACCATCTGAACAACCTCGACATTAACGAGGACGTCATGATGACGAGCACCAAGGAAATTTCACAAGAAATCGGCACGTTGGAGTTCAAAAATTTCGTCGCCGACGGTTCGATTGTCGAGAACGAAGCAGCCGATTCGAGCAAGCTGTACGACTTGTTGGAAAACGCTCTCTACATCAATCGGGAGTTCAGAATCGAATTTTTAGCTGCCGTAAATTTGTCAGTCGACAATTACAACGGAATACCGCTCGCTTACATAACCGAGAGAAACAAAGTTGGAGACTCGGTGCCGTACGAGTATTCCGACGAGGTACAAAGATTCGACTCGGTGACGGTGAACGAACGACTCGAGACTGATTTTCTCGACGTGAGATTCGTCAACGAAATTCATAGAGAGCTCGACTCTTTCTTGCGACGCAATGAAAGCTACGAGATCGATCATCTCGAGAGCGACGAACTGACGCTCAGCGGAGAGGTCAGCTTCACCGGTGCGACAGCCAATAGGATCGAGAAATTGATGAACTCGTCCTTTTATTCGGCCTCCGATTCGACTAATGGGAGACTCGACTTGACCGTGGACGGCGAACTGGTGATCGACGGAGATCTACAGGCTGAATCGATAAACAGTCAAAGCCCCGAAAGTTATCTCTACGAATTGGGAAGGCAAGATATGAAGGTGGATCTGCCCGAACAGTTGATAATCGAAAATCTTACCGTGCGAGGAGATTTCGAATTTAATTTACTGCAAGGCATCAGAATGGAAACGCTGTTGGAGAAGACCTTATCGAAATCTCGGCCGCAGAACCTGAGCGGTTCGGTCTTTTCATTCTTCAAGGTGTCCGTCGAACATTTGCAAGCGGATCGAATCAATAAGCGTTTCACTCACGAACTTATCCATACTGATTCGAACGACATTGAGTTGGATGGCAACGTCGTCTTCACGAACTTGACGGTCTCGCTCGACGAGGATATTCAGACGAGATACTTGAATGATCTCAAAGTTGAAGAGGTAAACGGCGATAAAAATTATTACTTATTGTATTTATATATTCGTATACATAATAATATACGACTATACAAGTACGATTTACATTTTTTTGAATTTATATGCGCTTATTATAAAATATTTTTATTTCTAAACTATAATTATATTACTCACGAATCACACATCATAATTTTTTCCCGGGTATCGTTAATTGTCCGACAAATTAATCATTGATCTGTTTTTCTGCATACAGCTCTACGACAGACTCGCGACAATTTCTCTGAGAGACATCACCGATCTGACGGTGAGAGAAAATATTTTTTGGGAACCTGGAAAGTCGTCATCTGCGAAAAATCAAGACAACATTGGACCCCTCGAGAATTTAATGAAAAATGCTGTCGTACGATCTTCCGTCGCGGGACCGTCGCAGGAAATCAACGGCGAGATAAGAATCGACGGTTCAAGCGAATCAATTCCGGGAGTATTCGCCCGCAGAGTTCGATACGAATCGAATTATTCCGGGCTGGCGAATTCGACCCAGGTCCATCGTCGACTGAACGGCGTTGAACTTGGAGGAATCGTCGATCGATCTGTTCTCGACGATCCTCACCTAAAAAAAGAAATACACATCATGAGCAAGACGAGCTTCGAAGAAGACTTGACAACGTCTCGTATGAGTGTTTCCGGTGGAATTGGAATCGACACCCTCAACGAGTGGACGGTCAAAGACTTAAACTCGTCGATCGTAGGACTGAAGTCGTTGGGCAGTTCGATGGAAAAAATTCCAACAAAATCGCACATCTCGAGCGGGCGTCCTTCTCGTATGAACAGCGATAATCGAGGGAAAACGATGATATTCAGCGAGGACGTACACGTCCGGAAATTAATAATTCGTTCGAACGAGGCTTCGAGCACCGGGCCGGAAATCCACGGAGTTCCTATAGAAGCGATCGCTCTTAGCTCGAGCAATTTTTCGGAAAATTCACTACCCGACGACACGTACTTCAAGCATCTTCAGGTGTACGGCGACGTCTTAGTACATTCGTTGGACTCCGTGGAACTCGACGATTTCGTTAACGATCGAGTAAGTCTCAGCATGGACCACGAGGTTCACGGAAATTTACGATTCCACGGCCGAGTACAAGTTTCCGGTAAGCGATAACATCGTTGAATTAATTTGATTAATCAAATTGATTGTCGAATTCAATTTATTAATAAATTCGTGAACTTTTGATTCGCAGATAGCGCCTCAGTGGTCGCGATAAACGGAATTGTTCCGTCTGATCTGGTGATGAATAACTCTCATCAGGATCAAATAATTACCGGTGATAAAATTTTTCACGGTCATATCGAAACTCGCGGCAAGACGGACGCTCCTCGGATTGCCGGTATTAACATTACCGACGCGTACGATAATGCCGTTCTCAATTACGAAAATGCCGATATAATCGGCGACATTGTAAGTACCTGAGTCAATAACACTCACTCTATCCACCCACTTCCATCTAGAAATTTTTTTTAAATGCGTTTTTTCGATTCTCTATCGATCATTATAAATATATTTACATGAAATTTTCATAAAAGAAAATTGCATGAAAATAAAACTTCCTCTACGAGGAAGCACGAATATAAAAATGATAACAATTACATATTTATTCGAAGATATTCCAATCGGACGTGGAAACATCGGTTGGATACACAAATTCATCGGTCAACCAATGGCGATTGAGTTCGAAGAGTCTCGTCAACGGAATGCTTCTGAAGGACTTGATAAGGAATCGCGTTTCGGACGAGGATGTCTTTTTGAAAAACTTCAAGACGAACACGAGCATTCTGGAGGATCGTATCGTGAGTGCCTCGAACGCTACGAACAATTTGCCGGAGGTATTTTTTTACTTCGAGTCGGAGGAAAATTTGAGTATCAACGTGGCCGGTGTCGATCGGGTAGAAGTCCTGAGAATCGAGGAACTCACTATACTCGATATGTACGCTAGCCAGATGGGAAGGTTCTGCGGTTTGCCGGACGAGTGTCCGTGCCGTGAACAGTACGTGGCCGAAATACGCTCGAGCGAATGCCAGAGTCGGAAGGTCGAAACAGACCGTGGTATTGTTTACAATTTTCATTCATCGGACGGGGCGTTCGGCGTGAGCGTGGCAACGGAAAGCGTGTCGAGCAGTAAAGGCTGTACGGCTGCCGAACCCTCGTCGGAATTCACAACGATATCGTGGATGAAAAATATTCCCGGAGCCTCCTCCGGCGAACACTTCGGTTCCAACTTCACTGAGCAAAAACTCGAGATTCACGGCTACGTCAGCGATGTCAAAGTATTTACGCAAAATGGTAATTAACTTTAGTATCTTAATAGTTACTTTCACGGCATGGGCGTAGAAAAAGCTTCGCCTATGCTATTCCATGCACATAATTTTTGTAAGAAATTCAGGAAAATTACGCTCTTGGTTTTTTTTTTCGGGAAGTGTTTAAAGAATATTAATTCGCGAAGCAAGTGCGGTGGAGCAAAATTTAGACTCACGGTAGATCGCACTTGTATAGTAAATTATTTTGCTATTCGCATAATTTTTTATGTTCAAAAAACGCATTTTCTCGCATGAGTGTGAAAAAAAAAAAAAAAAAAAAAAAAAAAAAAAAAAAAAACAAAGTATCTCCTCATACGCGTTGCGAGAGAGCCTTTTGGCGTTCACTTCTCAGTAACGGAGGGCGAAATTTTAACGTACAATGAAATAGGAAAATCCACTTGGATGATTTGCGCATGATCCCGATATACGATTTCTTAATTTGTTCCCGCAGATCTGGTATTCGTCGTGCTGGCGATATTTTACAATCCGATCGATCGGAGTCATCAAACGGATTCGTTGATTTATGCCCTCGACCTCGCGAGCAACGCCGTTACCCTCGTCAGAAAAATATCGACGAGCCACGCGACTCGGGTGTGGATCTTCAAGCTGCCCAGCAGAGGTGTTCACGTTCTGTTCTCGAGCCTCGCCTCGAGCGAATTTGGAAAGCCGGCGGAGTCTCCGCTCTACAGGATCGCCCGTGGCACGCTGAAGGTCGAATTCCAATCTTTTATCATCAAACTGACTTTAAACTTTCTTTTATACCGATTGCACAAGAAAAATATTTACATAAAATAAAAACAGTTCGAGCTGGTGAGGAGTTTCCCGACCGGTGGTAATCGCCAAGCGAGGAGCGTCAGCCAGTCGAACGATGAATTTCTATTGCTGGACGACGTTGCTACGAACTCAATCGATGTGTATGTCTACGACGGAATATCGGAAAATTTTCACCATCGTCAGAGCATTTATCTCGACTCGACGGCGCCGATAAACGGGCTCGAGATTTTTTACGCGAGAGGTAAGCGTCGACTCGTCACTCGAGGGTCAAATATTTGTATTGATCACGATTTTACTGTGTTACAGAATTTCGGCACAGCCAAGCGTACGTTGTCGTCACCACCGAGCACGATCAATTTTTCCTCTACGAGTACATGCACATAGGAGTAAGAATTTCAATTCGCCCATTATTCCCGATGAGACGTGGATTTAAATTAATGATATCGAAAAAAATGCTTTCAGGGCTTCCAGCTGATCGCCCGCAAGAGAGTCAGCGGCGTACTAGCGATGATTCCATTCGATGTATCGAGCCGTCGATACATGTTCGTCGGCGCGGCTACGAATAGCACAGTATTGAGGATCGTTCAGCAAGGACGACACTGAACCGATGCTCATCGTCCAGGCTCGACCGTTGACGCAAGTTAATTGTTATTTATACTATAGTTTGTTTACACTCTACACTATGTTTCTCGTTGAATCTCGTTTAAAAATTTATGTTTCCGTTGGGCGATTTCGCAATACTTTTTTTTACTGTTATATCAAAGAGTAATTCTATATATAGATATATATATATACAACATCAAAGAATAACCGGAATGTTTAGCTTTCTATGGAGCCATCCACCCTTATACTAAGAAATGTTTTGAATTCATTCCAGAAAAATTTTCGATTCCTCACACATCTGAAATATTTCTGAAACAGTGCTCAATTATTTATCGTTTTTTTTTTTTTTTTATACCACTGAAATATTTGTGCTAATTTTCCGTGTGTTTCAATTTTGATTGGTGATGCATACTTTCATTTTTAGCTGGAACGTTCGGAAAAACATCTCTGGAACATTTCGAAAATATTTCCCTGCTACGTGGGTCACCACTATTCTCATCAATTTTTCCAATTCCACGGTCGCTCACGAAGTTCGCGACCACAGCCAGTCGCCCAATACTGTATCGTATTTGCCCGAGGGCTGAAGCTGCAGAAAAACCTGCGCCTATGCAACCGTTCCATTCCTACCGAGTGACAACTTTCATACTCGATACCACGAGTTCAAGATATCTCGATTTTTCGAGTCCGACCTTTAGTAAGTTCACAGCCAGCCGGTCACCCATCCGAGTTCTGACCGCGATCCATTCCACTCGACTCTACCCGAATCCCTATATTGCGTCATACCAATCGCCATCTTATGGACACGATAAAAAAAAAAACGAAATGTCGGAGAGCGAGCTTTGTGCGTTATACAGACGCTTGCTGTACCGACAGGCTATAATTAATCTTGCAGCGCCTTAATGCGAAAGGGTAAAAGCGAATAGGTGGCGATTATTGGTAGGAGGAAGACGCCGCGCACAGATTTCAGACTCCAGTCCCTAAATAGAACATATGTACGGTATCTGTCGTGAGGTGTTGAGACCGTGGTTCATAAACTGGTCGTTCATGCCCGGTTTATGCGTCGGAGCTCGGCATTCTTTTCTCGGAACGTACGCCTCGTTCCTGCCGCGATGCAACAACATTCGTTGATAAATATTCCAACGTTACAATATCTCTCATCGTATTGTAACACACGTTCGTTATAACACGGTTAAGAACGGTTCGGCGTTGTGAACCGCGTGTCGGTACGCAGGGGCGGTTCTCCGCTATCCCAACGGTGGTGCCGAGTGTGTGCGCGCGCGCATGCGCTCTCCCGCTTTCCCGACAGGCATTCGACGTTTCTATTCCTCAGTCGCCGGCCAAGCGTCCGACAGTTCTGCCGACGAGCTTTTTCCCGAATAATTGTTTTGTCTTTCAATACTGATCGTTGACAAGCGTCCAATACACGCCACCAAGGCCTTCCCAACGACGACAATGTGCCTGTCATCGATGGAACGAAAAATCCACCGCACACCGACGCGGTACTCGCTGCTATTTCGGCTGCTGCCGCTCTTCCAGCAGTAGTAATCCAACTCTCTACGCTCTCGTTTCCTTTGACGCTTCGCGTACGCGTTATGTTCGACGAGGGATTCTCAATCGTGCTTCGTGCCTCGAACAATCCAGTTTAATCCCGACTGACAGTTTCCGTGGCACGAAGACTGTGAAACTTCGTCGTCCACGGTGAAAAACAAAGAGAAATTCTCGAGGCGTCCAACGACTGTGCTACATATATATATATATATACACACACACATTATACATATATATATATATACACATATATAGATATACACACGCACGCATAGAGCGCCATGTCGTTGCACTATTATCGTCAGGGCTATCGTTACCGTTCGGCCGGAAAAATTTGCGGCAGTCCCGGTGCCGCGGGCGGCGACGTTCAAGCGTCGGACAGCGACGTTGCGGAGATAAGCGAGGACGAAGACGAGGACGATCGGGGCCAGCGTCGATCGGCCTATCGAACGAGGTCAAGCAGGCGTCAGCGTCGCCCGACTAGACACGAAATTTACAACGGCCGAGACGAGGACGCCGAGGCCGACAATCACGAGGACACGGACGTTGACGGCGAGGAAACCGAGGACGATGAGGAGGAGGAGGAGGAAGAGGAGGAAGAGGAAGAGGGCGACGAGCTGCCATATCCAGGCTTTGTTCCAGTCGCTCTGAGATATCTGGATCAAACGACCAGGCCGCGCAACTGGTGTCTAGCGCTCATCACCAATCCATATCCTTTTTCTACTCTCGTAAGATAAACGAACTTAATTACCGACGCGCCGACTCTCGTCGGGACGAGCGTTCGACGCCACGCTGCTTCGTTTCGATCTTCCGACTAGCGCTTCACGACGACGCTTTTTCGACGCCACCTTACTTTTTATTTATGATTGTTATTATGCTTTTCATCGTACAGGACCGTAGCATTCATTCGAGGGCCCCGGTCTGGCGGTTGTTTTTTTTTTTTTTTTTTTCAAAATCGAATGGTACAGGTTGCGATAACAATTGTGAAGCAGCTTACCGTTGGGGAAAATGGCGACCGCTGCGATGGCTCTGATCGCTTGCTACACGTGAACGGTAAACGTAAACTTGAAATACGACTTACAGAAAATTTCTTTTTTCATTTGCCGTTGAGTTTGTTGATGGTTTTCGAATATTCGGGAAATTTCGGGCAATCGGTTTGCACTCTCGCTTCGCGCATGCGCGTTCGAGAATATTATATTCAATGCGAAATAAATGCCCGTTGAAATTTTCGGTAGCCATGTTGGTTTTCACGACTTTATGTGATAATTTTTTTTTTATTTTATTTTTTTATTTTTTTTACATTTTCGCAATTCCAATGCACGCAGAAAAAAAAGAAGGCCCGAACGCACCTTGATGCAGTTCTTCACTGCTCGTCCAAGTAAACATTCGAGATTTATCCACGTGCATATCGCATATAAAAAAAGCACGTTATTACACTCCAGTCCGTTTTGCCTTTTTGGGAATGTACTTTCAACAAATCCACTCTGATATAAACGTTCGTCTGTCTGCGAAACGAACGAAATGTATTTCCCCGAAATAATCGAATCTACCCTCGATAAGTTTGAAAAATCCACCGAGTTTTAGGAAATTCAATCAAATCGAATGTCAACATTTTTCGGAAACTTTGATTTTTCCCCAAATTTCGAGTGGAAATGTAGAATTGAAAAATGTAGAATTGAAAAGTGTAGAATTGAAAAATGTAGAATTGAAAAAGTGTAGAATTGAAAAATGTAGAATTGAAAAGTGTAGAATTGAAAAGTGTAGAATTGAAAAATGTAGAATTGAAAAATGTAGAATTGAAAGTGTAGAATTGAAATAATATTTTTTGTGTGGAAGGTGTCGCGCTATGGCCGATATAAATGTTATTGGAAGTCCAATGTTTACAGCCGGTAATCGACGTGTAGTAGTTCCGGCGCCTCGACGCTAAACCTAGAACGACCATTACTGCCATCCAAAAACAAACTTTCACTCGTATCGTATAGCAGAGTCAAACGATTCTCCCGAAAATAAATTCAGAACATTGAATGATAACGAACAACGAAGATACATAAATTCCGTTAGTTCAATTGGATTTTTCACCTTTCAGGACGGCCGAATTGACGAAGACTCGAAGAAGGCAACACTACGCGTCAATCCGAGGACTCGACGAGGCCGACCGGGCAAATCCGCCGATTCGTGATGTCGCCATCGAATCAACTTCGACCCGTGACAGATCGGAAGTTGCCAGCTAACGAGAAAAATAATTGGAATTTAGCGGGAACGGTCCGTCGATAATGGAGATTTGGAGGGCAAGGTGAAGCGACGGATAAACGCGTTACATGAAATTGGCGGAAACGGGAGTAGATCGAACAATTTGGTCGTTCATCGATTGCCAATTAAGTTTTACTCGCGGCGGGAGACTCGAGAACGGTAGTTATCGACTGATGAGATATTTAGTTTTACCACGTTTCTAACCTTGGAAGCATCTGTAACGCCGATGGTCCGCGCGTGATGCATCGCTGATACTGTTTGTATATATATGTATGTATATGTATATAAATATATATATATATATATATAATGTATGTATCTGACTGGCGAATGAAAGCGCGTGTCGTTATGTAGGTAAAACTCGACAACATTTATAGTAACGCGGGGTTACGAGCTCGGTTGCGAAGTGAATTTATCGATGCACGATCGGAAGAGCCGCAGATAACGTCAATATTTCTCGTTCGCGTTTGAGACTCCAGTTAAAAGCAGTTCTCAAGATGAAACTGTAGGATCGAATGCGACGATTAATGATGCGATTCTGTCAGATCTTTTCGAACTTTCACGGGCGTGCATAGAGTATGAAAAAGAATTGTTATTATTTTGCTCGTTGAATTTTCTTGCGAGTCGTTTCCTTGCGCTTGTAGATTTTATTACTCAGTTCTGCAGCTTTGATTATTCAGATTTTCGTGGGAAACAGTTTTGAAATGAAAATTCGTTAGAATTGAAATTAAATTGATAAAACCGAGTTCGTCGGTCCACTTGGAACACCCGAACACACGTGCATGCTTAATGTACGAAAAAAATTAGTGATTACTTGCTATTAATTTCCTTTCGTACTGTTACAGATGTCCCCGTTTGGTATCGCAGCTTTAATGAGGCTTCGTTCGAGGCTTTTATTCGAAGCAGTTTCAAAAACGAAACTCCGATCTGCAGCTCAAACGCAGACTGCATGAGGAATAATTCATAATTGGCTGGCAGTCGTTCCTTACATCTGTGGATTTTCTTACTCGGCGCTGTGGTTCTTAAGATCGTGAGGTACCTCACGAGCGTACCATGCGACTTGGCGGATCGATCGGCAGCTTTTGGTTTCTCATGGCGGCGCGTGACGTGGGAGTCTCGTGGAGGGGTTTCGGAATCGATAATCAGCTGCCTTGCTTACACATGGCGAAGGTAGAACGCATAGGAGGGGTCGCTTTTCGCGGCCACGTGCAAACACAATCACGGAATTGTATCTCGCAGCTTCTTACAATTCCTCTCCATCACAATACTCGTCTCTGGCTTCGCAGACGTTCCAGCTTCGACGTCCTTCCATGTGCGTGCCAATGGAACCGAGCTGTATGTCCCGTTTCTTCAATTTTTTCACTCATCTACCAAATCGTCAAAAACATCTTCGCGAAGTGTCGCGATAGCTTGATCATCCTCTTCGTTGATCGCTCGCGATACTCGCACCTCTCGTATCGTTAACCCGGTCTTGTTAACCCCCTCTGGTTATCAATTCCTCTCGATTAAAACCCATTACACGCTCGAGTCGCTTTCTCGTACCATGTCATAAATGTAATCCTGGAACAACGATTTTCAATTGCCAGCGTTACTATTATTATATTTATAATGATAATATTTATTGGATGCGTAGATGGCGAAAAAACGTACACACGATAAAAAGTAAATCTGAGATGATTAATTATTGATTGACCAGCGCTAATTTCAGAATCCGGAATTCATGTTTAGCACATTATTATTATTATTGTTATACGTTTCCTTAACTATGGATTAAAACACGTGGTTCGAGAGAGTCAGCATGATGGTTATACTGCTCAATTGCATAACTCTGGGAATGTATCAGCCTTGCGTCGACGACAAGTGTGTGACAAATCGTTGCAAAATATTGCAGGTAAATCGAATTTTTATAAATGATTTTGTTACACGATCGACGATTTAAAAAAAAAAAAAAAAAAATGTTTCTCTTGTTTTCAGATGTTCGACGACATAATCTTCACCTTTTTCTCGCTCGAGATGACGATAAAGATGGTCGCGATGGGTATACACGGCAAGGGAACGTATCTCGCCGATTCGTGGAACAGATTAGATTTTTTTATAGTCGCTGCAGGGTAAGCCGATTAATTTGTCCCGACTCCCGAACTCGCGATCGCTCCGGTAATTTAATTTAATTTAATTTTTTCAATTACATTATTTTTATTTATTTTACAGAGCCCTCGAGTACTGCTTGAACGTGGAGAACATGAATCTGTCGGCGATTCGTACAATCAGAGTGCTCAGACCGCTGCGAGCTATCAATCGGATTCCCAGTGAGTATTCCGGATTCTTTTTTTTTTACATCGTTTCATCGCCAGCTTTTTTAAAGGGCTGGCTCGACCCCTTTTTAACACGGGCTTTTAATCGGCTCCGATCCCAACTGTAAACGCATGTTCCACGTTCCGTGAACGTGCTATTGCATGCGAGAAGTGTGAGGATTTTTTTTTAACAAATTTAAGAAAAAATAAATTAGAATACAGCGTTACCGATCGATTACGATTTACACAGTTCTGACTCCGAAATCATTTCAGGTATGCGAATATTGGTGATGCTTCTCCTGGACACGCTACCGATGTTGGGCAACGTTTTGCTCCTTTGCTTCTTCGTCTTCTTCATCTTCGGTATCGTCGGAGTTCAACTGTGGGAGGGTATTCTTCGACAGCGCTGCTTCCTCAAAGCTCTTCCAAACGTTAAATATCCCGAGTAAGTAACGATATTTAACGAACTCGTTAAAAAGCGGCTGGCCGTAAAAAAAAAAAAAAAAAAAAAACAGAACACCGAGTATCCTAATTTTTATTAGGCTTCTGGTGCGCCTACTCGTTCTCATCATATTCAATGTTCAAGCGAACACGTGTGTACGTCTGTCCACGAAGTACGTCGTCGTACGTGCTCGAGTGTTTAGGACCGCTTTCCACGAGTGGTTACGTACATATTTTTTTCACTTTTTCACTATTCTCGCCGAGCCGCCGTGTCACGGTCGTTCCTCTCATCGGCAGTCTCATTGCTCCACTATTTATTAATTGCGAGCATCTCCTTTCTTTTCCATTTTTCTTCGACGATTAACCGCAACAAGTCGTGCGTACGTTATTCGTCTCTCCGCAACAAGGAGAGTTGCGACTCTCGGCAATCTATCTTTTGCCATTCAGTCACGATTTTTTAATCTCTGTTCGTTGTTTCTTTAAATTAAAAAACAAAAAAAAAATGTGTTTATGGGGCACGCCCCGTATTCTTTAGATTTGGCTCAAATCATTAGCTCAGACTCGCGATCGCATTCTCAGATTGCACTCTCGATTTTTCAAATCACTGAACTCAACTCTCATATACTAGTATCTTTTTTTTTTTTTTTTTTTTAGAATCAAGAATTCGTTTATAATTATTTACGATCTAAAAAAATAAACTTACGAGTATCGGCGATTTGATGATATGAAAAAAAAAAAATTTTAATCTTCTCTCGCACACAATAATAGTGAAACGATAATTCATAATTCAGATTTTTCTAATTCCGCCAATGAGCTTACTTTTCCGAATAACAAACGATTACAAACAAATCAAACATCATCCGATGAAAAAATCACGGTTTCAATCCATAGTACGAAAATGTCCTTTAAATTAAATCCACCGACTGAGCATCGATGCCTCGGACGTCGTTACTTCCGGTACAATTGCGCCAATCAGTCAATTATTTTTAAAAGACTACGATATAAAGTGATAAGAGGAAGTTAGGCATGTGGAAAGGATTGTAGAAGTAAGTACGAGGGTATGTGGGCCCTTTGGGGGGTGAGTGACAAGAGGTTATTGTTTCGTTGTTGCAGGTTACTCTCGGACGAGTACTCGGTCCGCTCACGCATTTAGTAAGCCTCTAGTAGAGACCAATGTGCTGTGCATATTACTATAAAACTGTAATACTATATAAATATCCTGTACATCTGTACGTTTTTTTTTTTTTTTTTTTTTTTTTTTCTTTATCTAACAAACGATGTGTCCGTGAGCGTGCGTGTAATGTGGGTTTGCGCGTGGTGCATGTCCTTTCTACAGCAGCATACATTGGATAGGAATGAACATTCAGACTATACGATATTTAAAATATTTCGTTACTCATCTGACGATATTACTCGATTTTTTCGATTCTCTAATTTTCGTTTAATTAATTTTCCATTTATTTTACTGAATTTTCGTTAATTTCTGTTTCTTTTTTTCTTTTCCATCTTATTCTACAAAAGCCCGCCGCTGCCGTGCATAGAGGAGCCTCGCTATAGATAGACAAGATCGTCTCGAAGCCGAGGAAGATGGGGCCGAGTTACAATGAGAAAGGCCATCGTTGCGCCGAGCGAGAGAGAGAGAGAGAGAGAGAGAGAGAAACATGCATGACGTCCGGCACACGTTCAAAATCGGATCCTGCACTCCACGTTCACACGCCTCATACCTATTGTGAACTAAACGCACGTTTACTATAGAGACAAACGGGACAAAGTTATCTCTGCCCCATCGAGGCCTCTGCATCGGCATCATCGTCCCGAATTCCGGATAAACATTGTCTATGTGTGCGTCTCGCCGAGTGTATGTGTGCGTGTCCACATAGAGCATGCCACCTGCTGCTGATCTGGTGTTTCTTCATCGTCGTCGCATCGTCGTCGTCGTCTGCACTCGAGTCGATCTTCTAAAATTCTTCAAGCCCGTCCAACTCGCCGAATAGTAAATCGCCACGAAAAGTTGGCAATCGGCGCGATAATTGCTACTCACTTCTCGTGGCGCTTTGTTATCACGGTGCAAGCACCTCGATCTGTATCTATATATCTTCTTTCTCTCGCACTTTCAATGCACACCAAATTTTTATTTACTGTACAAAACTATCTCTCCCTTCTCACTCACACTCTCAATTGCTGACACATTTTTTTTTTTTTTTCAATCTGTACAGCACTAA
Source organism: Listrodromus nycthemerus (assembly GCA_963978505.1). Lineage (NCBI taxonomy): Eukaryota > Metazoa > Arthropoda > Insecta > Hymenoptera > Ichneumonidae > Listrodromus > Listrodromus nycthemerus. The sequence goes on along the minus strand of OZ021684.1, from coordinate 2,547,196 downwards.
CGATTTTTCGAATTCCTCTCGAACCCGTCGAGACTCTCGTCGATGCTCTCGCTCGATCTCTTCCACACGTTCTTCTGTACGTTTCTATATTCGTTCTTGTCGATACTATCCTGTACAGTACACGTCTACCGTACGCTCTGTATTTTTCAATCTTACCGTTTCCCCCTCCAGGAATGCACACACGCGGTGAATATTATTTTTCGAGAAAAAAAAAAAAAAAAAAAAATGAACTCAGGAGCCGGTGGTGAAAAAACGAGAGATTCGCTCTAATGTTAAACAGACGACTCCGGATTTTTCTCCGCCGAAACTATTTCCGTAGAATCCGTACCGATGTGTTACGGAGGGAATAAATGTTATGCTATATATATATATATATATATATATATAAACATATATACATATGTATATGTATATGAGCATCTTAACGAATATTCATTATTGGCCTGATGATTTATTATACTGCCTGTCGAACGACGGGCCGTGCACAAATTTTAGACTAGAAAAAAAAAAAAAAAAAAACGAAAATGTCTAGGCACTAGGAAGATGAAATAGCTTAGCTCGCAACCCGCTAGAGAAACTGACACGTTTTATGATAAACAACCACGACGTAAATTATTTCATTTCATATAAACATAATGTTATCGTATTTCCATTCGATCGTTAACGACTTCATTTTTATTATCGTGTCCGGTGCGTCAATGTTAATCACGATAAAAAATTTTATAATAACTTTTGGTATTTGCGATTGTTAAAACAACGGGTGAACAAATTGCAACTATGGTACGATTTTTTTTTTCGTCCGGACGATATATTAAATTTTGCGGTTTGCGTCATTTTTTTTTGTACCTTCAATCCGACGCGATATTACCATTGACAGTGATATATCTGTTTTTTTTTTTTTTTTTTTTTTTTTTAAACCCATTCACCGCCCGACGTTCGCGATCACGCATAAAATAGCATGCTGAGAGTGCATCCATTGCATATTCCATTATATTACATATACTGTATACATATGAATTATTACTACACTGATATAAGAATTAGTTACGCTTAACGTAATTTATGTTGGCTGGAGTATGCGTTAATTCGATTTTTCTTTTTCTCGTCGCATTCCAGCGACCTCGAGAAATATTTCGAGTACCAGGGACAGGACTACATATGCTCGCGACCGGACGACAGCGGCATGCACTCCTGCAGCAACTTACCACCGCTCAAATTTGGTGAGTTTATCATTAAAAACCTAGCAGTCTTCTCTTTCTCAATATATATATTTTTTTAATTTATTTTATTCATGGGATCGTTCCCTTCTTACATTAAACAAACTTTTTGTTTTAGTTTTTTTTATTAACGATCTTTAACTTTCAGGGAACGTGATCTGCAACAGTACCGCCGTGCCAAACAGCAACATCACATTCATAAACAACGAGACGTGTGTTAACTGGAATTATTATTACACGGAGTGCAAGGGTCAGGGTAACAATCCCTTTCAAGGCACAATATCCTTCGACAATATCGGTCTGGCCTGGGTCGCGATATTTCTCGTGAGTCGATACACCGTTTATCTGTCGCGGCGCAAGTACATCGCTGACCTTTCGTCGTTTTGCAGGTCATCAGCCTGGAGGGATGGACGGACATAATGTACTACGTTCAGGACGCCCATTCTTTCTGGGACTGGATCTATTTCGTTCTTCTCATAGTCGTGCGTAACAATACTTTATAACTGTCTGCCGAGCGCGGTGTTAGAACTTCTCACCCGCGAAAGGGTGCGAGAAAAAAATTCGCGTGTGAGAAGTAAAATCGGCCCTAGTATTACGTTCTGTAAAGCGTCACTTACGCCACTCTCAGCAGGCGCGAGAATTAATGACACAGTTTAGAGAAAAAAAATATGTTTGCAGATCGGCTCGTTCTTTATGATAAACCTGTGTCTCGTCGTCATCGCGACTCAATTCTCCGAGACGAAGAAACGAGAGATGGAAAGAATGCGGCTCGAACGCGCAAGATTTCACTCGACCAGCACGCTCGCCTCTTCGACCAACACTTCCGAGCCAACGACCTGTTACGCCGAGATAGTCAAGTGAGCTGAAATCGATTATATTCATCTACCGTGTCGTTATAGTAATTACTTATTAATTTTTCGTCTTCCAGATATATCGCGCATCTGTGGAGACGTGGCAAACGAAGATTGGCCAAGAAATATCGGCTCTATCTGTACAGAAGACAGCAGAAGCTGGAGAAGAAACTTCTGAAGTGGAACGTCAGACCGAACGTGGTGGAAATTCGAAGGACAGACGACAGAGTTACCCACCGCGGTACCTGTATAAATTTATTGGCCGGTATCGAGGGTAGTCAACAGGGCGAGGGTTCGACCTCAGCGAGCCGAGCCGTAGCTGCCGGAGCTCCCGCATCGCTCACCAGCCCCGAAGTCTCAGAGACGGATCAGAACTGGAGCCACCGTGTGAATCTTGATAGGGTGCCGTCCATACAGTCCAACGGCTCTAACGTCAACGTCTCGGAAAACGGAGAGGTAAGCGGAAAGGCCAAAGATCGCCGCGACGGTTTAAAAAAATATGCTAAGAAATTTATTCACATATAAATTCCTCATGGAGGATGCACGAATATTTCATAAATAAGGAAGAAATATAGAAAATAAATACATATACCGAATTTCTACTAGGGCCAGACCAGCTTGGCGTTGCTCAGCCCGCCGTGTAGTCATCATCGTCGCCGAAGCAGCGTCATGTTCAGCGACGTTGTGCTTCTTCACGGCAACAGCGTGAACCTCTTACCGGGGACGCCTCCGAACAACGCTCCAGCTTCTCCGGCCACGACTTCCGCAAACGCAGCGTCGGTCGCTTCGGCGAATACGGGACCGACAGGAGAACGAAACATTTGCTCCAGCGAGAAGATGACTCAGACGGGGGATGGAAATGTCTGGTCGACTTGTCAGGCCAACAATCCCCAGTCCGATCTCGTCAAGAGTGAGGCGATGACTTGCCAAGAGTTGTTGGCACTAGGCGGTGCTCTCGGTGCGGCACTGCCGACCGGACAATTGGCTCGGGACTCATTTCTTAATTCTCTTGCGAAAGGTAACGACGATTTGTCGTTGCATAATTGACATTACGTTTGCTCTCAATGAGCTGCTGGACCTTCCTAGTTTAACGACGTAACGAGGCGAGTTTGTAGAGACGACTTAACGTCATTAATTTAAATGTTTAAATTATTATGCAATAGAAATAGTTAATTATATAGTAGATCGATCGACCATTACAATTATTCGATTTTTTTGTGCAGGAATAACTGATCGCGGAAATGTCGGATCACAGCAGCAGCAGCAGCAGCAGCAGCAACAGCAACAGCCGCAGCAAGAAAGAGCAGCCGAGTGGACGAACGAAGGGACGGGGCAGGGTGTGCAGATTAATTGTCCATGCTGCTGTGAAATCCAAGGCGGCACTTCGGCATCCCAATGGACCGAAGCTCCCGAGTGTTCCAGCAGCAAGTGGCAAAGGTCGCAGACGAGAAAAATTCTCAAAGCTTCGGGCAGCTGCTGCATATGCGTCGTGTGTTGCGTACAAAGATGGGTCAAGAAACTCGTCGAGCACAAGTACTTTCAGCAAGGGATCCTCCTCGCTATTCTCATCAATACACTCAGCATGGGAATCGAGTATCACAATCAGGTTGAAACCTATCGTTGTCATTTCATAATCAATCGGCTTGAATATTTATTTATTCAAACCTTGTTAAAATTTGTTGAATCTTTCGTCAGCCCGAAGAATTGACCGTCATCGTTGAGATAAGTAACTTTGTATTCTCGGCGGTTTTTGCCGTCGAGATGTTGCTTAAGATTATCGCCGAAGGACCGTTCGGTTATATAAGCAACGGATTCAACGTCTTCGACGGGGTCGTCGTAGTGCTCAGGTAATATTTCTCCAGCTGGTTACTAAATTTTTTTAACGATCGAATCGATGTCCGTTGTTCCATGTAGATACTTACGACTCTTAAAATCAACATGAAAAGACACAAGTTAAGAAATTGTTTTCCTATCGAGTGACAATATATATTTTTTTATCAACAGTGCCATCGAGCTTTGCCAATCGTTCGCGGCGGACGACCGTGGAGGTAGTTCGGGACTGAGCGTTCTCCGTACGTTCCGACTGCTCCGAATCCTGAAGCTCGTTCGTTTCATGCCGAATCTTCGGCGACAACTGTTCGTAATGCTACGAACGATGGACAACGTCGCGGTATTCTTTTCGCTATTAGTCCTCTTCATCTTCATATTCAGGTAAGAATATGAAAGTCCGCATCGCAGATTCTCCGAGTGTATTTAACTGTGCGATACAAACGATAATCCGATCCACTCGGTTATTATTAGCAGCGCGGGGGGTTATCGAAAAGGCTCGGCCGGCGATTGCGCGAGATTGCTTGCTTCGATATATATTTTTTTTTCTTTCCCCCAAAAAGCGCGTCCGCCATCGGTGACGAGACATACGAGAATTCCTCGGAGTAACGGATAGGGTTAGAGAAAAAAAAAAAAAAAAAAATGCATTGTAGGCGGTGACGATAATGAGAATCCGGATGGTCTATATCTAGTACGTTCGATTAATGATTATGGTGTTGTTGGCACGTCCGAGGAGTGCTAGTAGCTCGCTCCTCACATGGCTTGAGGCATCGAACTATTATATCACTGGATATGCGGTACGTCTGTATGCATGGTGCTTAAATGGTGCTGAATGGTGTCTTATCTACATATTATGTACTCTGTACTATACTGTGTATACACAATATACCTGCTATAGGTGAAACCGCGCATGCAATACTATATCGCCAACTTACGTAGGTTTAGGTCTATGTAAGTGGTCGACGATGGTAGACGTACCCGCGTACTACACCCTAGTCAAAAAATTTCGAGCGTTCAAGCGCGACACATCGAGCAAATGAGTGTTAAATTTTCCAAAATTGTTTGTACAAAAAATTCAATGCCTCGACGGTGAATAATCCGTTTTGCAGGTGTCTCTTAATTAAAAGAAAAATTATCGTCGATTAGTCTCGCAAGACAGTAAATTTGTTCTGCTCGGTGAAATTCGTAGATCGACATCAAAATAGAGCAAATAATACCGATTGGACTTTGAAAAAATTGTAAAAAAATTCGTACAAGCTAGTTTATACTTGAAAAAAAATTCAGTGCGATTAATATATATTATTTTTTTTTCTACATTTAGGACATCCGCGATGACGGATATGGATTTTATAAAAAACCCATCCACCACGAGGCAAAGATGTGTACAAACGACCGAAAGACTTTAGCATTCATTTGACGTCCGGACGAGGCTCTGAATAAGTCTCGTTCGGTCTCCACACTCGACTCTCTGAAATTTCTGCCAGGGACAGAGTTTCGTCACGCGGACCGTGATCAATTTGCAAATGTACGCGGACACGCCTATCGTCGTTTAGCTGGTCGTCTTTTGATATCGGTATCGTACTTTATCTGCTCAGCTGTTGGTCCGTTTTTTTTTTTGTCGCGGAAAAATCGTGTCGTGTCGTTTTCTGCCTCATCGAAGCTCTCTCGACTTTTTACACTCAATCCGCCCTGTACTACTCTCGTCCACGCCCCAACTATTGTAACTACTCGTTCGCATCTCTACATCGCGTGCCGTTATGGATTCGCAAACTTTGCACACGTAAACATTAACCGAATGGAAAAAAAAAAAAAAAAAGGAACAGATAAACTTTGAAAATATCTACGAACAATTGACAAAAAAATTCATGCTATCTCTCTATTATACATATATATGAGATATATATATATATGGGACGTTTCGTTGTGTTGTAGTATTCTCGGGATGAACCTGTTCGGTTGCAAATTCCGTGAAACGATGAAAGGCAGCTCCGACGTCGAGTGTGATAGAAAAAACTTTGACTCGTTGCTCTGGGCTATCGTGACGGTCTTTCAGGTACCTAGACTACGTACTATAAACCACGTCGAACGGTTTCTTATAGTGTTATAAATTCTTCCACTACCTTTCTGCTTCTTCTTCACTCTCTCACTTTGTTCCGCTACATTGCTGTTATATATTTACGTATTTTTATATATATATATATATATATATTTTTTTTTTTTTATAATAATTATTATTAGTACCAACGTCACTTAATTGAATCCTCTTATTGATTAATTAATTAATTAATAATCTGTTCGTTTCGTCGCTCAACCGATGTCTCACGATAGACGGGTCGTTCCGTCGTTAAAAAAAAAAAAAAAAAAAAAAAAAATATTATATATATCGTCCGACTCACGGCACATAAATATCTTTATATGATTTTCATGCCAAGGTAACGTATTATGAGTTTCGTAGCATGACCGGCCGCTTCTCTTCTTTCTCTCTTTACCGAGGCGAGGCTCAGCGAGCGAGAGCTCTAAAAAAAAATTTGTCAATCAACGAGCAAGTCTTGTCGTCTCTGCACCGCATGTGCGAGCCAATGAGGGAAGAAGAGAGACAAATTTTTTGACAAACAAATTTTTCATATAATTTTTCATGCGCCTGTTATTAAAGAAAAAAAAAATTGTTACGCTTATTGGCAAAAAAAAAATGAAGAAAAATCATGTCGTATATCGTCGTTGTGCTGCTCGTCTGTTACGCAAATAATCTTCGTTATTCGCATGCTTTCGTCGTTCTATACTATTTAAATATCGATATTGCACCGTGTCGCTAATTTCTGCGTTTCCCCTCGTTGCCTCGATTAGGAATAATTAATTACCGATTCGCTTATCGCAACAGCCTTTACCGTAGAAAAAAAAAAAAAAAAAAAAATACTTGACCCGGCATCGTCTGCGTTGCTGACCGAGCAAACCCTCGATAACAGTAGGCGCTTTGCATGCGACTTTCGACTTTACTCAATCTAATAATCGTTCGTTTAATTGTTTAATTTGCATAATTAGCGTAAACGTCGTCGAACCGATTGAGCACACTGGCACACTTTTTCTGTCGTTCGTTGTCGCGCTTTTACTTGTCGGGAAAGCCGCCGATCGCGAGGCTCGTCCTCATCACAATGACCCAAGCGGGGAGAGCCACGCGCACAATAATTATACAATTAAATGTTACACAAACACAGGACAAATACACACACCGAGAAGCATTAGAATTCATAGAGGCAGCAACTCGTGTAGCTTATAACCGCACGTAGATATGTATATTATAATTATGATATTTCAAAAACACACCGCGATTCAGGCTACATTGGGTGACCCGGTGGTGGCAAAAAAAAAAAGACTTTTTTATTTGTATTTATTAATATGATTTTTACGATTTATTTTGTTTTTTTTTTTTTTTTTAGACACCGTCGTTACTGGGATTGTACGAAAGAGCCGTGTAGTCATCGCTTACGGGACGAGCTTTCGTGTACCTGTATTTATTAACCCAAACACCCATACGGAATAAAACCACTGGTTGGTTTTAGTTTGGAGAGTGTGTGTCGTGTACGCGTGGACGATTATCGATGACATTCTGTCCATCGGCGGAGATTTTCACGGTCCCGGACACAACTCCTATGGCTCGACAGACGAAACTTCCTCTTGCTATCGGAATTGTACGGAACATTGTCTCATCGAAGAATCCACGCCGGTAACGAAAACTGTAATGAATTTATTTCACCGGTACGTGGAAAGTACCTCGTCGAGTTTATCCACCATATGGCCAATAATTTTCTTTCGCACTCGACGAATTTTCCATCGAACGGACCATTGCCAAAAAATGAGATTTCAATATCGTGCCTTTTTTTTTTCGATTACAGTTTCCGTTGTCGACACGAACTTCTATCGCCCCGCCCTTGTCAGATACATCGATCGTCGATCCTGCACAACGCAACCACACGAACCTCGTACGACAACAGTCGTTACATAATTGCTAGCTTTTTGTTGTTGTTTATATATCATATACATCTGTTGCTTAATTGCCACGCCAGACGAGTTTGCTCCATTTTCTTATCTATAAAAAATTCCACGAGTAACTGTGAAAGCAACGATCGTCTCGTTCTCTCGACAATTAAATTCATTGTCGATCGGTGAATGGAAATAATTAATGAGATTGGAGAATCGGAGCAGACTCGACGGGGCTGGTTCATGTATATCGACGTGAGCGCGTTTACCTCGAGCCAAAGGGCCAAGTCTCGGCACGTTACTTTAGGCGAGGGGATTGTCTCGGTTGCAGCATACTAGGGATGTACCTGTTCGGGGGTAAGTTTTGCATGTGGGCGGACCGGAGTCGGCCCTGCACCTGTGCCGAGGTGGTCTCGCGGCATCCGATGTGTCGCTGTGACCGGAAACATTTCAACGACATCGTCTGGGCCCTCGTCACGGTTTTTCAGGTATCGATGTTCCATCAATTCCTCTATCGACGCTTATCTGTTATTAGTCGATTTTCTCTTCTACTCTATTGTGGTTTTTTTTTTTTTTTTTTTTAATTTTTTTTTTAATTTTTTTTTTTTTTTTTTTTTAAATCTATTCACCGTTCTGTCTTTAACACTGTTCTCTCTTTACTTGTCTTTACGCCTTCTCCTTTTCTCTCATTGCTCGACCACTCTATCAATATTCGGAAATTTGTGTAACGATAACAAGACTTCACCCGCGTCTCACCTCGATTTAATTTCAATGTTCCACCTCAATCTGTTTAGTGTGTTTAATATAGAATATCCTCGTACTATTTTATTTGGAAGCGTGGCGAAAATTCAATGCCCGCTGTGTAGATAGATTTATTCGAACGATTGAGCATCGTCACGTGATGATATATTGTAAATATATATAATGTAGATTCGTGTAAGACGATATAACGAAGCAATACGAGACATTGTATTTCGTTGGAGAAATCATGCTATTCTATTGATATTTCGTTCGCACACAGATTCTCACCCAGGAAGATTGGAACGTCGTCCTCTTCAATGGCATGCAGAAGACCTCCCATTGGGCCGCTTTGTACTTCGTTGCTCTCATGACTTTTGGGAATTACGTACTCTTCAATCTTCTCGTCGCCATACTCGTCGAGGGATTCTCGTCCGAGGTAAGAAATAGAATTTTTTTATTATTTTTTATTAACCTGTAGATTAGACTGCGTCAAAAGAAGTATTTTTTTTTTTTCGATTAAACGTATGTAAAAAGTTTCTTCAGTATAAAAAAAAAATTCTCCTAAATTTTGAGCTCAATATCTCAAAAATTGAGCTGGCGCATAGGAGGGGGTTCCCTTTCCTGTTTAAAATCAAACTAGTCAACAATAAATGAAAAAAATTGTATATATAGTAACTTAAATTAATTAAATGAACTAAAATTCATATTATGTTAAATAGACAGATTTTGTCGAATCATTAAGTGTTTTGAGTTAATCTATTGATAAATTAATATAATAAATTGTTTTCGATTCTTAAATCATTGATTCATTTTTTGCCTTTTATTCAGCGCCCTGTAACTTCGTTGCGGTTGAGTTTGAAAAAAAAAACCCGGAAAGCAATTTGTAGAGAATTAAATTTCCTATAAGATAGTGAGAAGCAAAAATTTTTAACAATTTTATGCATGTAGATGTTTTAAAACCAAAAAAAAAAAAAATTCCTATGTATTTTAAACGGGAAAGGGAATCCCCCTATGCGCCAGCTTAATTTTTGAGATATTGAGCTCAAAATTTAGGAGAATTTTTTTTTTATACTGAAGAAACTTTTTACATACGTTTAATCGAGAAAAAAAAATACTTCTTTTGACGCAGTCTACTGTAGATACAATAATATTTATAGACTCAACATCAAATACACTTCTACTCCAAGATTTAAAAGATCCAACATTTTTGGGAAAAAATTGGGCTCAAATCAAATAGATAATATTAAACAATGTAGAAACGAATTTCTTATACACAGAGTGTATCGATCGTTAGGAGTAATTTTCAGCGATAGAATCACCAAATAAAAGCTCCAAACATTTTTAATCGTGATCTAAGAAAAAACTCGATCTGCGTGGCTCGAGTCGATAGCTAATTATTCAATCCGTATAATTCGTGAAATTAATTAGCGTGTTTGTTATTTCGACAGAGAAACGAGAGACGAGAACGTGAGCAGAGAGAAATGGCAAAGCTTGTGGCAAAGGAAGCTGGTCTCGGCAGCGACGACGGTTCCTCCCGAGTTTCAAGATCGCACTCGATCACCGACAGCGACACTTACACTCAACAGGTAAGGTGTAAAATACCTGAACGCTGAAGGAGCGTGTCGAGGACGAAGAGGGCGATTGACGAATCGTCGTGTGCGATTTCAGGACCGTGAGAAGAATTCGTGGCAGAGCGTTCAGGAATTGCCAAAGTACGAGGACAACTGTGGCAGAGACAGCAAAGATAATCGCGCGTGGAAACACCCGATCGATGAGCCCAAGTGCAACATACAGAAGGAGAGTAAAATGATGGGAGTGATCGGTACCGGTAGTGTCGAACCACCGCGGATAACTCACACCGCCGCAACGCCTCAGGACTCTCCGAACACGACCCTCGACACGGGCTACAACTGCCGAACTGTTTACCCAAGCAACGTCTCCATCGAATCGATCGACAGATCGGCCGTAAGTTCTTCCAAATTTCCTTAACATATTTTGATCATATTTTTTTTTGTTGCTCCACAGAGGAATCTCTGTGTAGTAAGAGTATGTTTACATAATTTTATTAGAAAAAATTGATTTGTTAATAAACGAAAATAGTCGGCAAGCGATAAGAAACGTTCAAGAAAGCGATATAAACATTTCAATTATTAAATGTTTTTTTTGTTACTTTCCGTTGAAGCAGAGCCAGTGCAGTATACCGTCAGGATTTCTCAAGCCACCGGACAACACCAAAAAATTTTCGTCGAACAATCTCATATCCAGTCAGATACAACTTCCGGTGAGACGCGTCGGTCCAGCGCTGGTCGCTCTCTCAAATTCTTCCTCGTCGAGAGAATTTTCTCCTTCCAGGTGGAGTATTTATTATTATCGTAAAAATAGTATTATCAAATCGACTGTCGAATTATCGATTAATTGCTTGTTCAGTCCACCGGCCAGGATTCAGAGAGGCTATTCGTGGCGTTTGTCACGTCCGTCGCTCGGAAGGAAAAGGATGTCGCAGAGCGACGACGATCCCACCGGACGTACGGTTATTCTCAACAACGGTCGGACCACTTCGGGTTCTCATTCGATGTTCGTCTGAAAATTTATTATTACGCATTTTTTTGTACTCTTATTGTCTCTTGCTTTTTGTAAATTAGAAAGCTTTGTGAGATTATTTATTTTGACGCTATTTTCGTACATTACACATTTTTCACTCAATTAATTTATCGTATTAATATACATCGTTCCCACCGTGCAGATTATACGCAAGCGACTTCGTTGGATACAACAGCGGAATTGGCGGATATCTTCACGGTTCCATACGAAATGACACACAGCGAGACGCCCCGAACAATCGTTCGAATTTTGCAGCGACGAACAACAATCGGAGCATCAGTCCGAACAATTCCATAAAGAGTCGGAGTTCGTCGATAGCGCGTTGCTACACCCCACGTCAGGTACCAAAATGTTCACTCAAGTTAAGGTATTATTTGCCACCGCTATTCGCTTTGAAAGACCCATTTCCACGTGAAAAATATGTACAATTGAAACGTTTTCGGAGAACTGTCATTTTTCCGCTTGAAAAATGCCAAAAAATGTTCCTTCGAGATGTCGAATTTTCCCCACCGCCATTCGCTTCAAGTGACCCATTTTCATAATTCACATCTTAATTTTTAAAAGTGACCATTTCCAGCATAGGGAATCCTATGTTAAATTTTGCGAAACGACACTTAAAGAAAAAAAAATTTCGAGATATCGACCTGGAACCTTCGCCATTCGATCCAAGTCTTTACGATATTCAGTCGTTTTTTTTTTATTTGCAGATGAGATGGATCAGCGATCACATATCATTATCACGGAGAAATTCGCTTCGGGCCGGCTACGATATCGTTCAATCACGCGGCAAGGTGTTGCCGTTCGAGGAGGTGAATCTGTCAGCTCTGTGCTCGACACCGAGAACGATAAACAATTTGAGTCTCGAAACCGGTGCCCTGCCACGGATAAAGGGTCTCGTCGACGAGTCCGATTGCGAAAGAGCCTTTGGCTCACGTGGAGTCGTCGGCGGCGAGCAGACACCACCGTCGAACGGACAATCAAGTGCCGCAAGCAGCGTCGAGAGGATTAAAAAAATATTCATGTTCTTCGAGCCAAAGGGTTGCCTCAAAGAACGCGACGACTATTCGTTGTATCTTTTTCCTCAAAATAATAGATTTAGGGTTCTGTGCCGGTTGTTCGTCGAACAAAAGTGGTTCGACAATGTAGTTCTGCTGTTCATCGGACTCAACTGTATAACTCTCGCCATGGAACGACCGAACATACCTCCCGACAGTCGCGAGCGGCTCTTTCTGTCCACTGCCAATTACATATTCACCGTCGTTTTTGCCGTCGAGATGTTTGTTAAGGTTTGTGAAAAATTCACCTTTTTTATTACTTTTTTTTGTTTTTGTTGAAGATCGATTAATCATACCGTTAATTATTACAGGTCGTCGCCTCTGGGATGCTCTACGGCTCAGAGGCATACTTCACCTCAGGCTGGAACATCATGGACGGCTCCCTCGTCATAATATCCATCATTGATCTATCCATGTCTCTACTCTCTGCAAGTAGCCCGAGAATATTTGGAATATTGAGGGTGAGCAACGGTTTCCGAAGATTGTATCGTGTGATAGGAACTTTTAAATAATTACGTTCCATGCATTCAACATGGGCGGAAAATTGTAGATTATTCTCTAAACAGTAACAGGGCTCATAGCTCCATCTGAAAGCCCTCTTACTCCCAAGAGAGTTATTGAATAGCAACTAGATCCGAAATTTTCTTGCGATAAAGTAAAAAAAAAATTCCCACAGGTTTTTAGATTGCTACGCTCGTTGAGACCGCTACGAGTAATAAATCGAGCACCCGGTTTGAAGCTTGTCGTGCAGACATTGCTTTCGTCTTTGAGGCCGATCGGAAACATCGTTCTCATATGCTGCACCTTTTTCATCATATTCGGCATACTCGGGGTTCAACTGTTCAAGGGAGCATTTTTCTACTGCGACGGTCCAGACATAAAACACGTGCGAAACAAAACTGACTGTCTCGCCGACAATCGAAACGTTTGGCTCAACAGAAAATACAACTTTGACGATCTCGGCAAGGCTCTCATGTCGTTATTCGTACTGTCGTCGCGCGACGGTTGGGTCAATATCATGTACACCGGTTTGGACGCCGTCGGTGTCGACCAACAGGTATGAATTATATACAGCTGCACTTTCATTTATTGCCGATCGATTAATCGTCACAATTTTTTTTTTCAGCCAGAAGAAAATTATTCCGAGTGGCGCTTGCTGTACTTTATAGCGTTCATCCTGCTCGTGGGATTCTTCGTGCTCAACATGTTCGTCGGCGTGGTGGTCGAAAATTTTCACAGATGCCGAGAGGAACAGGAGAAAGAGGAAAGAGTCAGAAGAGCAGCAAAACGAGCCCTGCAGATGGAGAAAAAACGACGAAGTAGGAATCGTGCGCATTTTTAAACAAAGATATCAGTATGAGACCAAAATCTATTAAGACGACAGTGCCTCGAATCGCACAAACTTGACTCTGGAAAGCTCACTTGGAGTATAAAATTTTACAAGTGAAACATTTTTTTTCTTCTTAACACAGTGCATCGATGGAAACAATCCAAAGATAAAATTTGATGCCGTGCAGATATATTTTTCTTGATTTTATGATATGTGGACATTAATACGAGAAGCAGAAAATGAGAAAACCATAATTAAACTAACATGAATTTTCGCAGAGATGCATATGCCGCCCTACTACACAAACTATTCGAAGACCAGACTCCTCGTTCATAACGTCGTTACTTCAAAATATTTTGATCTCGCCATCGCCGCCGTTATCGGATTGAACGTCGTCACGATGGCTATGGAATTTTACATGATGCCAAAAGCTCTCACGTACGCCTTGAAAATCTTCAATTACTTCTTCACGGCGGTCTTCATACTCGAGTCGTTGATGAAACTCTTGGCTCTCGGACTTCATCTTTATCTCAAAGACAAGTAATACAATTTATTACCTTTACGTCGTCTCTCCGTAAACTATTCGTATGTTCAATACTTTTTTTTTCAATAAATTTATAGATGGAATCAACTGGACATTGGAATAGTTATACTGTCAGTCGTCGGGATAGTTCTGGAGGAGTTAGAGTCGAAGATTATTCCCATCAATCCGACGATAATCCGCGTTATGCGGGTCCTTCGAATAGCTAGAGGTATTGAAATAACATTGTACCATGGATTCGAGATATTAAAGCTAAAATTCACTGATTGCATCGTTTTCAGTCTTGAAGCTTCTCAAAATGGCCAAGGGAATAAGAGCTCTACTAGACACTGTGATGCAGGCTCTGCCTCAAGTTGGAAATCTTGGATTACTCTTTTTCCTTCTGTTCTTCATATTTGCCGCACTGGGCGTTGAACTTTTTGGGCGACTCGGCAAGTATAAACATCTTCGTTGTTTATTTATTTATTGATTTATTTTCCAGTCTGCATATCATCGTTCCCGATATATTAATGCGTCCGATTTCTTGTTTACACGGAACAGAATGCAGCGACGACATGCCCTGCCAAGGTCTCGGCGAACACGCTCACTTTAGTAATTTCGGAATGGCTTTCTTGACTCTCTTCAGGGTCGCAACGGGCGACAACTGGAACGGAATTATGAAAGATACGCTGAGAGATGATTGTGACGACGCAGCAGATTGCGTCAAAAACTGTTGCGTCAGTACAATCATTGCTCCCATATTCTTCGTAATATTCGTACTAATGGCACAGTTTGTACTGGTGAACGTTGTTGTCGCGGTACTCATGAAGCATCTCGAGGAGAGTCACAAGCAGGTGAGTGCGATTGTCTGTCAAATTACTAATCATTTATGATTATTTATTTTTCCATATGCGGAGACGTAACGTTTAAGAAATCATGATGCTGAAACACATCTAAAAGTCTCTACATAGATTTTTCAATTTTCGAAAAATAACAAGTTCGACTTGTCTGATATTTGTTAACAATATATTTTTTAAGTCATTGCTTGATAATTTTTTTGGCATTATTGTCGTGGAATCTCAATCTCCTACTTGAAAAGTTGAAATCGTAAATTTACATTAAAAAAAAAAATTATGCAGATGGAGGATGAGCTTGACATGGAGACGCAGCTCGAGAGGGAACTTGCTGCCGAGCAGGAGGAGCTTCTCGAGGTCGACGAGGATGAGAACGATGACGACGAGAATGACATCGATTATTACGAGGCCGAGAATGCCGATAATCTTAAGAACGTCGAGACGAACGATAAAGCGAGCGACGACGACGAGGCGGGTCCACGAGTTGCTGTCGAGTCTTTGCGTTACAAGTTGCGGCTGGACCGCGAGCACGCAAGCACTGCCGAGAGCGGATATGAAGAGAGGGACGCGACAGCCTATAGCGGAGGTCTCGTCGGCGCTCTCGTTGATTCTAAAGAATCGTCGAATTTGCAATCGGAACGTGTCGAGGGGCCGTTTATGAAGATACTGAAGGTCGACGAAGACTCTCAGGTGGAATCGAGGGAACGACCGATTCTTGCGAAAGTTCGCTCCTTACCCGCAAACTTTACGTACAATCCGCCTGCCGAGACTCTCCGGCAAATCGAAGGTCGGTCCAGTCGTGCCTCGTTCAGACAACTACGTCGTCTTGACGATAATAGTAGTTTGGCACTCTTAAAAAAATTCATGCAGATATAATCTTAACTACACCGCACTAGTATCGCATAATATTTTTTGTAATAATTTCAAGCGTCGTGCGACTATTCGTGGCTGTAAGTCGTACGCATGGACTGGAGTTTTTCGCACTCGTGAGAAAAGTAAAATTAACAGTAGATACTTCTCAAGAATGGTTTGTAAAATATTGGACGACGAGCTTTACGATACTAGTGCGATAAAATTTTTGCTGATGTAAAAAATTATTTTATTTATTTGGTGTAAAACTCTCATTTTTGCACCAAGTGTGATTGATATTCATATATGGTATTTTGCAGATACATCGGTTTCGTCGTGGACATTCGACGAGAGGCATCGTCCCGGCGTCTCGTCCTCGCGTCAGCCGAGCTCCTCGAGGTACAAGCTGAAACGTCGTGAGACATTTCATACCCAGCAGCGCCGAGCCGGTTCGTTTCTGCCGGTTGGAACGACGGCGAGCAGCCGTTTCGAGGTAGCCGAGATAATAAAGCCACCGACGAGTAATCTCAGTGTGCCTCGTATCATAAGTCCGAAGAATTCGAATCTGTACGGTAGTACGACGAAGTATCTGCAAAAATCCGGAGCACACGAAAACGAGACGCAGCCCGAGCCAACGAAATTTCTGTTGGCTGTTCATCCGCCGGCTTGCACGTCTCTGAAATCCTCGAAGCTTTCGGTCGACAGTAGCAGCAGCAGCAGCGGCGCTGAGAGAAGACACTCGCCGTCGATCGGCACATCGAAGGCGAGTTATCACGACGAAAAGAGCAGAGCTTCAAACGGTTCGACGGCGACTTCCATCGCGAGCGGTGGAAACACCGTTTGTCCACCGAGGCGAACAAACGGCGGTCGAATCGGCAGATTCGCCAGAGCCGAGGTGGCAAGCTGGTCGAGTCAAGCTGCACCCCTCGACACCCGATGCGTCATGGAAACCGAACTCGACGTGCAATCGGTGATAAACGAGAGACGACCGTCCAAATTCAAGAGTGCCAATAACGCTGTACAATCATCGATCGTCGTGAATAGCGGAAGCGCCGAAACAGCCGATACAGCCAGTACGGCAGAGACGAACGCTCAGGCCGGCGAGGAACGTCAACGGGACGAGGCGAGCCTCGAACGAAGTTGCTACATCTCGACCGAAGCGACCGACCAACCTTCGGAGCTCGCTCCGTTGCTCTCCAAGGACGAGAACGAAGAATCTAACTGCGAGCAAATCAGCGTATCGCACGTGCCCCAGATCGTCGTGAGTTCAATGGAGAGCACGAACGACAATGATGAATTCGCGGAAAGCGACAAATTGCTGGACAACCACGTCATCCTCGAGTACGTCGACGAATTTGTCGACGAGTCGGCAAAGCTCGAGGCCGCTGCTGCGCGAGACCGCGACGACGGCAAGGCTCCTGCCGAAGATTTTCCTGCGTCGTCGTCTAAATCCTCGACGCCGTTCATTACTCGCCCGCCTAACTCGGACGATACACCTTAAGTTTCCAAGGTATTTTGTATTTTTATTTTTATTTATTTTCTTACACGCGGTCAATGAAAATTCATTGGCGCGACAATCTCTCATGGCGAGAAGAGTCTTGCCATGACCAACGCCTCTTGCCGTTCGTTCAGCGCACACGAAAAACACACTATCGCACGTTCTTGTATTACAACGGACAGTTTATACTTTACCGATTGCGTATTTATTTATTTATTTATTTATTCATTATACAAAAAAAAAAAAACCTCGCTTTCACAATTAGAGAAAAGAGATACAGATCGTTGCATTATGATATTGATTTAAAAAAAAAGATTAAACCAAGTTACCAAAAAAAAAAAGAAAAATTCTCTAAGAAAAAGTACTGTATCGCATACCGGGCGATAGCCGGGATAAATGAAAATTGCAAGAATTTAGGAATCTCGGTCGTACGAATCTGTGAATATGTATACATCGTGCGTGTTTATCGTAGAAAATTCGCAGGATTAGCTCGTAGACCTCTTCCGCCAAATTCATCGACCCCCCCCGCCCCATCCGCCACTGCTGCAGCGAAAAAACTTGACTTTCTCTCATCTTCTTCGTAGCCATAAAAAAAAAAAAAAAAAAAAAAAACAAACCAATGTACTAGCATAAACACTACCTAGACTCGCGATGGAATTCGTCATCTCCTAGAGGAGTAAAAAAAAAAAAAAAAAACAAAGGGAAAACTTTTCATTGACATCTGTGATATCTACGTACCTATACACACGTCTATACAATTTTACTTACGGTAGAATATTTTCTCGAGATAACAAAAAAAAAAAAAAACAAAAAAAAAAATTCTCAAAGAGAACACTTGAACTAAAAAAAAAAAAAAAAAAATGAGAAAACTGATAGGTATTACTTCTGTGTACATACAAACGATATTCTGTCTACACTCTATGTGCTTTATTTTGATACAATAATGTATAATAGATATTACTATTGTCAAGAGTTTGTCAATAATTTTGGGCCATCTGTCGTAGATTGCAAAGTTGTTGCTCTCTCTCTCTCTGTCTCTGTCTCGACGCCGGTAAAATCCGACTCGGCTTGGCTCGTCTCGTGCGCCAGGCCGAGAAAAAAAAAAAAAAAGAAGAAAAAAAAGAAAAGCAGCGTAAAACGGCAACGCGTACCAATATTGTTATCGACAATTTTACCAATATGTAACTTGTAAATTTCCCGTTTGCCGCAACTACTTATACACGCACTAATACTGTACTACTACGATATATATATTATACACATATATTGTGTATATATATGCGTATACATACATACATATATATATATATATATATATACACATTATAGTATTTTTAGTAGGAGTAAAGTTCGATACTCGCGAGTGCGACATTCGTTAGATCCATGCAGGGGACAATCGCTATGCCTACTTAACGTGTATACCTTTGGTATATGGAGAAAAAAAAAAAAAAAGTATAAATATATGTAGTTTCGATGATGTGTAGGCCGAGTGTGAGCGATAGAGCGCGCATGCGTCAATTGCGATTTAAATCGCCGGGACACGCCTTAGCGAGAATTAAAACAAAAAAAAATTGTAATTAATGAGAATTAAAAAAAAAAGAAACGAAAAAAAATATATATATATATAAATATATATAGGGAGAGAAGAAATGTATAATATAAATAATAGACGAGACGGGATAAACCGAGCGAGGACATTGGCGTTGTTGAATATTCTCTCGTAGAGTCGTTGAGTCGATTCATCTCGATGGCTTTAGGCTACCGTGCACGCGCATTCTGTACACGCACGTGTACTCCGGATTTCCGCTGTTGGAGTGAATCTTGAGCTCGACTATCTCGTACGGTTCTGCCGGTCGATGCTGTACGGAAAAGAAACAAAAAAAAATTGCAGGTTATGATTTTTTTTCCAGCGAACAATCGATCGTGGACGATTCACCTGGACGGGGAAATATTGTACGGGAGACGCACAATTGTCGTACGTGAATTCGCCGAAGAGAAAACCGTGGCTGTCGTCGACGTCGTTCAGTCCCTGTGAGGGGGAGCGACAATGGATAAAGATTTAACGGTAGTGATTTGACTAGAGCGGTGCCGGCTGGAGGTGCGCGCGCAGACTCACCCAAACGGAAAAGTCCCTAGGCGCAGTCGTAGTTTCGCCGGTTGGCGATATCGACGAAGATATATGTTCGAGGCTCACGCCGGAGACGTAGACGCGCCCGAGAAGCCGAATAACCGCGGAGCCGCTCGTTCCCTTGAATGCCCAACACTCGCCCGGAAGAGCTCCGGCCTGCAATGAAAACGCGTTCACGTAAGTTTGTATCATCGTCAAAGTTTTCGCTACGCCCTCGTACGGTTACCTGAATTATTGCTCGGGGAGTGTTTTGTTGGTGGCAGAGTGGTATGCCCAGAAAAGAGAGAACCGGAGCGCCGGCCATGTGCCGCAACGTGTTTCGCGTCGAGACGATCGAACCTCCTGATTTTTCGCGCAAGTTCACAATCAACGAAAATCGCTCGCACAAGCACGCGAATAATATGAAAAACCCTTGGATTTTTCCATTATACCGAGAAACATTCGATCAATGTCGACGATTATTGGCGAAATATTTGACGAGCATTTCGATTGGACAGTTTGATGGAATGTTCTGGATTATTTATATATCTATATATATATATATATATATATATATATATATATATAGTTAATATTTCGTACGATTTAAGATTGAAAATCCGAAACGAAATATTTCAGGCTAGTGTATTTACGCTATGTGGGAGGGAAAAGTCTGATTTTTATCGATCGTAAAATTTCGCAGTTCGCAGAAATTTAACGAGATAAAAATCCCCCCCGCTCTTGTGTACCATGCGATATTTTTTTCCACCTCCGTCATGTTAATCGTATATGGGTCCTTGGGTTACTCTTAAAACAAGCTTATCGATCCCCGAGGAATAAGAACTATGATCAGTCCTGTTATTCCCTAGGCAGTAATGAAGTTCATTGGTCAACGCCGAGCGTTTCCTCGCCCGCGTTACCGCAAGCGATATAATCAGTGCGACAAAGTGAGGAGAAAAAAAAAATGCGAACCCAGAGACTCGAGAGCGTAATCGGTCTTTCCGGTTTTGTCCGCGTCGTACTTTTCCAGCTCGCTCTTCACCATCTCCTTAACGCCGTCGAGCGACAGAGCGTTCAAAAGGGTCCTCGTGTGCGCCCCGATCTCTGACAAATAAAGTTTCTCGTCAGCGAAATAACGCCGAACGACAATTTTCTCATACAAGCAGATATTCTCATTTCTCCATAGCGAACGGACCTTCGGTTACTTCCTCTCTCAATCTGAGGATGGCTTCGGATATCTTCGGCACTACGCAACCGACCTCTCGGAGTTTGCTTCGGAGCTCGTCACGTGACTCCATCATGTTCTTAACTTCCATCTGCAATCGTACCAACAGTCGCGGTTAACTTACCGGGGCTCTCTTTCGCGTGCTCGGTATGGCAGAATTTATCTTGGGAGAATTCGGTACCCGCGATTACCGAGAGAGTGCTCAGCTGACTCGTTAGTTTGCCAAGGTCCGACTTTATGATCCAGAAGGAGTCGCTGGCCGAATACTCGCCCCACAGATGAACCGCTGACAATGCTAGGCGGCCGAGGGGAGAAAAAAAAAACCAACCGATCTTTTCGTCTTCGAATTCTTCTCACTGGTGAAATAACGTTTGAGCTCACCTAGCATCGTCGTCACGACGAAAAACGTCACGGGTTTAATGAGCTTGCAGTACCAGGCGGTCGAGGAACCAGATTCGAATTCCGTCGAGCTGTTGCTGCGCGAATTGTTGCAACGGCAGCATCCGTTGCGGGAGCTCATCTGGACGGCAACATAATTAACCGCTCTTCGGTGTCATCGAAAGAAGATTCATTCGCAGCTCTCCGGGGCACTGACGTAAATAATGTACGTATATATAAACAGATGTGTATGTATGCGATGGCGATATTTCGTTCGTAGACTAACTTCGCTTCGTCGGAATCCAAAATGGCGTCGCCGCTAAATTCAACTAGTCGAGAAGAGGCAACATTTTTATTCGGACCAGAAGACCCTCGGTAAATTGATAATTTATTTAAAAAAAAAAAAATAATCTACCGGTCGAGTGGTTCACGTATTGTACATTTTTATTAATCGTCCTCGATTTTTTTTTTAAATTAATCCGACTCGATTGTCTTGGACTGAATCGTCTTCGTTTTTTTTTTTTTTTTTTTTTTTTTTTTTTTTTCAATTAAAATTGTCTTGACAACATAGTAACGGGTGTAATTATCATATCAGAGGAGTAAGTGCATGATAAAATTAATATAACGTAAGGAGGCGTATTAGGGAAGAGCTTTGAGAGTCGAATGTATCCGGACGTTGAGACGATTCTCGAAATCATAGTCGCTGTATTCAGTTTGGGCTTTGACCAGCGCAGTTTTTCCCTCCTCGGTTCTCTGAAAAGAAAAATGGCGAACATACATTGGTCCTTCGGGTTCGAGTGTCGTGTATCGGATGCAACGACATAAGATAGACTCACGTTCGTCGAGCAGAGAATACTTCCCATCTCGTAGAGAGCAAAAGCGCTCACGTGTTGGTCAACAGTGGCGTCGGAAGGTGGAGCGTTGTCTCGGCGTTTCAGACAGTTTCTGTATGACTTGAGAGCAGCGACGTTTTGACCGCGATAGGACTGCGCAGCTCCGGCGATGAGATCGGCCAGACCAACCATTGGTTCGTCGTTTCGATTATTTTTGCACTCTGCCATTTTATAATTATTTATACAGTATTATTCAGCCGGCAACTTGAGGAATCTTTTTTTTTTAAATATAACCATAAAATATCCGAAAGAGTGCGTTAATTCGAGGTTACTTTTTGTCCGTAGGAATCCTCTGAAAAGAAGCGTATTCCAAGTTCTGCGCATGCGCGCTTAGTCTTTCAAATAGACTAATAACGACCGTTCGTAAACACATGCGCAGAAGTTGAAATATGAAAATTTTCGCGGAAATTAACCTGTAATTACCGTCATTTTCGAAGGTACCAGATTCCTAATTGTTTCATGCAAAAATTGCGACTACATGACCGACACGATCCACTGACCAGTTATAATGGCGTCGAGGGATTCCCCCGAGCTCGACGGAAGCGCGTTCCACAAGTACAGCAGCTCGTAAACGAGAAGCTTGTAGTAACAACAGCTGCAGACTCGACCGTTCTGGTCCAGCAGCTTGCTGACTCTCCTCATAACAAAAACATCGAGCTGTGTTGATTTCGAAGTGACGCCGTCAAAGGTCGAACTTATTTCTCTGTGGATCCTCGATACACTTTCCGCCTTGCCGTCCGCGCCGGCGCACACTGTAACAACCGGAAATCATCGTTCGCTCAGTCGACGCGACATCGGAATGCAGACATTTGGGCCCTCTTATTATTTTCTTTCGTAATTAAAGGTCTTTAATTTTTTTTATAATAGATCGATGAACGAAGAAACTACGTTGACATTAATTCGATATTAGTTTCAGTTATTTTCAAACTAACATGCGTCCTAGATCAATTAATAACTGCCGATATCTGGGGATGCTCTTAAGAGGATGCTGGACCCATTGTTGATTCCTTACTTACCGTTTTATTAATATGCTCTGCGTATGTTTCAATCTTGCAGGACTATAATATTGACACGAACACTTTAGCGTACAGTCGAATTCTAAGCAACAGCGTATCAGGAATTATGAACATCGACTGTTACATTTTGCGAAAAACATAAACTTGGTAAGTGTACGATTAATCTTGACCAGGGAATTCCGGTGCATGTCGTTTATCGCTAGCGTGAAACTCCTGCAAAGCGTTGAGCATACACGGAGGATATTGATTGTTTGAAATTGATTCTACGAAACTGCCTCATTCCGTCGTTAAAATAGGATGGTCTACCAGCCCCTCAACTTTCCGAGCATTTGTACCTTTACCTTGTGTTTCCAACTATACAGAGATTGGTTTTTTTTTATTTACCTGCCGCTAGATAGGCGTAAATATTCTCGGACCATCTAGATTCACGTTGGAGTGTCGCAAAAGACACGTGAGCCTGGGAATAATTGAAGCGAATCAAGTGGCACCAGGCTACCTCGTGAAGGCACAGCAGTTTTATTTCTCTCTGAGTGGAAGCTTCCACCGCTTTGCCATACGCCACTAGCGCTGCCTCGATGTTCGACTGCATGGAATTCATCCACTCTTTTACTCAGGAAACAATCGTACTCATACAGCCAGAGTATAATATATGAAATGCGTACCTGCAGTCTTTCCGTTCTACCTGTAAAAAAGAGAAACAGCGCTGCTTCGTTAAATTCCATTTGAGACTCCGCGATCAATTGTTTAGCTGCATCAACACCGGAGTTGATGCTCCAGTCGTGGAGGGAACAGAACGGTCTAACAATCGTATGATAACACAGAAGCGAGAGCCTACGGTAGACAATGCAGTATTGAACAAAGTAATGTAATAAAAAATAGTAAATAGATTTCTATTTCATAGAAATTGTATGACACAATTTTTTTAAAATGATCAATCATTTACTCACGTAGCGAGAGGTGCTCGCATGTCCTCGCTAAGTCGAGCGTACATTAGGGCCGTGAGGCCAGCTTTTCTGTCGCCCTCGAACCCCAGCAAGTGAATGACTTTGAGCAGAGACGGCGGTATGAGACTGACGCACAGTTGGAATATCCCATAGCCGAAACTCACAGCTGACATCAGACGCACCACTTCCGCAGGTTCCACGAAACTTCATTAAGTTTCAATACATTATCAAATTGAATTTAATGGTGCAAGATGTATGAGTATCAGGATAAGTTTACGTGTTCTGTTGATCGGTCGAGGCGATACCAGTCAAGGGGGAAAAAAACATTGATAACGATGCCCGGATACTCGCCGCCGGGGACGTTGCTGGTGCGGCTGTACTGCAATCGTTGGACGAGGATGATGTGGAGAATGACGAGGACGAGTTGCAACGTCTCGACAGTATACCGTTTTCCAAATTGAGACCGTTTCCATTGAATCCTGTTTGGAATTAAAGTCGATGCAGTATAATTTTGGTCACCGAGCACAACTCGACTGGCCACAAAAAATTAAAAATACTGTTTTAAGATCGCAGGCGACGTACAGAAAAAAATTATGTCACTGTAGGAGAAAAAGCCCACTTTTAGCTACCCATGATATCCAGAAGATATCACCCACCCGAAGGATTAGTCCCAAAAGTACGGCGATAAAGGTGGAGAATTTGTAGATAGGTATGCTGATACACCCGCCAAGCTTTTCTCATCATCCATCCACCCCGTACATATCCGCTGACCTGCTGCTGAACGAGCGTAAGCATCGCACTGCACACTTTTGTGTCTGCGACTACGATTTGTCGCTCGAGTTTTCTGGCATACTCGTTCTGAATAAGACGTCTCATTATTTCATTGGCTCTCCAACATTTTCATAGCGGATCATTAACTTACACCCGAGGATGTCTCTTCTGATCTGAAAACCTTGCTCGTTATTGACTTCAACCAGCCAATGTCCCCGGCACACTCTCTCTCCGTCTTCTTGAGAGTTTCCATGGCAATAAGAAGCTTCTCATCCTCGAAGGTCATGAGCGCATTCTGTGCACCAAGTAGTAATCATTACCTATGTTTTATCTCACCTCCGTCATGACTTATTGCTCTTACCATAAACAGAACGAAGCAGCGTGCAGTTTTGGTGTGAAAGCTATTGGAACGACGGGCAAACAAAATTTCCGCCTCCTCTGGCTTATTGTTCAGAAACAGCGATAATCCTCTCCTAGCAATTTGCCAATCTTCCTCCTCCGTTGAGTTTGTCATTCTTGACCTTACAACGTAGCTATCGCGAAAGATCCGTGGATATTCCCTTCTGCTCGACGGAACATGACAAACCTGAAAATAGACGGATTCTCGTAACGAGCAAAATAGTTACCGAAATAAATGTAAAAAAAAAAGCATCTCTGGCTTGCACTGAAGCGGAAACACGGGCTAATGTCGCGAAAGCATGTAAACACACGAATAGAACCAGAGGAAGGCGAGAACAGAGACGAACCTTGCGTTCGGTTGATGGACGTTCTAGACACGATTAAATTCGAGCACTGCAAGATCGCGTGGAAATTAAATGCACGAACGGGAAATAACGATGTACAAAATACAAGTAGGAAATTAAACGAAGAACGAGGGCGCAGTGGGGCGCTCGGGATGCGGGAGAACTGCCTTACACACTAGGACACGCCACAGTTCCGCCACCGAGCTATATAACTCTTGTTTATGGTATTGATTTTATCTTAGAAATAACTTACAGCCGGCAGTGCGGCTCATTCGGGATGCAACCGGGGCCTTCAATCGCTCCCCCCGTTTTCACCTAATTAACGGCAACGCGAGGCAACAATTATCCTTGACAAGTATCTTTTATTTACAATAAAAAATAACAACATTTTCAGGCGTTCGAGGGAGAAATCGAGTTTCATTCCGATCAGGCCGTCGAACGCCGACAATAATTCATGTACATTTTAACGTCGAATCTAAATTGTACGGTCATATAAACTCCAAACCCTCAAACTTTTGAGCCGCGATTCTTGCGTCCGACAAGAGGATTTGACCCTGAATAGTAAAAGCTGTTATGTATGTGGCAGTTTGGCCTCTATACTCCTCGGTTTTCAACGCGACGATTATGGAATCGTGGGAACCCGGGAGAAACTTAAAGCTGGAGAAACCTCTTATGGGCACCAAATTGGAGAGCTTTTTCACCTGTTGACACAAAAAAAAAACCATTAAAATTTAATAATTTCTTCGGAAAGATAAAAGTTAAAAAAAATAATGCTAGGCTTGGGAATCAGTACATTAAGTTACATTTCATTGGGGTATTGTCTCGTTCCAAAAGTATTGTTCTCGGTGTTGAAGACACAGGTGAACCGACTAATCTGAGATACGTACAGACAGAAGGACCAGCAACCTTGGCAGAGCGAATGCAGTCCATCAGATAATTTAATTTTCCACTTTTTCATAACTTTCCTAAGGTCTTTTTACTTTAACATGAAAATTGGTGATAATAATTTTCAATTGACAATAACCTTTATATTGGAAAAGTTCTCATCCGTGCTGAGCAATACGTTGCAGCTCATGATTTCGTCCCTTGTCTCGTTGTATCTGTCTTCTGAACACCTCCTTGGCAAAAAGAACCAACTTTTGTGCACATCGCTCCAAGCTCCCGATTCGTGGATCATGTATCCTTGAAAAAAAGACAAAAATTACTTAAGAGATAAATTAAAAAATAACAGAATTTCATAGGAAAGTTGAGGGTTTGTTTATACCAGGAAATTCTATGTCGATAGACTGCCTGAGTTTTTTGTAATTGTGAATCCAGTCGTAAGGCTGCGTTTCCCCACTGGGCGATACAACTTTGATCCAAAGAGGATTATTGTGCTGAAACTCGCCGCTGCTCGTCGTCCACTCTTTGCCTATGCTGCCTATATAAAGCTGCTCGTCCTTCACCGTCGCCCATTCAGATTTAAAGCCTACAATTATTCCAACCATCCAATTAATACTTTATTTCAGGTACGACAATTGAAACAGTGAAAAACAACTCATATCTCTCGTAGGATAGTAAAGAACCATAGAAATTATTTGTCACGTCGAGCTTCGATACTTAAAAGAAAAAAAAAACCTTTAGCGTCCTTTCCGCTGCCATCCATGAGGATGAGCCAGGGAAAAGCATGATCGCCGTCGAGGTAGTAAACGATTCCCGTCCGGTCATCGAACGTCAAGAGCCGGCCGTCGAAGGTCACAAGTTCGGAGAGCTCCATTCCACGTCCGTTCATCGCCAGAGTCGAGACGAGCTTCGTATGATTCTGATCCCAGGTGACGGTGATCAAATTCTTGCCGGGCATCCAGAAGAGATGTCCGCGCTTGAGGACGCTGTACCAGGCATTCTTTCCGCTTCCGTCCTTGGACTCTTTGTCGAGATCGCTGATTATTCCAATCCTGTAGGACACTCCGGCTGCGTTCTTGACGGGCAAAGTGATCGGATAGGTAGAATTGTACCTGCGATAGTGCGCAGCGCTGGTGTGCGCCGAGTGACCGTCGGAGTTGCACATTGTCCCCGTAATCCATGGGTAAGCATAGAAAATCAATGGCAAAACGATGACGATCAAGAACACGACGATCAATTGATGCTGCACACGAAGCGTGCTGTTCCCGACTCGGTACACGTGCGGGGTCCGCAAAGCTTGTCTCCAGTCACGCAGCAGCAACATTCTCATCTCGGACGCCTGTCCCTCGTTCTCGGAACGCCCTGTCATGTGCCGCGTTGGCAATATTTCATCCTGTTTCTATACCCGTTCGTCCCGCTGTTTGCCAACGGCATTATCTTGTTTGTACTGTGCATTCACCGCGCACATAACCTATCGACCATACGACTCGGAAAAAAATTTCCGAACCGAACGAACAAAAAATTCGATCTTATTTTTGTGATAGATCTCGAACCGGAAACACACTCGAGGCGGATAACGTCAGATCGATAAAAATTATCGTTAAACAACGAAACGTCGAAACTACGAAGCGAGACAGACGTGAAAGATTGTACGTAAAAAAAAAAAAAAAAAAAAAAACAAAAAAAAATACTTCTACTTTCGACAACTTAGAATCCCGCACATCCAAATTTTTCTCCGCTAATTTACGAATCGCAACGATTTAACTGGCGACGAGGTTCGTAAACGCGTGTCCGAATCGATTTTTCTCCACGCTCTGTCAGAAATGAATTTTCCGAAAATTCGCAATTCGCATTCCAACGAATTTTTGATTCTCACCTGTTTTCACCGAGGGTGAAAATAGGGTTGGTCTCGCGCGGCAGGGGAGAGATTTTTAATGGCATATAGAAGTTCACCCTCGATCGGTGTGCCGTCCGTTTGCGTGTCAGTGGTTGTCAGTTTCGCTCGTCCCTCTCCACCGTTCGTTTGTCGCGTTGGCTCGCTGCGAGACGTGCCCGTTGTCGTGTCGGTTAGTTGGCGAATGACAACGCGCTCGGCCGGCCAACTCGATCGTTGGACGCGTTGACAAAAACCTCGCTGTTATCGTGCGGAGCCTAATGTGAGAATATTCGAAAGTTTTCGTATCATACGATATGCTACGAACGTTGTCGTCCCAAAGGTCTCTCTGGGATTTGTCTCGACGTCGAATAGCCCAATATTTCGGGTAAGTGTCGCAGCGTCGAGAGCCGTCGCAAAAATAAATACACGTACGGAAGCGCGGCTATTGGTCCGAGCTGGATATTTCTATTTCCGTTAAAGGCGCTCGAATCTTTCATTATCCTCGAAGCTATTGTGTTCCGCACGATCTTCGGTAAAGAAAAAAAAAAAAAAAAAAAAGGAGACTAAAGACCCGGCACAATCTTATCGAGGGCGTGCAGAGGCAGAGGGGAGCCGAAAAATAATGGGGCGGAATTTTCATTGTCCCGCTTCGGACGTTCGGGCACTCGGTCGTACTTGACAAACGTCCGCGGACCGGCCTTTTAGGTATAATAATAGAGTAGGTTTTCGCCTTTATCATTATTATTATTATTTTTTTTTTTCCAGAGTCGTAGCTGGCTCGGTGCAGGACCGAAGGAAATTCGGATGTGCATAGGAATAAATATATGTGGTCGAGACTCGGGTATGAAATATCAGCGTGCGAGGATTCGACGGTGGTTCCCAGTGGCGAAGCTAGGCGGCGCTGAACGTCGGCGCTAGTCGCGCGACCGTGTCACCCCTCGTCGCCATGGTAACAAAATGAGAGAGCCAATGCCGCCAACAGCGACACAAGGCTACCCTCTCCTGTACCGCGAGCTCTCACATTATTCGCACGCGAGAAAGCCATCTTGTGATCGTTGGAATTTAATCGCATTTAATCAGTTTTGTTTTTTTTTTTTTTTTTTACTTCAGAATTATAAAATATTTTTTTGGAGGTTATGTAATGTCCCTATGAAATATTTACGGGGATTTTTCGTAGTCTCTATTGAGAGCGATGAATAGCGGCGGTAGATTTTTAGGATTTCATTTGTATTCGTGTATCATTAGAATTGTCGCACGTTTCACCTGACCGTGAATTATTAATGTCGATGGGCTTTATAATCGCCATGGAAAATTTACAAAATTTTAGAGAATTCATAAAAATTTAAATTTTCGTTGGGTTTAAAAAAAAAAAAGTAAAATTCTTCTTTTTTTTTTAAATCCATTTTCATTTACTACGGGTCATTATTTTTTTTTTTTTACTGTTCGAATTCAACGGTTAGATTTTTTTTTTTTTTGTGGATTTTAATGCTTGGAACATTTTCCTCACTGTTTGATCGGCAACTTTTTTTTTTCTGTAATTGAACTGTGGTCAATTTCAAGAGAGAAAAAAAAGATAAAAAATTCCTCACAGAGGAATGTTTTGAAAAAAAAAAACAATGAGCTGTGGTGCGTTAAAATTAATTGAAAAAAAAATTATCTCTTTCCAATTATCTCTAAAGAAAAAAAAGTTAATTTTTTTATTTATATATATTTTTATTATCAAAAACTTTATTATAAAAAAAATGCATCAAATTTTGGATAAATAATTGGGAACATTTTTTGCTGCTTTTAAAAGTATTCCTTTTTTACCGACGGAACTGCTCGATTTTTTATTTTCAACTTGAAATTTTTATTGTGCTTCAGGTCGTGCAACACCTTAAATATCGACGTTGAACCTTCCCTGTGCACTTTAATATTTATTAGCAACGTACAAGAATTTAATAAAATTAATTGCTGTAATTTTCAAACGGGCGAAGTTCACAAATTTGCCGACAGGTGGCGCCACTTCGATCTCAAGGGGAAAAACATTTCACATTCATTTCTTCAGTGCAATGCTTTGCAGAAATTTTTCATTACTCAGATAATTTCGGTGAATCAACGTAAACTCGAAAAATCTTATATTCTATAAAATACACACAGTGTTAAAATATTAAATCACCATATTGCTTTTCGCGATAATCCGTACTATTTAATTTTATTAATTGGATCATTTTCAATCGAAATCCCAATGCGCGGTATTATATTCCTGTAAAATGATAAAATATAAAAAATGAACGAGGAAAAAAAAATTCAAAAATAAAATCAAGTTAGATTTTTCGTTGACTCTGACTGAAAATTTAATGACACGCCCATTAAAAAAAAAAAAAAAAATATATATATATATATATAATATGTTAAATCGAATCTGGGGAAATTTTAATGAACGTTGTTATTTTTTCCGAGTTTTATGATAAAGAAAAAAATTATTAACACATGGTGAAAATTTTCTTTGTCCACAGGTGGGGAAGAAGAGGAACGACGAGGAAGCACGGCGACTCTGCGAGCCGGTGACGATTCGTCCTTTTGGCTCTTCCGTCGTGGCTCCGCGGATGATGCTGCATAGCGAGGCGTAATGCTGTTGGCCAGCGGGATATCGATAGCGACGATCGCTGGGGCGGTCGATGAAGAGGAATACGCTGCAGCTAACAGCGAGGCGAACAGTAGCGAGCAGCTTAATTACTACGATGGTTACGTCACCGATCACACCGATCTCGGTTCCGAAATCGACATTGACGAGTCCGAGTATCGCCGAGAACTTTTAAACGACGTGAGTTACCTTCTCACACCAGCCACATCTCTATTTTTTTTTTTTTTTTATCGACAATTACATTAAACTTTTTCTTCTCTATTTTATTCCTCAGAGATGGAGATACATCTTCGACAAGGTTAGTTCAAATTTATTATTATTATTATTATTAGTATTATTAAGCTTTGTTCGGATAAACAAATTTTGCCTGCGCAATTTTGAATTTTCCTAAAATGACTTTGAATTTTCTAGCTGTTACGATCAATCATTTTTCATATGAATTTATTGATAAATTTGTGTGTTGTCGAGACAAATGTTTTTATTTTATATTAAATTGACCGTCGTTATTAGATATTTTTTGCAAGATCACAGCATTACATGGAATGATTTACTTATTTTATATTTATGTTATATTATTATTATTATTATTATTATTATTATTAAGAAGCTTTGTTCGGATAAACAAATTTTGCCTACGCAATTTTGAATTTTCCTAAAATGACTTTGAATTTTCTAGCTGTTACGATTAATCATTTTTCATATTAATTTATTGATAAATTTGTGTGTTATCGAGACAAACGTTTTTATTTTATATTAAATTGACAGTCGTTATTGGATATTTTTTGCAAGATCACAGCATGACACGGAACGTTTTACTTATTTTATAGGGTTTTTTTTTTGCTGTGAGATTTATAGACATTTAATTCGAATTTTATAATTATTATTGCAGTTCGATCCGGAAGGATTTGGTGAGATTCCGCTGGAGGATTTTATCGAGGCGCTGAAGAGCGCCGAATGGAGAGCCGAGATACCCGCCAATAAGAGAGACATTCTTCTGGTGAGGGTCAAAGAGTCGCGGATGCAGGCTGTCACCTTCCAGGACTTCGTCAATGTGGTGAGTCGTTGTAAATTTTTTTTTTTTTCTTTTTTATTTTTTTTCTCAATCTCTCAAGCGCCCGCGCGCTGTTAGATCGATGGTTCAAGGGACTTTGGAGTTTGTCGAGGAATCCTCGTTCGTCGTCTCCCCGTTATGGTTTTGTATATTCCGGAAATCGGAGATACCGCAAATATTTGAGACTCGATCCGACACAGAAACGACGAGAGGACATTGTCAGTCGGGTTGAGAGGTTTGTTTACAAAGTTCGCTATTTCGTGCATCGCTCCCTTGTTGCCCCAAAAAAAAAAAAAAAAAAAAAAAAAAAAAAGAATAATCTTGGCATTAAAGGAATTTTTGTGACAAGTACAGTGAGGACTGGAAGATAAACATCGGCCGGACAATGATAATCCGTCGGTGGAAGTGAAAGCCGAGGAAGCATTCAGACAGGTACGCGATCAACGTCGTTCACCCCCCATTGGAGCTTGTGGACATTTGGCTCTGGTTTATTCTTCGCACGCCTATTTGCCAAGCTCCGAGGCGGACTATTCCACTCCGGCTGGTTCTCATCGGCCATCGAGAGGTAAACTGCGGTGAGCGGTGCCGGCAAGCGGATTTAAAGCCGGAGACACCCGGACAATGTTGTTGCCTCGGGGGAAATTTAAGGAGAGCACCGACGATGTTACCGAGGCGAAAACAGTGTGTTTGATCGCAGCCACGAGACGATGCATCGCACGATTTTCGGTCAGTGTGTTCATTCGAAACACCGACCACTGCCGCTACTCCGAGGTCGTCATCGTGGAGCCAATGAAAATGATTGGAGAAAAACGTGTGCTGAAAAAAGGGAAAACGAATGAGAATGATTATGCTCTATTTAATTGGTTCACAACTGACCAGAAAGCACTCTCGATGACAAATCCGAGACAAGGTGTGTATTATTCAATCGACCACTATCTCACCGAGTAACGAGTGTGAATATGGAACGAAATACAGATTTCCATCTTAATTACAACGACAACCGAATCGGACCGGATCGAACAACCGATTGTAAAATCCACTCGACGATCGACTCGAGAAAATTCGTGTGGTAATTAACACACATTCTACTACTCAATAATTGGTAACTATTATCACCCAGTAATCGAGAAATGAGGAATTCCGATGAGAAATTAAATACAGTCTTCGATCATAATTCGAAGGATAACTGAATCGGACCGGATGAAACAACCGATTGGAAAATCGACTCGACGATTGACTCGAGAAAATTCGTATGGTAATTAACACACATTCTACTACTCAATAATTGGTAACTATTCTCACCCAGTAATCGAGAAATGAGGAATTCCGATGAGAAATTAAATACAGTCTTCGATCTTAACTCCAGAGATGACCGAATCGGACCGATTGACTCAAGAAAATTTGTGTGGTATTCGACACACCGACGATTATCGGCGCTTGCTCGAAGCTGTATTGGAAACGCTGCCTACCTACTCGTCGGCAAACGAATGAATGTGGACGACGAACGGGAGAGTCCGCGGTGTTCAGCTGGACGACACGGTCTGCCTATTAGTGCGTTGCACGCAGGAGTTAAACATTAGAGACGGCCGATCCTGTTAAAAGCTTTCTTAAATAGCTGCGGAGACCCAGCTTATCTCGTAGGTGGATCGATAGTCGCTCGGAACGATATCTCGCGCCGTGTCGTCCTCTCGGCATACCTTCGGGAACGACGCTTTAACGGACGTTAAACTGCTGGATGTCTCGCCCAATGAGAGTGAAAAGGTCGCATGGCGACACGGCAGAAACGGGTGTTCGAGGCTCTCGTCTCACCGACCCTCTCCGGCCAAAGTCTCCGGATCCTAGACAACATTATTCGGCCTCGTCTCGTGCTCGGCACTGTGTGCGACCCGTACAATCTTCCAACGTACACACGACGATGCTCGTGTAATTGCGAGAAACATTGGAGACGGTTCATGCTTCGAGAGGTCGACAACGACGAACTTAAAGGTTTGGAAGAACCTAGAATTCTTAACTGAAAAAAAAGAAAAGAAAAAAAAATTGATTTTTTTTTTTTTTTTTTTTTTTTCATCCGGAAAAATAGTTTTGCAAATCTGCCGGTGTGGATAAATGAGGTTTCGGAAATTCGCCAGTTCGTAAATGAAGTTTTGGAAATTTTCCAAATTTTAATTTTCGATTATTCCCAAAAATTAAAATTCCAGAAGCTCAACGATTTGGACGAAACGCTTATGGAAACATGATTTTTCTCTCTGACGTCGATACGGTCGACTGAAGTATTAAAAAAAAAAAAATTGTGTCTCCGTATTGGTGTATTTACTCTCCAAAACAGTTTCAGAGCTCGGTGAAGTTTGGACGAAGTCGCATCTGCGGAGTGTTCCGGTAGATTGAGCCATCGAGCCAGAGAGCCGAATCGGATGGAAAAATTGCCGCCGTGTTCGCCGAGTGTCGGGCGTTGATGACGACCACCCTCGATGTTCCGGAGGCCGTCGGCGAGCACTGACTGAAACGTCAACAGACACGGCGAGCGTGAGAGCCGAGGAAGAGGGCACCGGCCGTTCTAGCGACCACCCTTCGGCTCGTTTTTGTGGGCGAAAAAAAAGGAAAGGAAAAGAGAAGAAAAAAAAAATGAGAGAAGAAAAAAAAAAGAGAAGCGAACGGCTAATAACAGCCTTGGCTATAATCGGCTAACGCTGGCCAGCGAGAGAGGTGATCGTCGGTCCAAGCCGCGAGCCAGCAGGTAAAATTTATCTGACCACGTTGGAGGAAATAAAAAGGCTGGCCCCAACATCGAAGTAGCCAACGAAAGTCTCGTTACGATGCCGGGCATTATGAATGTAACAATCGAGCGGCTCCGCAGATTGTTGGCATCGTTTTCTTCACACGGTGAATATAACGAAGCTCGTTTAAAACCAATGAGGTTTTAACGAATCACCAGTAAAGAGCGAAATTACTGTCTCGCGGTAGAGCTCGAGTCCGAATGATTTTCGTTCGACCGATGTCTCACTGGACAAGCTAAATATCATTGGACGGTTAAGAGCATCCCTAAATTCCAGCGGTTAACAATTGGTCAGGAAAGAATTTTTTTCTAAATCACCTGAAACCAATGTTGAGCTGGTAGATTTTAATTTCCAAGGCAAATCGATTAATCCCGGAAATGAAACGATTAAAGAGCCTGAAAGTACTTGGCTATGGACACAGAGTTTCAGAACGTTTAAATATTTCGGACAACGGGGCGAACTCGATTTGTTCGTAGTAGCTGAGAGAGATTTTTTTGGCATTCGTTTATCAAGTCAATGAGAAAATTGAATTACAGATAAGCAATGCTAAAATTAATCTACAGAGAGCTGACTCACCTAACTTTTATTTACTAATTCTCCGTCATTAGATCGTGCGTTTCGTAACAAAAACACGATACGATATCAGCGATTGTTAAAAATATTTTTCCATTATCATTCATCGAAAATATCCGATGGCCCAATTAATATTCGAAGCTTCCCATAAGCTGACCAAAAGCCATTGTGACGAAAGGTTCAACTGATTCTTTCAACTCAAAAAGAATATTTAAACAAGACATAATTAAAAAAAAAAACATCTATTCATGACCCTTCTACATTTAAATCAAGATATCCATATAAATTTTTGTTTCCTCCGCCATTCATAAACCACCGCTTCTGACAGCGTTTACATAATGTTCCATGCACTAACTAACTTCCCCACATACAAAATTCACCTGTGAAATTGGATCTCCGATTCAAGTCCATAAAAAATAAAATCCTCATCAGTGTCCAACGCCATCCGCGTGCACGCGCAACGCTACAGTTACCTCACGTATCCACCGGCCGGCGAGTCTTATTCGTAGTGCCAAATTTGGCCGCGGGCCGAGGGCGGCGCACCGGCAGTTCGGCGACAAGCCCAGCGGCCGAAAATTGCCGTCGGGTTTGGACAACGAGAGGAAGCGAGGGCGGAGAAGTCGGGCGAGCGAGACACGGCAAAGGGGATCCTTCGGTAAGGAAGCATCTGTTGCGTCTCGCCGACGGCCGGAATCCTCTCTCACCGCGACAAAACAAACAGCTCCGAGCTCGCCAATTATACCGGTCCCCGTCGGGTGATTCACTCGGTGAGACGGAGAAAGCGAATATCGGAACCATTATTCGGACCACCGTGCTCTCTCGACAAGATTCTCGGATGTCCCCTCCAACCGACCAAATTTCGAGATCGCCGGTGACCTTGCCCCCCCCCCCTCTCCGACTCCCGCCTAGCGACGACTGCCGAGGGAGTCCGAGCGCGCGACGCCATCTTGTTTTCTTTCATACACGCGTTCCCACCCGTGCGCCCGGCATTATTCCCCGTCCATTCCCCGTTCGGTCCGCGACCACGATACTGACCTACGTGGCCAAACGAAGCCTCAACGACACAACGGAATTTACCGGGCTGACAATAAGTAGATTTAAGCTTCGCCATTGACGATTTTCGTACCGGCTACTTTGCCCCCCCACTTCTCCCTCTCCCCCCTCCCCCCTCCTTCGCCATTGTGCCGGAAAAACGTTCATTGTCGTGGGACAATCGTGCAGTGCCGGCCTCGCTACGGTGACCGTACGACCGTGTCCCGTTCGATTGTAAAAGTACCAGCCGCCTCGACAAAATGAGTTTAACTTATTCCAAATCACGAATCAACCATTATGAGGAGTTTACGGGGCGTTCCACGAGGAACAATTTCGGGAGGGGTGAAAGGCGGATGGCTCGTTCCGGGACAATCGTATTTCATCGGACGGGGCTTTAGTTTGTGAATTCGTGTTTTTAATGGGCCCTTATAGCACTGTCCTGCGCTGGCCGACGGGCCGCGCGTACGTGACGGTTCCTCCGTCTCTCCCTCGGCCGTCGACGCTGCCACGGCGATCCGGCTGTTTACACCGGACCGCCACGCCGCATTGTCGCACGACGAGACCTTACGCTAAATAGCCAAACACCCAGTGTCTGCCGCGGACGACACACCTGTGTGTCCCTGGCCGCGGACGAGAATCGTGACGGAATCGCCGCGTCGACTGCGAGCGTGGCGAATCCCGGCGTTCGGGGATTACCGAGATTCGACGGTGGCTCCACCTGTAGGCGCGCCGTACGAAACCGCAAGCGAACGCTCTCGCTCGATGCCTCTTGGAGAGCTTTTTTTTTTTTTTTTTTTTTTTTTTTTTTTTTTTTTTTGAGACTGTTGAAAACATTTTTTTTAATGCTCAGCCAGGTTCGATTGGGGAAATTAATGCTGCGACGGAGAATGGGAGACGAATGTTTTTTTTTTTTGTTTTTTTTTTTGTAAATAGTCGTTGAGTGATTAATTGTTGATTTACAGGAAGATGCTTCTTGAGGCAGTTCGAAGATTTTTTTCTGCCCACCGCAATTGTTTTCAGGAACTACTAGAATTTTTCCAATTGAGTTTTTGATAAATTTTCAATTGAATTTAAAATTAATTGAAACATTCAATTGACTGTAAAATTGGAATACACAGTGTCATTGTTAAAAATTCGAATTTGCATTCTAACTTTTCGTTTCAGACATAATTTACATTTTACTGTTTTGAAATGATTTTACGATTTTTTTCATGGAATTTGTATTATTTACATAAAATTGTGTATCGCAATTTCACATTTTATATTAAATGTATGTATTAGGGTGGGTAAAAAAAATAAATTATTTTTTTTTTTTTAATTTATTTGTCGTGAAACAATAAAAATTAAATCCTCAATATCTTTCAAACGGTGAGGTTTACGGAAAAAAAAAATAAGATACCTTTTTTGTAGAGCATTAAATTTCCGAAAAAACATCTCTTGAAACATTTTTCCGTTAAATCGATAAATCATGAGGTATGAATTTTTTTCTATTGTACTGAGAAAAAAATACAAAAATGCCATGCGGGGAGGATCTTTCTATTAAAATTAAAAACTCGTGCTTGACCAGAATTTTTTTTAAGGTCTCTACCAACCCATTTTTCCATCTCACTTGTAATAAAAAAAATCGATTTTTTTTACCCACCCCAATATATATATATATATATATATATATATATATATATACACATAATTCATTTAAAATTATCTATTCTAACTCCACGAAATTGGAACGAACAATCCCAAAATTGGGAGAAACATCGTCCACGCACAATTATAAAATTTCAATGCTAAAGTTAATTGCAGAAACGGTCTCGGACCCGTCCAATGAAAGGACTTCACAATAAACACACCACCGACACTTCTCTCTCTCTCTCTCTCTCTCGGTTCCACTCCTATCTTACGATCAGTCTATCGCGACTCGAGAACTTCGCCCCCCCCCCCTCTCCAAGTGAAATTCTCCGAAAGTTCCGAGACTCGGCGCTCGCCCTCGTCGAGTTCGTTTTATTCCCATTGTTTCGGCTCTCCTTTATTTTTCCCGGTATTTTTTTTTTTTTTTTTTTTTTTTTTTCGTCTTTTTTTTCTTCTCGTCTCCCCGCAATGACAAAATTATGCGGCAACGCGCAAGCGTCGGGACGAGAGTTGTCCCGGCGACACGGACGAGGCACGAATTATTGGCCCAACATCTGCCGAACGGGACGCGCGTATTGACACGCCATCGAGAGTGTTCTCCGGCTCGGCCGACGCGTTCTCGCCAACCGTCGCTTCACGGCGCGGCGGGAGCGAGAGCGAGAGAGAGAGAGAGAGAGAGAAAGAGAAAAAAACAACTCGTTCGTAAGCGGAGCAGCCGCGACGCGGCAGCAGCTCCGCGCAGTCGGACCTCGTTCTCGGTGTTCTCGCTCTTTCTTGCGGCCGAAATTACAGAGCTCCGACGAATCCTTTGTGTACGCCCGAGCCGGCCAAACGCGCGCGCGCGCGCGCGCCACGTTCTTTCCTTCTTTCCCGGCGCTCTCGTCTCCGTCGCGATAGAAACCGTACACAGCTGCCGGTTCGCGTTACCGCGGCGAATCCGCCGCCATTAACGTCAACGCTATCGTCGCCCCTCGCCTTGTTAATCACGACGACAACAACAACGAAAATCATCATACGAACGGTGCAAATTTTTTTTGGGTAGAAATATTCGTTGCAGATCGACCTGTGGGAGAGAAGAAAAATTTCGTTTACGGAATAAAAAAATGAAAAAGAAATTATCGAACTACCCGGTAATATAGATATTTAATTGTATTGGTATTTTTTTTTTTTTTTTCGTTTTTTTTTTGTTGTGGAAATGGAAGACGAAAAGTACTGTGTGGAATTCATTGAATTTTTTTTTACAGACTAATCTTGCTACATGAGCTCTTAAGGCGTATTGTAATTAGACGGATTGAGTGTGCAGTTGGGTGGGAAATAATACAATTGAATTCTCTGTCGAGAAAAAAAATGAAATTACTTAACGAACAACCCAATAATATAGAAATTAAATTCTATTCGTATTTTTTTTTCTTTTCTTTTTTTTGTGGAAATTAAAGACAAAAACTACTGTGTGGAATTCATTGAAATTTTTTTCACAGACTAATCTTGCTACATGAGCTTTCAAAGCGTATAATAATTACACGGATTGAGTGTGAAGTTGGGTGGGAAATAATAAAATTGAATTCTCTGTCGAGAAAAAAAATGAAATTACTTAAAGAACAACCCAATAATACAGAAATTAAATTCTATTCGTATTTTTTTTTTCTTTTCTTTTTTTTGTGGAAATTAAAGACAAAAACTACTGTGTGGAATTCATTGA
Source organism: Listrodromus nycthemerus (assembly GCA_963978505.1). Taxonomy (NCBI): domain Eukaryota; kingdom Metazoa; phylum Arthropoda; class Insecta; order Hymenoptera; family Ichneumonidae; genus Listrodromus; species Listrodromus nycthemerus. Next base: position 2,507,659 of record OZ021684.1, on the reverse strand, counting down.
AATTTTTTTCACAGACTAATCTTGCTACATGAGCTTTCAAAGCGTATAATAATTACACGACTCAAGTGTGAAGTTGGGTGGGAAATAATACAATTGAATTCTCTGTCGAGAAAAAAACGGAAATTACTTAACAAACAACCCAATATAAATCTACAATCTGTCTGTAATTTCTATATTATATTCTATGCACCTAATTTAACATACATGTGTCGGAATAATAGTTTTGACGAGCGGGAAGACAAAAGACGATGCAACATTTTGACAAACTGAACAGTCCAAGAAAAAAAAAAAATTGTGGCTTTTGCCTAAAATAATTTGCTTTTTGTTTTCATATATCGTCGTCTCATTTCTCTTCTTCAATATTAACACAATTACACACACACACACACACATATACACAAATATAAATGGTAGAAATGGTATAAAATAGTTGAAACAAAAAATTCACCGAATTTTATGTATATTTGGTAAATTTTTTTTTTTTTTTTTTTTTTACCTCAATTTGGACATCAGTTTTTTTTTTTTTTTTTTTTTTACCTCTTTGAAGTCCGGCGAACGTGAAAATTTGGAAAGCCGACGGGAGCTCGAAACGCGCAGACAAACAACGAGCTAACCCTCGATTGCTTTCACCAAACGCCAGATGCTCGCTTGAAAGCATTCGCCTAGATTTATTCCAGATACGCGAGAGCAAAACGAAGATTGAATCCGTGCGTGCGAGAAAATTTCTTGAATTTCTCGTGGTAGTTTTCTGTCGCGCTGAGCTTTCCCCGTTCCCAACCCTTCCGGTATTTCAAACAAACCGTTGTTATTCCAATTTTTCTATAGACGCGAGTCTTTTGAATTTCACTTTGAACGTCATTTTTGGGTTCAAAGTGGGATCAAAAAATTTTGAAAAAAAAACGTTGTAGAAAAATGTTTTATTAATTTAATCTCAGGAAAGTACCTTTGAGTGCGATCAGACCAACAAATTCATTTGTTATCGAACCTCCATTACTCGTGAGTTAGTCTTGTGAAAAAAAGGAATTTACCATTTTTTTTGTTTTTTTTTTTTTTTTTCAACATTAATTTTGTGCAAGTTGGCAGGCAAAATTGTTGACTCGAGTTCAGCGTGAAAAATACTTTGATCTGAATACTCGTGTGTTTTTATTTGTTCGGTGTAGGAATCTAACGAATATCGCGCATAGGAACGAAGTGTGCGAACACGTTCATGCTATGCGAGCTTGTGGCGAGCTCAAGATTGCTTGGATTGCTTTGTTGTTTGTAGAGCGCAACAATGTAACGAAACGAGAATCTCGCGCATAGTTAGGTAGAAACTTCAACCGAACCACCGACGACTCTAATAAGACGAATCGTACCGTGAGTTTTCGGATAATCAAGAAACTATTTATGCAATAATCGAACAATGTTTCTGATAAGACGACTTTTCCAAGCGCCATTATAGCTGCATCAAACAATGTGATTCATTGATGAACACATTGGGCAACAAACAAAAACACCCTTGCCTACTCTCAATCCTACCCGTATTCATTATCATGCATTCCCAACTTTTGAAACCGTCTGATAGTCAAATTTCAAGATATCAGCTTCAATGCAAGGTTCACACCTCAACTTGAAAACCAAGATTCCAATTCAACATCGTCCTTAGGTTCGATTCAAATCCAACACTTAATCTCGAACCTAACAGATAATCTAACTTCAATCCAGACCTAAATCTGAACATTGACACACGTCTCAATCAAGCCATTCATGTTCATCCAGAATCCAATCTAAACTCTACAAAGTAACGTTTCAAAAAACCATCTTAAAACGTTTTGCCAACCCAACATTCCAAATGAAAAGCACCCAACGACTTCTGTGCTAACTGCCCAAAAACCATCACAAAATGATGTCCCATCTATGAGTCTAAAATCTCTGGAAAGAAATCACGTTGATGCATCGAAAGGGGCGGACTGAGGTGAGGGAGCAGAGAGGAAACTCCAACGCGAGCCATTATAGCTGCATCAAACAATGTGATTCATTGATGAACACATTGGGCAACAAACAAAAACACCCTTGACTACTCTCAATCCTACCCGTATGCATTATCATGCATTCCCAACTTTTGAAACCGTCTGATAGTCAAATTTCAAGATATCAGCTTCAATGCAAGGTTCACACCTCAACTTAAAGCCAAGATTCCAATTCAACATCGTCCTTAGGTTTGATTCAAATCCAACACTTAATCTCGCACCTAACAGATAATCTAACTTCAATCCAGACCTAAATCTGAACATTGACACACATCTCAATCAAGCCATTCATGTTCATCCAGAATCCAATCTAAACTCTAGAAACTAACGTTTCAAAAAAGCATCTTAAAACGTTTTGCCAACCCAACGTTCCAAATGAAAAGCACCCAACGACTTCTGTGCCAACTGCCCAAAAACCATCACAAAATGACGTCCCATCTATGATTCTAAAATCTCTGGAAAGAAATCACGTTGATGCATCGAATGGGGCGGACTGAGTGTTGGGCAGTGAAGGGGGGTGAAGTGAGGGAGCAGAGAGGAAACTCCAACGCGAACTGCTGATATTGGGGGAGGCAGGAAGCAGCTGATGAGCTCGTGTCGAGTTTGCGGCCGTCGGGTTGGCGGCGCGTGGCAAGAGAAGCCGGAACGCTGCCCCTCGCTTCGACGTCGCCCCCTCATTCTCCACGCTATTCTTTACCATCTTGAGAGTGCCCTCTCGCTTTATGGTACAACGGTTAGTTCGAAGGATAACACGCCCCCGCGCTGCCGCAGTCTCACCGAGCCACAGTACGCGCTTTATTTAGATTTCCGTGCGAGGGGAGCGCGCAGACGGCAAACGGCACGTGCCTTACGGTATTCGACATTCTCCAGGTGGACCGTGTAAAAATCCCCATGGGCCGGTCCGGCTTCCTCCTAGTTGTCCAAAGCGGCAACTTTGCACATCAGTCCGCCTTGTCAGATGCAAGCTGTTGAACTCTCATAGACGATAGCATGGTGATTCTTGGTGGACGTCATTTTTTTTTTTTTGGAACTCACGCATGGAAACTTGCCTAGGTGCGTTGAGGAGTCCAATTATGTTTTCGTGGTTTACTTTTTGGACCTGTAGGATTTTTGGCCGATGGAGTTTGATGGCGATGGAACACGGCGCCTGAAATAAGATAAAGTAAGATATGAGTGGGGTAAATTGTTTGGTTGGTGAGATGAATCTTAAACTAAAAGAGGTGTTTGGGCAGGATGAGGAGAATAAGGTGTAGGCAGTATAAAATTATTGGGACGAGAAATTCGTAGATGGAAACATGAGTGATACTTACAGTTTGTAGAAGAGGATTGTGCGGTTGTTTGGATCTGATGTTTTCTGTTCTAATGTCGTACAGGACGGTTCATGGTGTAGTGAGAAAAATCACCAAATTGGAAGCACCTTGGATCGTACGAAATAATATGATTATTGTCGGCGATACAGAAGTCCGCGGGTGCGAACCCTTCCAAGTGTCCAAGTCACCTCGGAGACGAGCATTAATACGACTGAAACTCCGTACGTGAGACAATAGAATCTACCCGTTGGCGCGTCATTGTCGGCCATTTTCCTTATCGCTCTCCTCACTGCGGCAGTCAATGCGGTTACTGAATTACCTCCGCCAGAGTCCGACCGATGGAGCTAAGAGCAACCAAGGATCAAGGAATTACCAATCACAAGATCGGTTCGTTGTTACTTTTTATTTTTAGGTTAATGAAATTTTTAGGTTAATGAATTCATTGATGAATCACTGAGAAAGCGAGTAAAATCAAAGCTGCTGACAAGTCTACGTTATATTCGTGATGAAGAAAAGAAGCTCGAATCCCAACCAAAACAATGTTACAATGTCGTTTTGGCCGTATTTGTCGACCCAATTAATAACGAAAGTCAGAACTCAACTACTGCAATCAAAACTGACGCTCGACGGTAATTTCTTGATCTATTGGGACTTGGAACGTGGAAAAAAAAATTACCGTCGCCGCACATAGAAAAAAGCACCGACACTGACCATAGATTTTTTTCTTTGACGTTGATGCAGCGTGAGTTCGGTTTGGTTGCACCAACTCCCGGACTACCTGCAATCCCGCAGATGCGCTCGAGTAATCTCGCCCTCGCCGCTGTGTCCTTTCAATAAGATTCCCTGTAGGTAGGTACATATGGCAATTTATTATATCCACCTTTACAGTAACACGCGGCCGTGCCCCTCTGTATATTTTAGACGTAGATTATTTTCGTTCTGGCCCCCCGGTCGAAGAGAGAGAGATTGAGGGACCCGGCGAGATCTTTCCGAGTCTCGGCTGAGTAGGGTGGTCGTGACTGTCTTGTATACCGACGGGCTAGTCTCGAGTTCTCCTCGCTCGTCGACAAGGGCATTCTTCCAGCCTAGGTGTGGCCACTACGGGCGGCGGACCACCCTCGAACCGACTTGATTTCTTATATTTTTATACAGCTACCGCCTTCGGCTCTGCGCCTCTTGCCGAACATAACCTCGTCTTCAAAACATTCTCCGTCTCCCCGTCTCCCTCTCAGCCAAGCCGACCCGGGCGTCATTCATAAGATGGCGGATAGCCGCGGCGCTCGAGAACCGTCCTGAACGTTATTTTTTTCGTAAGAGTCAATTGACCATGTTCAGTTGGCACGAGAAAGTGTGATGTGGAAGACATTTTTGTTTTTTTCTTTGGGACTATGAACACGGGTGAATCAACGAGAAATTGCTGTCCAGTTGGGATTGTTTTATCTGTTGATGAAACACTCTTGACGAAACTTCTGATGTCTGAATTTTGAGGCATTGGTTTTGATGATTGGTCGAAACAGTTAAGATTGACGTTTGTGTCCGTAGCTAAATTTATTTTTAGGTAAAATTCAAGACTTCAATGTGACTCGCTTGAGTCTGCTGTCGGAATGAAACTTAACCTGGTCATTGAGAACGTTCTCGAAATGCAACCTAATTCAAACTCAGACCTAAATTCAATCTTAAGACTCATCTTAGCGCGACTATTCTTGATGTTGAACGGAATTTATACTTTGTTGATAATTGAGTCGTAATCGTCGAAATTTTTAGGTGCGCGGAAGCGTCAATCGACGGTCACGTGACAGTGAACCGACTACAAAATAACCAGTCACTGATTCTCAATGGTAAATTAAATTCCCTACGTCACGACTGGGGAATTGAACTTTGTCCTAACCAAAGGTGCAGTTTGGAATTTTTTTTTCTTCTTCTTATCCGTCGATTGGGCGATATTAATTTACTTCGGTGCACATGGCGTGCCTCGGGCTCGGCACAAATCGCCTGGTCTCCTGCCGCAGGTGGTGCCCGTGAAGCTTATCGAGACGGCACGTGCTGAGCGTGCACGCTGGCAGGTGGCCGACATGTTGCGGCACGACGAGCCTCAAAACGTTCCGTCTGGCCCGGTCCCTTTTTTTTTTCCGCAAGCCGTATTTACGGTTAAAAATGACACGCGTGCCCAACCTCGCTCGATGACAATTGTCAGTTGGCCATTTTTTTTTCTCTCTCCTTTCGCAGCGACAGCAGCGCCACCCACGGACGCCTGCGGAACTTCCCCAAACAGCTGTCGCTGGCTTCGCTCGCCAGCTCGTTGTTCTCCGATGCGTGTAACGAATGACCACAATGGACCGAGTTTCCACCGTTAGCGAAATTGGACTGACATTTATTCTGAACCAGTTGTGAAATTTCTGTTGACTCAAAATTCACTTTTGGGATTGACCGTCGAAAATTCCCGATTAAGTGAGATTCAGGGAATTCGTTCAGAGTTGTTTAAGTCCGATTTCAGTCATGGTGGGGATTTGGTATTTTAGGTGTAGAACTTTACTTTTTTTTTTTCCAAATTTGAGGCTTGATTTTGAAAAGCTGATTGTATATGACTCATTGTATTTTCGTTGAAAAAACTGGTCATCTTTTGAAGCGAACTTTTTGAAGCGACATTTTGGACATAACGTTGTAACGGCGAATCGAGAGGACTCGTCTATAAAATGGTGGCGCACGATGTGACGTGGAAGTGTCCGGACGATGCCGAATATCCGGCGAGCGCTTCGACCGTTTCGTTACCGACCGAGCCTCAAAGTTAAAAACCAACTTCCCAATTTCCTCCTCCACAGTAATTCCAAGCCGAATCAGACTCGCACAATCCATCGAAGCGCCCCTTCCCTCCAAAGTATCATTCCCCCCTCCAACTACCAAACAGTTTCGTTACCGACCGAGCCTCAAAGTTAAAAATCAACCTCCCAATTTCCTCCTCCACATGAATTCCGAATCAGACTAGCACAATCCATCGAAGCTCCCCTTCCCTCCAAAGTTTCACCCCCCCCCCTCCAACTCCCAAGTTTCAAACAATTTCGTTACCGACCGAACCTCAAAGTTAAAAACCAACCTCCCAATTTCCTCCTCCTCCACTTAATTCCGAATAAGACTAGCACAATCCATCGAAGCTCCCCTTCCCTCCAAAGTATCATTCCCCCCTCCAACTACCAAACAGTTTCGTTACCGACCGAGCCTCAAAGTTAAAAA
>OZ021684.1:2431055-2500912 GCA_963978505.1 Listrodromus nycthemerus | reverse complement strand
ATCAGCTTTTTTTTTTTTTAAGGGGGTGGGGGGGGGGAGATAACGATGGTTTCGATTGGCGAGTGTCGGTCGTCATTGTCTCGGGGCCGGGGGCGCACCGTACAGCACTGCGGGGAAACAATGGCGCGTGGGTAGAAAAGAAAAAGCCGTTGGCGGAGCGGCGCGGTGCGTTTCTCGAGCGGCGTGTATCGCCTCGGGTCGAAAACAAGACGGTCGACGAAGCGACGCGCGCGGGTCGAAGGCAACTTGGTCGGAGGTTAACGGAAGGACTTCTCCGCGTCGTGGAGCGAGCGAGCTGACTCTCCGTCTCTCTCTCTCTCTCTCTCTCTCTCTCTCTCTCTCTCTCTCTCTCTCTCTCTCTCGCGTGTATAAACACACGCAGAGTCTGTTTGGTGCGCGGCCGCCATCTTGTCATTCTTCTCTGTCGGCCATCTTGACATCGAATTTAATGAGAGAACGTGCGCGCTCGGCGAGGCGCGCGAGCTCGTTGCGCGTCTGACCGATCGTTTCCGGTCTGCCTCCTACGCAACGTCCAATCGCCGACGGGCCCGACGCACCGTTCATCGTCGTGTCCGCGTCCTCGTAAACGCGGCTTTATTGCATAACCCGGTATTCGGAGAGCGCGTTGCTTATCGTCCGGTCGTTCGTCGAGTAATTGGGTAATCTTTCATTTAATTTTTTTTTTTTTTTTTTTTTTTTTTTCGATTTTTATTCATGTATGTGGTTTTTTTTTTTTTTTTTTTTTTTGATAAATTAATTGTGAATTTAATGTAGGATTTAATTTGAGGTTTTTTTTTTTTTTTTTTTTTTTGGATAAATTAATTGTGAATTTAATGGAGGATTTAATTTGAGGTACTTTTCTTTTTTTTTTTTTTAATATTATTATGGGCTATTTAAATTATTTATTGGATAACCCGGTCTTTGGAGAGCGCGTGCTTATCGTCCGGTCGTTCGTCGAGTAAGTCGGTAATCTTTCATTAAAAAAATGTTTAGTTTCTTTTTTTAGATTTTTATTCATATATGATTTTTTTTTTTTTTTTTTTGATAAATTGATTGCGAATTTAATGGAGGATTTAATTTGAGGTACTTTTTTTTAATATTATTATTGGGTATTTAAATTATTTCATTACCCCCCGCGCGAAAAAAAAAATAAAAATTAAGAACAAATTAAAAAAAAATATTTTTGTTATTTTTATTTTTATTTATTTTTTTTTCGGACCCGGGGAGTTAATGCGATCGGTCGGTCGCGTTAATTAATCTCGGGGGAGGCCTCGCGCGAACCGGCCGAATTAAATCCAGGCGAGCCGAGATCCCAATTGAACCGGACGGTTTTCGTACGGCTCCTCGGGATGGACCACCTGGACAGAGCTGGCTCGCGCCTCCTCGACAAACGACACGCGCCCAGTCTGCATACCTACCCTGTACATGCTGGCCCACGCCCGGCACGCCTACGGCCGGTACCCTCACTGGCATACCTCGACGCCGATTCCCATTATTATTTTCTCTCCTCCGGGGCACCGATACGCTCTTGCGCTTCCATCGAGCCCGCTCTTGCACCTCTCTATCGATTATTCCCTTCGATCCTCCAGCTGCATCAATGACGTTTATTTATATATATATTTTTATTTTTATTTTTATTTTTATTTAATTTTTTTATTTCAAATAATTTTTTTCCGAAAATTAATTTTCTTTATTATTCTTTTATTATTTTTATTCGATTAGTTATTACTAAGTCGATTAATAATAATTGAGCTGCATCGATGTCGTTTTTGGTTTTTATTTTTACATTTTTTATTTCAAATAATTATTATTTGAAAATGATTATTCTCTTATTATTTTTATTTCGATTAATTATTACCAAGTCGATTGACAATAATTGATTGCATTGATATTTAATTTTCGGCGATGGAATTTTTTTTTGGTTATTAAAAAAAAAAAAAAGATTTTCTTTTAATTTTAATTTTAATTTTAATTTTTTTTTGACGTATGACGTAACGTCTGGTACAACGGTGTAGCCGGCCGCACGGTTACGTCCGGCTGACTCGGACGAACTCTCCTTCGTTTTCGTCATATACATATATATATGGAGCGTGGCTTTGGCCATCGAAGAAGAAACGAGTCAAAAAAATTCGTCGTCCCTTTCCTTGGCTTGTTTCTGCCCCCCCCCCCCCCCCCCCGGTAGATCATGGTCGATCATGGTCGGAAGCACCGGCGAACGGTGTCGGGCCAGAGTCCGGCTCACGCCGGGAGCGTTTCTCTCTCCGTAATTGCGAAATTGCTCCTTTGAAGATCCGCCCGCGGTCGATTTTTTTTTTTTTTTTTTTTTTTTTTTTTCGATTTTTGCTCCGCTTTTCTACCAGCGAGATCGGATCGGCGAAGCGACCCGCGTGCACGAATCCGGGACTGGTGGCTCGTCGATATCGAAGACCGTCGAATCTGAGCCGGGAATGCCCGAGGAGTGAGTTGGAGGAAGAGAAATTGGATTTGGGGGTTTTTTTTTTTTTTTTTTTTTTTTATTTGGATGGTGGAATTTTTTGTGTGGATTTTTGGTGGGAGTTTTTGAGTGAATTTTTTTTGTATGGATTTTTGGTGGGAGTTTTTGAGTGAATTTTTTTTTGTATGGATTTTTGGTGGGAGTTTTTGAGTGAATTTTTTTTGTATGGATTTTTGGTGGGAGTTTTTGAGTGAATTTTTTTTGTTTGGATTTTTGGTGGGAGTTTTTGAGTGAATTTTTTTTGTATGGATTTTTGGTGGGAGTTGATGGTTGAATTTTTTTCGTATGGATTTTTGGTGAGAGTTTTCGAGTGAATTTTTTTGGTATGGATTTTTTATGAAAGCTTTATGTTGAAATTTATTATTTTTTTTTCTGATGGAAGTTACAAATCAAAATTGTTCCATGACTTTACTGATGAAAGTTGCAAATAAAAAATTCTCTAAATAGTCTCACGATAAAAATCGTCGATACAAATTTAATTTTGTAATCCGACTAAAAAAAATTTCCATTCGACCATAAAGCTCTAAAAAAATTTTTAAATTCACTTGAAGCAAAATAAAAAAGAAATAAAAAAATCAGATTCAATCAAAAAAAAAATACATAAGATTCCAGAATTTTTCCATAAGCGATTGCGCTCGAGAGTGGAATTTTTTTTTAACAATAAATAATTTAAATATACAACAATATATAATTTAAATAAATAATTTAAATAATTAAATATAATTTATTATTTTCCGGATTGCATCCGTTTCCAAGATTGTCGCGGTAACGCGAATCACCCAGGAGTATCGAACTGAAAGATCCACCTCAAGATCGGTGTCCTTCTGTGCTCGGGCCCGTTCTTTCTTTTCCGTGGGTCGCGCTCCACTTGGCCTTCCCACGCTTCGCTTGCTTCCACTCTCGATTAACCGACGAAAGAGGGAGAGAACGAGCCGCCCAGTGTAGTCCGTCGGTGGAACGTGATTCGAAAAAAAAAAAAAAAAAAAAAATACATATAAAAAAATAAAAAATAAAAAATTAAACGGATTTTTTTTTTTTTTTTTAGTTAAAAAAAATTTTAAGTATCAAAAGAGCGAACCGAAAAATGAAAAAAAAAATACAATCGTATCGCCGTTTACGCACGAGTGTGTATCGGGCTTGATTATGAACGTGTGGATTATCCAAAAGTCTAAAAAAAATTAACGAAATTTCAAACAATAATATTAATCGCGGTAACAAATACCAATGATTTTATTCAAAAGAATCTTGTACGAAAAAAAAATTATAATAATTCCATTAATAAAAATGCGAAAAATCGAAAAAAAAGCGACTGAATAATTAAAAAAAAAAAAAAATTGAACAAAAATATCGAAAAAGTTCGCATAATTTTTCTTCTAATTTTCTATTTTTTAAATTTTCCATACAAAAATAAAATTACAATAATTCAATAATAATTGAAAAAAAAAAAAAAAAAACCACAATTTCAAAAACGATAAAAATATCGAAGAAATTCGCACAATCTTTTTGTTTAATTTCCTAATTGTTTTTTTTTTCAAATTTTCCATGGAAAAATAAAATCACGACAATGCAATTTGAAAAATATTTAAAAAATAAAAAAAACCGAGAATAAAAAAAAAAAACGATAAAACTTTCGAAAAAATTTCCACGATTATTATTTATCATCGTACGTGTGTCTCCGTTCGTGCGTTCCCACGTCTAAAAGTGCGAAAAATCGAAAAAAAAAAGCCGCTCAATGAAAAAAAAAAAAAAAAAAAAAAAAAAAAAAATTCCATCAAAAATATTTTTTTTAGTTTCATTTCCCATTTGCTTCTTCATTTAATTTTCCATACAGAAAATAAAAAATTACAATTCAATTTAAAAAAAAAAAAAAAAACGACAATCAAAGAAACGATAAAATTTTTGAAAAAAAAAAAAAAAAAAAAAAAAAAAAAAAAAAAAAAAAAAAAATTACACCTACAATTATTTATTTGTCAGCGGGGTACGTGCGTCCTGCCGTGTGCAGTGGCCGAAAACGTCGTGTGTCCGTCGAGGCTCCTCGCCCCGTAACAGTCGCTGCCGCAAAAGCGCGTGCTGCAAAAAAAAAAAAGCTCGTGAAACCGCGCGCTCGCACGGTATCGTCGGCGATATCCACCTGCTCCTGTACTTTTCCATTCTGCTGCACCTCCGTTCGCAGCGTTGCGGTGCGCTTCCAGCGCGGATCGGCCCGGTCCGTCCGGCCGTACACAAGAGGTAATTGCGTTTATTAAAATGTTACGCGTTCTGGTTTCCCATTCTCGTTCCCGAACGATGCCTCCAATGGAGAAGGTTGGCCGGCGCGCTCTTCGCTGTTGCGCCAGCGGGATTCCCCGTCGATGCACCACGCTCGATTCCACTTCCGATCGGGCATACGAGCCACGGTAATTTTCATATTTCTCTCGAGTCAAAAAAATATTCAAATTACATTCGCGTTCGACAATACGATTTTTTTTTTTTTATTAACATTTTTTTTTATTTATTATTATTTTTATTATTATTATTTTTTTGTAGAATCGAACAATCGTACGATATAAATAGCAGTAGCGGTTGTAGACGAAGATAACAATACAAATGGCAATCGCAACGGAAAAATAAATAGCAATATAAATATCAATAGCAATGGAAAAAAAAAAAAAATAGCAATATAAATATCAATAGCAACAGAAAAAAAAAGTAGAAATATAAATAGCGATCGCAATAGCTGAATAAATAACCGTATAAATAGCAATAGCAATAGCAAAGGAAATAGCAATATAAATATCACTAGCAACAGAAAAAAAAAAAGTACAAATATCAATAGCAATAGCAATAGCAAAGTAAATAGCAATATAAATATCAATCGCAATAGCAATTGCAATAGCAATAAAAATAGCGATGGCAATATTAAAAAAAAAAAAAATAGCGATCACAATAGCAATATCAATATCAATAGCAATTGCAGTGAAAATACCAACGGTCATGGCAATATTGACATTTATAAAAACATATTTTAACTTAAATATAAAAAAAATACCTATAAAATTTCACATAAATTTCAGTTACGCTTGCTTCCATGAAAAAAAAAAAAAAAAAAAAAAAAAAAAAAAAAAAAAAATCCGCGACACGATCGAATGGTCCGCGAGTCGCGAGTCGCGGACCGCGGTCCGCGACGACAATTCGGCGCGCGCGCGCGCGCGACAAACGTCATCCGTTCCCGCGATACCGCGAACGCTATTCTCGTCGACAACGAGAAGAATCCTTCTCGCACACCGACGTTGCTGGAAGTGCAATTTTTTTTTCCTACCCCCCCCCCCCCGGCCCCCCCTTTTTTTCTCATTTATTTTCACCGTGCGCGGGTCTCGCGTACCCACGGACTCGGCTTTTTTTTTTTTTTTTTCACCACTCGTTCACGCTCCCCGCGCCAGTGTGTGCGGCCATTAACCTCGCTTCCTACAGCCCCCCCCCCCCCCCCCCCCCCCGCGCGCTCGCTGTCTATCTATCCATCTATCTTAACCTTCGAGCCGATTAAATCCATCTCGCTCATTCTTTCCTTTCCCACACACACGCACACGCTCGCGCTCTGCCCCCCCCCCCCCCCCCCGATCGCATATCCGCATCCATGCATCAGGGGCACGCGTGCGTGACAGAAGGCACGGGATGAACGCCGGGCGGAGAAGCGAACTCGCCGGGTCGCGATTCGCCTCCGAGCGAGGAGTTCGTCCCGTTCGGTTCGATTTTTTTTTTTTTTTATTTTTATAAATTTTTTTATGCGTCTCGAATCGTCTCGTTGAATTATTGGGGGTTTTTTTTTTTTTTCAATTTTTTTTTTATTATTTATTTATTTATTTATTTATTTTTTATCGGCAACAATGTTGCGACGGAATAAATAAATAAAGATACCGGCGCAGGTTAATTCGCTGTGCGCATGCGCGACACGCAAGCAACACGAAACAACACACGGACGCGAAATTCTCCCGCGAGTAAAAATATAAACCGCGAGAACGAAGGTAAATGAAAAAAAAAAAAAAAAAAAAATTAAAACAAAATCCATCGCAATCTCACACAAATATTTCAGACTTCTCGAAACGTTTCGAAAAATTCCCGAAACGTATTTAAAAAAAAAAAAAAAAAAAAAAAAAATATCGTACATAACCCCAAAAATCTCGTGCGGTCCCACGGAGTCAGCTGACCGTTTCACCGACCGTGCCGCATCGCCTTCTATCGCCCATCCACGCTATTCCCCCCCCCCCTCCCCTTCCCCTTCCCCTTCCAAAGTTCCGAACCGATTCATCCACGCCATCTCGTCGACGGAACTGCGAGATAATTTTTTTCTCGTCGAAAAAAAATAAATAAAAAAAAAAGCACACGTCGCGGCCCATCGGACCGCGTGTATTTGCATACGTCTCTCGTGCCGCAGTCTCTATCTTTGCATGAATGACTGCCGGGTACGCGTGCTGCGGATGAAAAAGGGGCGAGTCGGTCGTGAAGATATTTGCCCGACGCTGCCACAGTCGCCACGTTCGGCGCTCGCCTGCTGTCGGCCGCTCGCACACGCGACCGACTCGGCCAGCCGTTGGCGCGCGGAGTGGGGGAAACGAGCGCGAAGGGAGGGGGAAATTCGGGCGAGTGGTGGGGGCGAGGAATCGGTCAGAGCGGCGCTGAAAGCTCAGGGTGCGGGAGCGTCGATCGACAGCTGTACTTGTCCTGTGCGAGACACTTGTGTGATGCACGTCGCAGACGGGAACGGGGGAAACAATGGTGCACGAGATACCGCTAAAGAAACGTCGGGTGAATGAATGTTGGACGTGACCATTGTGGCGATTGCATGCGTCGATGCCGAGTCCCCAATTCATTATGGATTTGGACGACTTGTTTTGGTCGCTTGGGTCTTGGAACGCACATTTTTTAAAATTTGTTTCTGATTTTTTTTTTACATGTATGGAGTTTAAAAAAAAAAAATGTTTATGGCAATAGTTGATGTCATTTTTTTTATTTGAATTTTTTGGTTTACAGGGATTGAAATTTTTATTGATATGAAAGTGGAGAAATAATTTTTTTTTTAGAGTCCTACTAGCAATAAAATGGACGGTAAAATATATCAGGACTTGGTTTATTGTGGACTTTGATGTGCAGTAGGTGAAAAATTGGATTTTTCTTTAATGGAATTTTTAAAAATACAAATAGTTCATTAATGCATTTTCTTCAGAAATTCCGAGATGCGAGAGAGACAATTTTTTTTTTTCACCCAGCCTCAGCCGGTAACGCAAACTCGAATAAATTTTTTTCACGTATGCCTAACGTTTCCGGTCAGAAGCGAATTCTTCCACGACGCTGACGACAATTGAACTTCGTGCAAGAATTTCTTTCTGATCGACTAGCGTCAGAAAAGAAAAAAAAAATAATCATCAGCCCCAGTTACCGACCAAGACTCTACATATAATTTCAAATGAAAATTAACAAGTACGAAAACTTTTATACGACATTAAATTCCACAAAAAAAAAAAAAAAAGGACAATCAACTCACTCGATTCAACAAACGAATTTAACATCACTACTTTATATACACAAACTAACAAAATATTTCATTACTTTGTATCTCATCGGTTGTACATTTTGCTACTTTATACACATTTAAACTAGCGACATTAAATTCGTTATTATTTCATATCAATTCCATACATATACATTAGGACGTTTCAGAATTTTTTTTTCTTTTTTCTCGAGCCAAGCTCAAAAGTTTCGTTTAGATGCCAAAGTAGGTCTCTGAAAATATGAGCCCTTAATATTAATATTAAGAATGTGCGCATCGCACTTTTCGATTTCCCATAAGAATAACACAGGAAAAATTTGTTTATTTTTCTTGTTCCGATTTTTGTAACCGATTAACCATGAATTGCGCCGCAATTTCCATCGGCCATTTCCCTAGAGAATTGAACCCTCTACAAAAAAGTTCTGATATTATTTTTCGATTAGTCAACGCATTCAAAAGTTATTCAAGCTCAAAGTTAAATATATATATATATATACAATTAGGTATAAAAAAAAAACAAAAAAATTTGCCGGATAGAGCTGAAGGTTCGACCACATCCTTCCGTCCCCAGTCGGGAGAAAGCACGGTTGGCTCGTACGTGATGGGAAATCCAAGTTTCCGAGTTACAGCTCACTCGATCGGGAATTGTCATTCAGACCGGATGGTATTACCGAAGGATATTCGAGGAAAGGTCGAGGCATGCTCGACGGGCAGGAAGCGATGAGCGGAAGAAAGGACCGGGTGACGAGGGGAAAAAAAAAAAAAAAAAAAAAAAAAAAAATTGAAGATGGCCAAGCGAGCGATTCCTTGATCGTCGATGCAGATATTATTAGAGTTACAGGCGTGGCGTTCCGCTACCTGAGCGTAGAAAACTCGGTGTCGGTACGATTCGTATCTGCATATGAAATCTATGGAAATCGTGCGATATCGTGAGACGAGAATAAGGCTCGGGTTGGCGGAGCCACACGAGGGTTTGATTGAGGGGTTTCGCTACGACACCGGATTACATAAGCGACCCACCGTGTCGTCGTCTCTCAAAGATTTTTTTTTGCCATTAACTTTCGTCCAACGCAAAGTCCCCAGAAGTTGAGACGATTTTTTTTTTTTGTTTTTTTTTTTTTGGTAAAGCATTATTGTGAAAAATTAATGCTGAATTGAAGCCAATGCTCTGTTGGTGAAGTGGGCGAGTCGTTGTGAACCAAGCTTTTGAACTTTTGTGTCTTTGGCTTTGAGAACTTTGAGAAGTGATGGAAAATTTTTTCAGCTTTTTTTTTTTTTTCCTCAGTCTAGAAAACTGGATCTATGATAGTCGGTGAAGAGGTCGTTGCGGCAGAAAATGTTGCGCATGCGGAATTATGTGCAGGTTCTTTTTTCTTCGGTATAATTCCGAGTGGACAACATTTTTTTTTCTTTACAATTGAATTTTTTTTGTTTTTTTTTAGGGTTTCGAAAGAAGCCGCGGGAATTGTGCATAGCAGTGAGTGCAACATTTTACAAGTCGTTTGTACACCTGCATCGATCATAGCGGATGATTGTCGAGAGACGCGATATTTTAAAAAAATTAAAAATAAAAAAAGGATATTTTGTGAGCGACTTTGGCAAACGCGGAGCCGACCGAGAATTAATATTCTGCATGAAGTGAATTTTTCCATTCAATTATCTCAGAAACTAAGCATCGGATTAATATTTTACAGACAAATCAACGACGCAATTCGGACTCGAAGGTTCCTCAACGTCTCGTTTATTACTCGATAAATATTTTCTCTTGAAAATTTCCAGAAGACTCTAATTTGTAAAAAAAAAAAAAACAAAAAAAAACCACCAAAAATAACAAATTTGTGGAGAACAATTCGCGACGGAAAACAAGTTTAAAGACACAAAAATATTTCCAAAAGAAAAAAAAAAGAACGAATATGTCCTTTTTTTAAAAAAAAAAAAAAAAAAAAAAATACTACAAACCCGTGGACATTTCAGAAATTCCGTTGCAATTAATCATCATCCGCGTTAAGAAAATGAGCTCTGAGAAAATAAATCGTCCGCTAGAATCTTTGTGGCTAAAGGTGTCTTCGAGCGAGAGAAAAAAAAAAATAAAAAAAAAAATAAATAAATAAAAAAAAATGTAGCATTCCCTCGCTCAGCAGCGAAGCGGATTCGACCTCCTCAATAACGAAAGGAAAAGCCGTGAGCGTCGGAGACAACGGCGGGCGCCGTGGCGTTCGACAGAGAGCTTCGAAGCCCCCGTGGACGCTTCTCAGTCCTTCGTAACCGTCTGAGTCACCGCGGAGCTCCACACGGTGGTGCCTCGATCCAAACTCGGCGACGAGACACGACTAATGTACGCTTCCACGCGGCGGTTACAACCCGAGCGCTATTATTGGACGCCGCCGTCCGCGCGGACTCTTTGATACGGACACGGCTCCCCTTCTTTTCCGCTGCCTCTGATCGATCGTCGGACAGCGACTGTAGTCAGAGCGAACGGGTCGATAACCATCCGTACAATTCCTCTCCGTTGATCTGCAAAAACGAAAGGGAAAACTATTCCCACCGAATGTGACAGCGAGCGAAAAAAAAAAAAAGAAAACAAAATGGCGCCAGAACTCACCGAGGAATCTCACACTTTGTCCGGAAGCTTCGTGACAATGGACGGATAAATTTATCCGCGCCACAGTCAGACGCGCACGACAGTCAGACGGAAGACGAACTATTAATAGTCGACAGGAACGAACGGATCTCCGAGGGAAAACGGCACGACTCCTCGTGTGTACGTCGGGCGCCGCGGCCGTTGAAACTCTCCTGGCGCTAGTGTCGCTCTACGTCGTGAGACAGAGACAGAGAGAGAGAGAGACAAAAAAAATAAATAAAACGCTACTTACAGAGTTCCCTGTGGCGCGCGGTTCCCTCCGCAGACGCGAGCTAATTTTCACTCGGCTAAGTTTCCACGGGATTTGCTCTCCCGTAAAGGCATAACGGTGTCATCTTGACCCCGGTCACGCGTTAGGAAAGGCGTCGTTCCGAGATGGAATCTCTCTCGATGGTTCGTCAGGCGTAAACTCGATCGTCGTCGTCGTCGTCGTCGTCGTTCCCCCTCCCTTCCTCCCTCCATCTCCCCCCCTACTCTCCGAGTCGCTGCTTTATGTTTCTCGCTTTACGCTCTGCTCGGCCCGGCTCTGCTTCGCTTAATTGCTCCGCCTTGATTTCCTTGTGTGGCTGTCCGCGCTGTGTCCTCCTTCGACGGCGAGCCGTCTCTATCGCGTTCTACCACTACTTCCATTCCCCCCCACCCCCGTCCTAAGCCCAACGGTCTTCTTCCTCCCCACCTTCCCCTCGTGTCCTCGGCCGGCGCAGACGACGCGATTCGAGGCGCTCGGTGCGTGCGGACGTGGCGCGGAGCGGAACGGCTCCGACGATCCTAATTAGCCGACGTAGTTGCAGCCACCCTCCGGGCCGCCGTTACAAACCGGCTAATGCGATACCTCGACGTGTGTACAAGCCGGCGAAGAATTTCGTCCGGGCCGACGGAAAAAAAAAAACGAAAAAAAAATGTTTCGTCGACGACACGAGACAAACGGGAATTTTCGAATACTCGGACGGAATTGACGTTGAGGTTATCGACATTAATTGCGACTGTATCGTTTTCATTATCGACGTTCGTTTCGATGAAAATATTTATTCGTTATTCGTGACGTATTTAACGTGGAATTTTTTGAGAGGAATTTTCGTGTGAAAAGTTTCAGGTCGGTAGTTTGGATTTCGTAAGGAATTTTCTTTGCGTCCGCGGTGAAGAGCTGAATAGCGTGAGATTGAGATTAATAGATTGACGCTGGCACGACGGTGATTAATTTTTTAAAAAAAGGTAGCGTGACGAACGTATTCGTGTAATGTAACAATTACAGCGGAGTCGTCAGAGCCGATCGAGACAGAGCGAAAACTAAACATAGGTTAGAACTAACCTAGTAGAATTCGGCACGAAACTATAGATATACACACGACGTGCGTATCGTCCCAAACAAATATATATATATATGTTTGACGATTGATGAAAAAATATAGGCGAATCGATCGGATTACTTTTGACGAGGAAAAACAATGTTTCGTGCTTGTTTCAGATGAGCGGCAAGAGAACGCGGAGCTTCAAATGCGCGGTTCATCATCGGGACCGGGAGGTTTGCTCGGAAAACGACTTCCACATACTTATCCACGAGCCGCCGCTCTTCCGAAGGTGAATTAAAATTAATCGTTCCGAGTAGCATGTAAAAATAATAAGAAGAAGAAGAAAAAAAAAAAGGAAAAGAACGAGCCGCGAAAATCCGAGCGGAGCTTCCGAGTGCTTTGGGGAACCCCTCCAGTGGCTGTTGCGCATGCGCGCGCGCGCCAGTTCGACCCCTTTGTTTTGTCCCTTTCTTTATCTTCATTTCAATTGACTGTGCGTTGATCCTGCTCGTTGGGCCGTTCGCGACGCGGCGCTTGCGGGTTACCTAAGCCCCATCAAGGTTGCCGGAGTACCCCGAGAAAGAGAGAGAGAGAGAGACACACACACACACGCGCGCGCAGCGTGAGAGTGAGACAGCAGAAACGCTTCGCTGTGTGTGCCGCGAGTTGTGCGTGCCGCCTCGCATGGATAGCATTATTTCCGCCGCTCCTGTACGCTTAACGTAGAATAGAATAAGCTTTCGATAATCCGTGCGCGATTGGTAGATTCGAGAGGCCCACTCCCCCCACCGCCGCGACCCTCGTCCAATGGCGTCGCGTCTCCGCTCCCCACCGTTCCGAGCTCGAAGCGCCGCGTGTACACCCACGCTATTGCCGGCGGGCGCGGGCCGCGTCGTCGTTCGATGTGTCGGCTGCTCGAGCCGCGGCAACGGAACCGCTCGAGTTACTCAGTCAGGTTGATCGTTCAGTGAGCCCGTGGCGCCCTGCGAGAAGGGAGGTCCGCGACGTACGTGCGTGAGACGAGTCCGCCGGACTCGGGCCAGCGCGCTTCGCACGAGTTGCATCGGCTTTCGATCGCGCGCGACGGTTCCACAGCCGTTGCTTTACAATATATACACATACATATATATACACACATATATATATATATATATTTATCGATCGATCAGAGAGGCCTCGACCGCCGTAGAGGCCGGAAGTGTCCTGAAGAAAAATTCCGTAACAAAAAAAAAAAAAAAACCAAGAACGACAAAGCCGCGAAACAACAGCGGATTAATCGTCGTGGGTGACTTTGCGAACGAATGAAAAAAAAAAAAAAAAAAAAAAAAAAAAAAAAAAAAAAAAAAATAAGCTAACCGAGTGCCCGAAGTGTGACTGGCCGTGAGAGCGATAATACCGACTGCCGGCCGATGTGTTTACATGCTCTATGATAATAACAATAGTAAAAAAAAAAATTAAAAAAAAAAAAAATCCGACCAGAAGTGTCCGACGTTTGACGGAGTGCGCCGACGTCGCTGGCGCGTCCCCCTCATTGGTCGATCGTCCGACGAATGACGCGCCGTCGTTACACCGTCGGTAAGGACGATCCGACCGTTGGAAATTAAATACGATCGAATATATTCGAACAAAGAGAGAACGGAAAAATTTTCTGTACGAATATGTGCGTGAACGCGCAGTTCGGTAGTGAGAAAATCGTGAAGGAGAAGAATGGAAACGGTCCGAGTATCGCGGCAAGTGCATGGATCCTGCGAACGCCGGTCCCAGCTGTCGAGACCGCAGCTGGGAATCCTACCGGCGAGTCATCCACCAGGCCGCGGCACACCTCGATCATGTAAATATTCGTTGTTCTTTAAGGTGTTTTTTTTTTTTTTTTTTTTCCCCCCCCGTCTTTTTCTCTCGTATTTTTTTTCTCACTCTCGCTCAGTCGACGCACCTATCTCTCTGTCTGTCTCTCTCTCTCTCTCGCTGTCCTCTGTGCTGAAGCTTGCGTTAATTCCAACCGCTCTAACGCTGCTCAACGATATCGTTGACCATCGTTTTTCTACTTCTCACCCTCCACCGAACGCCCCGTTTATTCCTACCGTGAATTTATATATATATATATATATGTATATATATATATATATATATATATATATATATATATATATATATATGCAGAGTAAATTTAAGGAATATTAGTGACGAAGCGACAAAGTAGAAATCCACCAATGACTCGTAAATATTCACCCGTGAATTTATTTCGGGCACGCTGTTTATTCGTTGTTTGTTATTCATTCTCATTTCACTGCTCGTTCATACACGCCAATTAAATTTTTGTTATTATATATTGTTTAGATAACATCAAAGTTCACGTCAATCGTCAAGTCGGATATTCACAAGTACTCAAAGAAATACTGTCCGATAGACAAACGCATACTCTCAGATATTCATAAATAATCAAACCGATACTCTCAGAAATGCATAAGTACTCAAATAGATACTCTTAAGGATTCATAAATACTCAATCGGATAGTCTCGGATACTCATAAATACCCAAACGGATTCTTTTAGATATGCATGAATACTCAGACGGATACTCTCAGATATTCATAAATAGTCAAACGGATACTCTCGGATATTCATAAATAGTCAAACGGATACTCTCAGATATTCATAAATAGTCAAACGGATACTCTCAGATATTCATAAATAGCCAAACGGATGCTTTCAGATATTCATAAATAGTCAAACGAATACTTTCAGATATTCATAAATAGTCAAACGGATACTCTCAGATATTCATAAATAGTCAAACGGATATTCTTAGATATTCATAAATAGTCAAACGGATACTCTCAGATATTCATAAATAGTCAAACGGATACTCTCAGATATTCATAAATAGTCAAACGGATGCTCTCAGATATTCATAAATAGTCAAACCGATACTCTCGGATATTCATAAATAGTCAAACGGATACTCTCGGATATTCATAAATAGTCAAACGGATACTCCCAGATATTCATTAATAGTCAAACGGATACTCTCAGATATTCATAAATAGTCAAACGGATGCTCTCAGATATTCATAAATAGTCAAACGGATGCTCTCAGATATTCATAAATAGTCAAACGGATACTCTCAGATATTCATAAATAGTCAAACGGATATTCTTAGATGTTCATAAATAGTCAAACGGATGCTCTCAGATATTCATAAATAGTCAAACGGATACTCATAGATATTTATAAATACTGACACGCATACTCTCAGATATTTACAAATACTCAAACGTATACTCTCAGATATTTACGGATGCTCAAACGGATACTCTCAGATGATCATAAATAATTAAACGGATACTTGCAGATACTCAAAGATATTCTCAAGGATAACGTCAGACATTTATAAGTGCTCAAACGGATACTCTCAGATATTCATATATACTCAAACAAATAATCTCAGACATTCACAAATACCCAAACAAATAATCTCAGATATTCACAAATACCCAAACGAATAATCTCAGATATTCATAAATACCCAAACAAATAATCTCAGATATTCATAAATACCCAAGCAAATAATCTCAGATATTCATAAATACTCAAACGGATAATCTCAGATATTTGTAGATACTCGATAAGATACTCTCAGATATTTATACATACTCGAAAGTACTCATAGATACTGCTGCGAAAGCTTGGATGCTCTCGAATACTCATGGCAACTCACAAAGATACTCACGAATACTCACCTGAATACTTTCCTATATTGACACGAATACCCACAGGACTCAAAGCGATCACAGACATACTACGAAGGCACCTGGACGGTGAACAAACACAACTGTTAATATATTTTTGTAGCTCATTTATTTAGGCGATGTTTGCTAATGTAACTGGATGTTTCGTCGAAGAGAAAAAAAAAATTGTTCCATTTTCCTGTTTATTAATATTTTGTTTTTGCTCCGGGCATGTTTCAGGATGGTTCGCATGATCGGGGACGAATTTCTGACGGAGGAGCGCGATAGAAAGTTCTACGCCGATCACTACACGTGCTGTCCTCCCCCGCTCTTCATCATCCTCATCACTCTCGTCGAGGTAAATTTCAACGTTCGGACGTTATCGCCGATGGAATTTTCTCCGCCCGCACGGATCCATGAACGGACCGTTGTAAAACACGTTTCTTCCTTTTGCTTTGCAGTTGGGTTTCTTCACGTATTACACGGTGGCGATGGGCCGGGTGAATCCGTCGGGTCCGGTGCCGATCGACAGTGTATTCATTTACCGACCGGATAAGCGCCTCGAGCTGTGGAGATTCGCTTTCTACATGTTTCTTCACGCAGGGTAAGTACGTAGTTTTTTTTTTTCTCTCTTTTTTTTTTTTTCATCCGTGCGGTCTCTTATCTCCCGTATTACACCCGCATGGGGAATACATCGGTGTCAGTAACCGTGAACGATGCCAAAGTCCTTCAATGATTTTCGAGAACGCACGGAAAAAACATCTTTCTCCACGGTGAACAAATAATAATTTCTGGTATTTCAGGTTGCTCGCCTTTTTTGCCAGAAGCTTTCGAATACGTTCAGAAATATTTCATTGATACCAAAAGCAAAGTCAAGAAAATTTACTGTCCTTTGAATTTCATATTGTTACACCCGTTCGCCAGAGACCTCGATCGGTAACGACGCGACATTTAAAAAATGTTTCTGATGGATACAAAAAAAAAAAAAAAGGAGAAAAACTAATTAAATGTCGTTCGCATTTCAGATGGTTGCACCTGTTATTCAATCTGGGCGTGCAGCTGGTCGTGGGACTTCCTCTGGAGATGGTGCACGGCAGTCTGAGGATCGCCGCTGTTTATATGGCCGGAGTTCTTGCCGGTGAGACATTCCGACAATTTCGCTCCCCCGACTGCGATGCCAGTCGAAACAAACCGTCTCTCGAACCGACAATGGGATCCACGCCGTAGAGCCCCGCTGCACAATCGGAGCGCACGCACTGACCCGCGAATAATAAATGACATTTGTTGCGCGGGATTATACGGCACGAACAAAAAAAAAAAAAAAAAGGAGTCAGCGACGAGAATGGAATCCTACCGGTGTTACGGTCTGCTCCGTCGCGCACCGGCGCCTAACTGTACATTCGCTTTATTGTCCCCATCGCTTACGCACTCGCTTACGCGCTGTCCCGCCCAGAGCGAATCTGCACTTCTCTCGCTCGGTCAACGACAATTTGTCTACGCTCTCGTACCGAGCGCTGGGACAGACTCGGGCCGGTAGTTTCATTGTACGACGGCTTTTCAAGCCGTTCGCGAGAGGGGTGCGGTGTTCACGCCCTTCCGGTGCTTCAACAAACATAAACAATAACAGCGACCAGCGAACGGACAATTACCGAAACCGGAAACAATCGAAAATTGCGGGATCGAGGCCGCACTCGCGATGGTTTGTCGGATATTTCGCCCGGGGCTCAACGGAGCCCGGATCGGTGAGCCGAGCGTAAATTTTACCCTTTCGCTTCGCGATACTTGGGGGGAAAAAGGAGACTTTGTTTGAGAATTTTTTTTTTTTTTTTTTTTAGTCGTGGGACATTGATAACCGGATGTTGTTATTTTACAGGTTCCCTGGGGACGTCGGTCTTCGACACGGACGTGTACCTCGTAGGGGCGAGCGGTGGAGTTTACGCCCTGCTCGCAGCTCATCTTGCCAATGTTCTTCTCAACTACAATAACATGGAGTTCGGCATCGTTCGCCTCGTCGGAATCTTCATAATCGGTAATTATTTTTATCAGTCGGTTCGACTGTGTTGACGATCCGTGTTACGTGGCAGTGTTACTATTTAATGCCAATGCCATCCAATTATTGTGATCTGACGATCTTGAAGATAGGAAATTTAATTCACCGGACTCGAAGTTTTTGTCTATAAATTTTCAATATTAAAGTAAATCAAGAATTTAGGAATAAACTTTAATGGACTTTTGGAGTTGATTGTGGGAATAAATTAACTTTCATAGTAAAATTAAACAAAATTGTTTGAAGCAAAGTTTTTATTTAATTTATGGACAAAAGTTTTAAGTACATTGAATTTCAATAAAAAAAAAAAACGCATCCTAGTGATGTTGATCTCAATAAAAAAACTGTATAAAATCAATCCCAAAATATTAATATTCACGAAAATAATACAGTTTTTATTATCGTTACAGCTAGCGCGGACGTTGGTTTCGCCATCTACGATCGATACGCTGCGGAGCAAATTGGACCACCGGTGTCGTACGTGGCCCACCTGACCGGTGCGCTCGCCGGTCTGACGATAGGCCTCCTCGTGCTGAAGAACTTCGAGCAGCGACTGCACGAACAGCTGCTGTGGTGGGTCGCCCTCGGTGTCTACGCTGCCTGCACGATATTCGCGATAATGTACAATCTCATGCATCCCGATTATCCATGACGCGAGATCAGCTTCGCTTATGGAATACCGCAGAGTACATAACGCGAAGCTGGCAACTGCAGCGAGGATACTTTATGCAGATGCCGCGTTCAATTATTTGCATCGACGATCGAGCCCATCGAGCTCTCGGTCTTTCGCGTTCGACGAGCGCGATTCTCGTGTTCGACGGACGGGAGAAAACGCGGCGCGCTGCTCGATCGTCGATCGTTCGTACCAAAGAGATGCATCCATTGATCGGTATCCGTAAAAAATCCGATACCGACGACTTTCGGACTGCGCGCTAACCCGACTTACAGTGTCGAGTTGACTACCCGAGCCGGTGAAAAACTCAGAAAAAAAAAACGAGCCGCATTAAAAGATACTCGCCTCGTGTAAACATCGAAACCAAGACATTAAGGAAAAAAATAACCGAGGGCAGGATTAAATCGCTTTACCGTTCGCTGTAAGAAGGCAAATTAGCTTTGCTCGCCTTATATTCTCTATAAGATGTGTCCAAGACTAGATGGCGTTAACCTTGGCGGTACAAAACTTTTCGCCGGTGACGTTCGATATCGAAAGACTGATAATTTGAAATTTATGCAACACAAACACACACATATATATATGTATATATATATATATAGATACACAGAAATACACTCACACACACGAGCACGCCCTGCCTCGATAGTCTCAGTAAGCTACGCATGGTTGACTGTGTTTGTTACGTTTCTTTTTGTTTTTTTTTTTTCTTCGCAAGTAAGGAGAGCGTATGTGGGAGTTTTTGTGTATAATCGCTAGCGCGTCGACAGAAATTGTTACATCTGCATTGCAACATTGTAAATTAATTTGTCGCAGCCATGGGTTTGCAAAGTGTTCACAGAGGTGGGGATCGATGCTTTAACGCATTCGGTGACTCATTTAACATAACGTCATGCTGCTATAATTAATCCTCGTCTTGCCTATCTATGTCAATACCGTTGTGCATATCCTGCCGGGATCGTGGGAAAGAAGGTTCAATTTTGAATGCGTGTGAGCGAAAGAACGAAAGAAGACGAAAAAAACAATGTATAGACGAATCGTATATTTTATTGTACACAGAGATAATTCAACTATTGAGGAAGTTAGAGAGAGATTAAGAGAGCAAATGAGAGTGATGAACGATGCTAGTCAATTAGTAGCCACGGAGTTAGCTTCGCTATAATCTCGACATCGCGTGTCGCGATGAAAAAAAAAAACAAAACAAAACAAAAAAAATGATTAAGAGGAGAATTTAATTAGATGAAAAAAAAAAAAAAAAAAAAAAAAAAAACGAAATAGTTGACACCGCGAAAGACCGATGGCTCAGAAGCATACAGTACAATTAGCAAGTAATGAACGTTGAGTAACGAGCGTTGTGAGCTGAATGGGAAGGGAGTTAAGAAAATTAATGGAAATAGCTTCTGCAACGCTTGTCGTGTTACTGACGAAACTAGAATGAGGAGTTAAGACATTTATGCACGTTGAGCGTGTATCTGACTATGGGACATTGGAAAGCCTTACATCGGTCTCTCGTTGAGTATCAATATAGGGAGGATTAAGAAATAAAACAGTCCATCTTCTCGAAGCGTCCATGCCTTGTGCCTGTTGAGTATCCAATGCGCCGGGTTATAAAAATTAAATATACAAAAAAGAAGAAGAAAAAAAATGTATAATTAAACGGGACTCGCGTGGTAAACCCGTCGATAATCACTACGATAAGTAATTGGTATTCTCGCTGTTTCGTTATCGATAATATTCTTGTACGAGTCCGCATTTTCACAATCTCACACACGTAAAAACGGGACGATAGCGGCGATTAATTGATGGAAAAAAAAGGAACGAAAAACAAAAAAAAGCCGCATCATCGTTGTTGATATATTTAATTTATTTAACAGAATAGCAAATCACTATCGACACTTGGGTAAATTATTTGTGAGTCAGAGAGATGATTGACGATTGGACGTTCATGCCAATCGCTCGCAACCGGTTTCTCGTACGTGAAAAAAAATAAGAGAGAAAATGTTTATTATTCCTAATTGAGTAAACTATTATTTATTTGAGGATTTAGTGTTGATGCATGATTCGACGCATCTGTAGTGTCGTCCGAGTGCCGCGTGTAATGGGATTCTATATGCACAGATTTATACGTATATGAGTAATTAATAACACACACATGGTCAGTCAAATATCCACAAGCCAAAGAGGTGGAGCTAGTAATATGTAAAAAAAAAAAATAATAATAATAATAAATATGATAACTGCGAAGATTCTTTGTACAATTGTTTTACGCCTAGTGAGTGAACTTCTCTATCGGAGCTTGCATTTATTTATTTATGAGGTAATTCCGATGGATTATGTTAATTTGATATAATCTATCCACATGGTACGAAAATATTTTTGAAAGATTTTAATATTATTTCTCTGAAATATTTAAAATATTTTATCAATGTTCAAAAATACTTGTGCAATGTTTTGAAAATATTTTAACATTTTTTGTCTGTGTATAAATTTTATTTTGAAGTGTTTCTGATCGTAAAAAGAAAAACCTATTCAACGAAATTGCGAATGATTGCTTCGTCAATTAACGTCGAACGGTCGTAGAAATATTTCAACGAAACATTATGATAAAAAATTATTTTATCACTATCCTTTAGAAGTAGTCTTTCACTATTATTTATTACTTATTTTGTATCACGTAGCGTCTGCAGCGCCACCTGGCGAGCCGAGTGCGCGATCTCGCGCGCATCAAAGCACCCGCGTACAATTTTCTTTAGAAACAAGACAAGGTAAATGAAATATTCGCTGAAAATACTCAATTATTGTTAATGACATACGATTATTTTCGGGAGATTTTTAACCACTGTACCGATCGTTAAAAGTCGTGGACAGATTTCTTCATTCACAGCATTCACAGCGACTGTGTATCTACCATAACCTCAATTCGTTGAACCTATTTTTTTTTTGTTAAAAGATGAGGCCGACTATTTTTTTGATGCATGGCCGGTGCAGGAGACCGCAAAATCCTGACAAAGTTCCTTTTGTCATGCAAATGCCCTTAGCCCTCAAAAACACGGTCACCGGCAAAGGCAGCAAGTTGAAAGGTAAAATTCTTTCATAATAAAACAAAAAAAAAACCAAAACAACCCTGAGTTTCTATCGTTCGTTCGCTTTGAAATTTTTGCAGAGCGCGGATGTCTCTACGAAATTTCGGTGGTGCTCGCGTGCCTCACGCAAAACGATTTTGAGGATAAACGTTGTGCGAATGAAATCACATTGTTTCACAACTGCTACGAGACCTACCTGACTAAAAATTTTGTCTCGAAGGACGAGGCTCGCAGGGGAATCCTCACACCGAACGCCAAGAACCTCAAGCACAATCAAATTAATCAGCTATTGCGGAAATATCCACAACCCTAATTATGGTTTACTTACAATTTTTTTTTGTTTATTTACGATACGCGTAGGATCGAAGAATATAATAAAGTGTGTAGAAACGTATGTTGGTAAACGGACGTACGGTATTTGCTCGGCGAATAATATCATCGTGAGGCTGATGAGGTTTGAGTTGCGAGTTGTACTTGAGTTTCCTGAGAAGCAATATCTTTGGGCTTTCTGCAAATTATAAGTATACACATGGGCAGTGAGTTTAATGACAAGTTAATCAATTGAAAAATTCTCAAGATACTCACGTACAGCCTTTTTGTCGGTGAATTCTAGGACTACGAGCTACGCTGATCCTCGAGTTGAGAGTTGTCTTTGAGTCTCTTAAGAAGCAGCCTCTGTGAACATCCTACAAATTGCAAGTGCATAAGCCATCGCTCGGTGCATCGATCGAGTGATTATTTTTTCAATTGATTTCTCTCGTTTTACAAAATTAATTGTATTAGACACATGATTCAAGTCTTGTTCGTTTGTATGTGACTTAGTGTTTTTATATTAGAACAAAATTTTCAGTAGTGCAATTGAAGTTTCCGTGTATGCGAAGTTCAATTGCACTCAAAAACACTTTCCATACTTGCAAGAACTGGACTCGAAACAACGATACATGGCTAAATTTTTTTTTTCCCTCCAAGATACTCACGCAATTGCTGCGGTTCAACTTTCATGGCATTCAGCTGATTCTCGATTCGTCTCAAAACTTTGTAATTTTCAAAGTTACTGTCACAGTACGAGTAGTATGTATAGAACAGTGTGAGGCAGCACAGCGCCAGTGCCAATTTTCTAAAATGCCAACTGAGTTGTACCAACCGGAGCTGACCATTGATTAAAAACAATGCGTTAAGTTTTCAAGACTTTTAATTTTTTTTTTTTTGTTAACCAATTGAAAATACCTTGTCATCCGGCGAGCTTTCGGTCATGTTGCTGTGGTACTGAACGAGCATTCTCTCTACGACAACATTGAGGCTCAGGATCGTGAACAAGCAGACCCTCGCCTCAGCTGTTCTTTTCGAAGAACTGAACAAAGCGCAAAGTATACACGCGAGCGTGTAATAAATAATTGTTTGAAACCAGGATACTTCGGCCAGTATCCAATTTTCAATGGTTCTCATGTAAGAGAATATTTCGTAGAGCAGCTCTCTCTGGCTGCTAGCCGTTTCCCTGTGCGACAAAAAATTTCGCATCCATCAATCTTGCCTCAGTAAGCATTTCTATTTAGATGCAAATAAACAAAACATCTTATTTACTTAAAATCAACTACCATCCCGCTGACTGTATCCGCTGACGTTTTAATAACATTTCCCAATTCCTTTCCGTTATCAAGAAGCTCGTTCTGTATTCTCAGTCCTTCTCTCTGACTCTCCAGCACAATTCCTTGCATTTCGGACGCTTCGACCAATTGATCGCGCATCCGGGTAGATGCTTCGTAAAGACTGAAACAAATAGATTTGTTGCATTGCTCAAGCTCGTTACTTTTCTCTTCAAATACACTGCGAAGCTATATTTACCGCTCGATCGTATCTTCGGTCTCAGCCTGCCACACCTCGTGATTCAGGAAGAAACACATGTGAGTTGTGTGTATATAAAATTTATTGTAAACACCGAAGGCCCGATCTGACATTGCGTTTATGCATTCCCTGTTGAACAACGTGAGCACGATAATCAAACGAACGGAAGCTAACAAATCGGCAACGAAGAAAAAAAATGAAGATGATAGACGAGCAACCGAAATGAGCATTTCAAAGAACAGGGCCAAATTGACTGCTGCGATACAAACCTTCTGCCGTTCTCAGACGTACTGAGATGGCATTCGTAAGCAAAGTGTCCCGAATCCACCAAAAAACAATTTGCGAGCCTCAGAGCCAGTACCGAATGTTGATGATCGTTCAAAATGTTGCAACGATTTTTCAATTCTCTCAGAGCGTCGTGCCAGCAAGCTCCGTGTGCCGGTAAATTTGATTTACCTGTTGAGCATGTTTTAAACAATATATATGTACAGTCTGATATAAAAATATTTACAGCGCTCACCTCGTATTATTTGGTACTGTTTTTCGCCGAGTTCCTTCAAAACTCCGTCACCATTGAATGCCATTACCGTGGCAAACATCTTCAGAATAAAAAGTCTCGTCATCTTTTATACATTTGAAAATATTGTTTTTTGTTGTGAGTCTCCAAGAACGCGCCCAAATGAGCGCTGAAGAGCGCATGTGGATGCGAACCGAATACAATTGAGAGTTCATTGGTCGCTCGGAACTATGTAAGTAGGGTCGTCCAACCTCCAATGAAGTAAAGAATTGCAGGGGTGCGTTCAAAGATTTGAGCGGTAAATGTGACCGGTAATTTTACCCTACTATACAGGGTGCAAATACGGTTTCAGATGTCGTGGAAATTTCAAATAATAATACGG
Organism: Listrodromus nycthemerus; assembly: GCA_963978505.1. Classification (NCBI taxonomy): domain Eukaryota; kingdom Metazoa; phylum Arthropoda; class Insecta; order Hymenoptera; family Ichneumonidae; genus Listrodromus; species Listrodromus nycthemerus. The sequence goes on along the minus strand of OZ021684.1, from coordinate 2,476,691 downwards.
TATTGTTGCCAAAAAATGTTTTATTCGTAATTTTACAACTACAAAGGTTAATTGTGTCATTTTTCAAGATGTAATGTGGTATTTAACATAGAATTTCTAACGCTGTAAATGGTTGATTTCTCGATTTATATTCGATGTCTCACACTTCATTGTTCGGCGCTGCACGGCGTACGGTTCGATCGTGGGAATATTGTAGCAGCATTGAAAGTTAGCGACATCCTTCGGGGAAAATGTGTATCTTCATGACAAGCAAATATTTGCATTACTGTCGGTAAGATCATTTGGGTCAGTATCGTTTAAAAAAACTCTTTTCGGACTCGATTCCTTGACGAAAGTTTCAAAGATAGTCATACAATTTAGTGAAATTGGTGTGTTACTAGATGGTGAGTGTAAAACGTTTATCCGAGGGGTTTTGTGCTTCTGTCAGAAACTTGTATATTGTAACGACGCCGTGCAACACGATAGTGTATCAAGCAAATGGACATTCTAATACTGCATTAATATGTTATACAAAGATTGTTTAATAAAGAATAAGAGACTTATCGATAAAATGTACAATTATTATTAATTTATCCTATCATAAATAATTATTAAAATCTATATAGTAATAACATGCGACGCGTTGCATATGTGGGAATGTTCTGATTAAGATAATCTTTGCACTTCATCCCGATAGTTCGAAGTCACTTCGATAAGTCCCTTTTTTGTTTATCTTCTTTTTCATTCTTCGTTATACACGTTGGCACACTAGTAGACAATAGGATCGCCGGTGGACGAATGTGGAAAAGGTTTGAATAGATTATCGTCGACGTTGTTGTCGCCGCACATGATGTGCATGTTCGTGGAGGAGGCTTCCACACTCGCCGATGGATTGTCATCGATATTGTATAGAAAGTGGCCCATGGTTGGCTGGCTTACCGAAGAAATCAGCGGAACGCTACTTTGTGGCGAAGGTTCAATCGCACTGGAAGACTGCATGGCCTTTGACGAGACGAAGTCTTCGTTCGTAAATACACCACGATTTATTGGATATATCCCGGTAACTCGGAATCCCATGGTCGCCTTCTGCACGTCCGTCACCGAACAGTAAGCTCTGTTGAATATCGTCGCAAGATCGTTCTGCGTTATGTTCCTCAATCCTTGGCTCGACATGTGAGTGTCGCATTCTTTTCTGAATGCCTTCTTGAGCGGTCCGTAGAAAGCCACATTCAAGGGCAGCATCCGATGGGATGTGTGCGGTGGTATCGGAAGCAGAACGATACCGTGCTTCTCGCAGTACTCGTAATTCTTTAGCGATATGTGACTCAGATGATTGTCCAGAACGAGCAGGCTGGGATTCTCCTTGGACGATTTGGAATGAATCTTGAAATGCTGGAGCCAAGCGAGGAAGAGATTCGAATTTATGCATCCGTCCTTCGTGCAGAGATAGATCGCGTCTATCGGTCCGCCGACCGAGAGCTGCTGCGATATTCTCTGCCTCGGAAAGATAAACATCGGCGGCACGAAAGCTCCGGCGGCGCTCATCGAGCAAACGACCGTCAAATTTTTTCCTCTCTCGTCACTCGTTCCACCGCCGACTCGTTTCTGGCCTTTCTCCACGAGGACTCCCGGTATCGCCAGCGTACCGGGCTCTTGAATCGTCGTTATCACCGTCTCGTCGACGGCGTAGATTCTCGAAGACTGAAAATAATGCTCTCTCGTTAGCCTCTCGAGATTCTCAAAGAACAACGTTATGTCCTGCTTATTAAACGCCGCAACTTTACTGTTGCTTGCGCTTGGGGGCTCAGGTTTTCTGGTCGTCACCGTCGGGTTTCTCTTCAGAAAACCCTCGAGCCAATCTCTACCGGCACATTTCTTCTCCTTGTTGAAGTTGTGAATTATTCCCTGTCTCTCAGCAAATTCGTACGCCACGTAGCGTATCTGCTGGCAATTCAGACCGTAAAAAAGCTTTCCGAGAAGCTTTATCGATTCGACCATTATTCTCTCCTGTTCGGGACTGAGTACTGCTTTCCGGCCCATACTTGGTCCAGTCGTAACCATCTCAGTGTCTGTTTTCATTCTTCTCTGTAGCGTTGCGAACGGTATGGCAAATTTTTTGGACGCCTCGCGAATCGACGACTTTCCCTCGACAATCGATCGTCTCGCTTTCTCAAGGTCCTCCTTCGTCCATCTTCCCTTGTTCGTCGTCCTTTGACGGTTCCTAGGCATCTGCAATCAAAATACGAGACAACAACAATTGCGTAACATAACCTCCAAAATCCAGTAAACTTTTGAACTTAGTTCGCAAAATACGAGGTACCCTCAATTGAAAAAAAATTCCTTGACAAAAAATTGTGAATGTTTCCACGACAAAGTTCCCTTAGCAGGCCAAGTCGAGCAACACACTCTGAACTAACCTTGCCCAATAGTGACCTTTATTGCTCCCAAAACTCCGGGGAGCTTAAAAATTCGTCCACATCTTTCGCAATCTTTCGGCGCGGAGCTGCGATTTTCCAACGTGCACGAGCTGCATCAACGGGACATCGAACGATATTTTCTTTTTCAAAGGGCCAACAACTGGGTACCCAGTGTTTGAGAGAATTGTTTAAAAGGCTCCCCGAAACTTTGAGCGATCGACGCTCCTTCTCTGATACGCATGAATGGGATGACCATAAAAATATCTGCATCTGCAAAAATGCACTTTGGCAACTTGTAGCGCCTGAATTATCGGTTCAAGAGAAAAAAAAGTGTAAAGAGAAACCAAAAATCTTCGGGCTGGCTTTCATGAATTTTATATCTGACAAATTCATGTAAAATTTGGGCGAGTTTTTGCGAAATTCAGAAAAACATAAGACTCATGGGAACCCACCTTAACGTGTCTTCGCTTTAAGGCGGGTTTCCATGAATTCAAAATTTGACGAATTTGTGCAAAATTCGGGCGAGTTTTCGCGAATTTCGGAAAAATATAAGACTCATGGAAACCCACCTTAATGTGTCTTCGCTTTAAGGCGGGTTTCCATGAACTCAAAATTTGACGAATTCGTGCAAAATTCGGGCGAGTTTTCGCGAATTTCAGAAAAACATAAGACTCATGGGAACCCACCTTAATGTGTCTTCGCTTTAAGGCGGGTTTCCATGAATTCAAAATTTGACGAATTTGTGCAAAATTCGGGCGAGTTTTCGCGAATTTCAGAAAAATATAAAACTCATGGAAACCCACCTTAATGTGTCTTCGCTTTAAGGCGGGTTTCCATGAATTCAAAATTTGACGAATTCGTGCAAAATTCGGGCGAGTTTTCGCGAATTTCAGAAAAATATAAAACTCATGGAAACCCACCTTAATGTGTCTTCGCTTTAAGGCGGGTTTCCATGAATTCAAAATTTGACGAATTCGTGCAAAATTCGGGCGAGTTTTCGCGAATTTCAGAAAAATATAAAACTCATGGAAACCCACCTTAATGTGTCTTCGCTTTAAGGCGGGTTTCCATGAATTCAAAATTTGACGAATTCATGCAAAATTCGGGCGAGTTTTCGCGAATTTCAGAAAAATATAAAACTCATGGAAACCCACCTTAATGTGTCTTCGCTTTAAGGCGGGTTTCCATGAATTCAAAATTTGACGAATTCGTGCAAAATTCGGGCGAGTTTTCGCGAATTTCGGAAAAATATAAAACTCATGGAAACCCACCTTAAAGTGTCTTCGCTTTAAGGCGGGTTTCCATGAATTCAAAATTTGTCGACTCCATGCAAAATTCAGGCGAGTTTTCGCGAATTTCAGAAAAACATAAAACTCATGGAAACCCACCTTAATGTGTCTTCGCTTTAAGGCGGGTTTCCATGAATTCAAAATTTGTCGAATTCATGTAAAATTTCGGCGAGTTTTCGCGAATTTCAGAAAAATATTAAATTCATGAAAACCCGCCTTAATGTGTCTTCGCTTTAAGGCGGGTTTCCATGAATTCAAAATTTGTCGAATTCATGTAAAATTTCGGCGAGTTTTCGCGAATTTCAGAAAAATATTAAATTCATGAAAACCCGGCTTAATTTTTCTTCGCTTTAGGGCTGGTTTCCATGGATTTAATATTTTTATCAAATTCGTGGAAACTCGCTCAAATATTTTTATGGTCATGCGAATGAACCGAACGATCAGTTGGTTGACGTAGGAATAACCTGCGTTTTCCAAGTCGCTGATACACGTGCGACATCGTCCGTCATCGATCAGTCGTAAATAAAAATATTTTGCTTGAATTTATCTGAAAATTTATAATGATCTCGGTCTAAACGACGACGAATGTTACTTCGGGCTAGAGTGAAACAAAAATGACGAAGGAGGTAACAAGTTTCGTGGATTTGAAGCTGAATTCGTGGCTCGTCGCGCAGTGCACGAACATAGGTTTGTCTGTCCAACCGTTCGTCGATTGTTTTTCAATTTTGTCGCTAACGAGAATGTTCAACGTAGCGATTGTTTTTTATCCATATCTATATATATAATATATATACTTGTCAAGGTGTAAAGAAACCTACGCCGATTCAGCAAAATTGCATTCCGCATATACTGAATGGCGAGGATTGCATAGGATGCGCCAAGACTGGAAGCGGAAAGACACTGGCATTTGCTCTGCCAATATTGCAGAAACTCTGCGAGGACCCTTACGGAATATTCGCCCTTGTTCTCACGCCGACGCGAGAACTAGCTTTTCAGGTAGTTCACCGAATTAAAGTCAATCAAAAACTTAATTGTTCTACTTTTAAAAAAAATGAAGCAAAATAGTAATTTTTATATTTTAATATAAAAATTCCCAATACACTTGAGTTGCATTTTTTTCAAACTAATCACTAATCTACCACTGATTTTATTTATAGATAAATACTTGGTACAGCAAATTGCATCTAGAATAAAGTAACAATTAAAAAAAAATTAATTTCTTAAATATTGTTGTATTCGTAATATTAAAGATTTTTTTTTGTTCAAACAGATCGGAGAGCAATTCGCAGCAATAGGTAAACCAATAAATCTGAAAAAATGTGTGGTGGTCGGAGGAATGGACATGATCGTCCAGGCACAGGAGTTGGCGAAGAGGCCGCACGTAGTCGTCGCCACACCTGGAAGACTGGCCGATCATTTGGAGAGTTGCGACACGTTCAGCCTGAACAAGATAAAATTCTTGGTGCTGGACGAGGCTGATCAGCTGTTGGGTGGCCGCTTTGACGAGCAGATAAAGACAATTTTCAGTGCCCTGCCGAAGAAGAAACAGTCGCTTCTCTTCAGCGCAACGATCACGGACACCCTCGACAAAGTCAAGAGAGTTGCGACGAACAGGGTCTTTGAGTTCGACGCTAAGGACGACACGGGAACGGCGACTGTGAAGGAACTCGACCAGCGCTACGTTCTCTGCCCGATGGAAGCTCGCGACGCTTATCTCGTCGAGGTCATAAGAACTTTTCGAGGCACGAACGAGAATGGCTCGATTATGATATTCACGGACACCTGCAAATTTTGCCAGCTCCTGTCCATGACGTTGAACGAGGTCGGCTTCCCGAACGTCGCGCTTCATGCGATGATAAAACAACGCGAGCGTCTGGCAGCTCTCAATAAATTTAAATCCAATCACTCGAAGATACTTATCGCGACGGACGTGGCTGCTCGAGGACTCGATATTCCCCTGGTCGAGCTCGTAATCAATCTCACGGTGCCCAACGAGCCGAAGGAGTACATTCATCGGGTAGGAAGAACCGCCAGGGCGGGACGAGGCGGCATGGCAATCAGCCTTATAACGCCCCACGACATCAAATTGCTTCACGCTATCGAGGAGACCGTCGGGACGAAACTGACGGAATACAAGATAGATGGTCAGTAGGAACAGTAATCAACAAGGGTGGAAAAATGATTTTTTATTGACTGGGGTTTGTTTGACTTGAAGTCGATACCAAATGAACGAGAGTGTCTTTTTTTGCATGAAGGTCTCAAGAAGGTTTGATGTCAGAAACGTTGATGGAATTGTTAATTGTTGCTGCTTCATGAATTTCCATTGACCTCTCGAATCGACTGCAAATTTGTATTCCTATTTTGTAACTCGTACAATTATCATTTTCTTTTTTAGACAAGGAGATTGTGAACATATTTACGCAGATATCGGTCACCAAACGGGAGGCGGAGATCAAGCTCGACGAGACGGATTTTTACGAGAAGAAGATGATAAACAAGAGAAAGAAATTGATAATGGAGGGCAAGGATGACGAGGAGATCGAGGCCATTCTCGGACCCAAGAAGAAACGAAGAAAACCGAAAAAGAAAAATTTTAAAGACACTGATAATGACGAATCGGTTACTAGAGATAAGACTAAGGACAAAAGTTTCGATCAAAGTGCGACGAAAAGTTGATGGCACGAATGGAGAAATTTCGTAGAATATATACGATTATCGTCAAACGTTCATACACTCATTTTTTATTACACTTAAAATCACAAGTGACGGTAAAATATGCTATTTAAATTTCGGTACAAAATTCGCGAACTCGTTCCAATTTCGAAGTCGCTATCTCATTGAGTCGCATATTAATAAGACTGTGTAAGGCACTTTGTTTTCCTTCATTATGTCGGCAAATGATTGTTACGTAAATCGTTCATGTACGACACGGAGTAAAATTATGCTTGGGAATGTGGGGAACGCTATTAAACTCTACGAAAGCCGAGGGTACTCGCGTACGAAAGGATACCAAGAGTCCATATAGAGAATCGTGAATATCGTAGGGCAACGTTACAGCGGCAAGAATATATTCGCACGCAACTTGAGGTGATCGGGAGAAGAAGATTGCGCTATTGTTTTTTTTTTTAAATCAATTTAACGTCATTGAACACGTTCCCTTGAATGTACGCAAGGTTTTGCACGATTCACAACGAATCACCGAATTACATGGCGATCTATATTGTCGCGCGATCTTGGACGGGGAGTGGGAAACCGCGACGGAGCGTTGCGTCTTAAAGTTCATCGCCGAAGTCTCCAATTAACCGATATTAAGTTCGTCGTTGATCCGGCTGAACGAAGCATCGATCATTGATCTGCACAAAACCGATCGAGCGGTGTTGAAAAACGCATGTCGACCTCAGAGACGTGCTCTCATCTGCTTCTCATCTCTTATCATGTTCAGTCGCTCCAGGAATGTGTAAAGCTCCTGCACGTACTCTTTCGGATATTTTCGGAAGTGTCCTACGTGCGGTGATTTCTCGAATATTTTCACGTACGTCTGCGAAAAGTTAAACGCACGAATCAATCATCGTTATCTCCTTTTACGTATTCCACTTTTCATGTCTGAAAAAGCGTGCGAGAAAAATTACGCAAATGCTCAGATCACGCCAGTTACTTTTTTTACACACTTTAATAAAACTAGTAATTTCTTCGCACGCTTTCGCCACGTCAGAGGCATAAAAAGTCGGAATTTTTGTGAACTTGTTACATAATAGCACATTAAGATAATAGTGCAAAGAACTTTTTCTTACTAGTAATCCGAACAATTCTATCCGAAAAAAGTCCATCGTACTCGAAGAGTTACGAAATTTCTTTTCGAACCAGTGTTGTAAAAAATATTACTCCGCGAGGTGTGAAAATGACTTTTTATGCACGCCAATCGTGCGCAAAGTCGCCTTTTTTTCACCGACCGATATGAAGCACAATTCGGTAAGGAATTTATTGTTACCGTGATTCCGAGAGAGTCCCACGAATCCCGGACTCTCATGTTGCTGGCTACAGCTCCGACCGGATCCGTATTACTTAGCATGAACAGAGCTGGCGACCGAACGCGATTCATGTGGAACTGCTGACTCGACCTAATGTAGTACTGTGTTGCTTGAGCGTGGAAAGTCTTCATGTGGTATCTGCAAAATTAAAAAAATACGTTTATCATGCCTGCTCCAAATACGTGACTAGAAAAAAAAATTACTCGATCGTCGACGGATCGAACTCACTCCATGTACTTCTCGAGGACTTTCTGCATGACCGCGTTCTTTGGGAAAACGGCACGCGGCGTACCGATGCACACTTCAGTGATGTCCGCCGCGCTGTCCCAAACCTGGCCGACTATTCTGTCGATAACCTTGTCATATCGCTTGTGGTCCTTTTCCATCAGGTCCAATACTTCTCCCCACATGTAACCGCCGACCGAAAATCCGTGAAGCATTATCTGCTCGTAACTCTTGTTCTGATCCAAGAAATTCAGGAGATCTTTGGCGATTACCTGTAACAGAATTTTGAACGTTCAGAAACATTTTCCTCAAAGCCGAAACCGGACTCGGTCGGTAACTGACTAACTGCAAACCATTCGAGATTATTTTTCGTTATTTAAAAAATTATAATATAAATAAATTTTTTTACGTAAAGATAAGAAATTAGAATTAAATTAACAGCTTAAGAACAACGAATTACGGGAATGTGAGCGATTTTTTCAGAATAAGAACCGTATTTTCATATCTATACGAAAAATAATCTTTCTCGCCGTCAGAGTCCGCCTGGGCGATTTCGGTCGGCAATAGTGTTATTTTTTTTATCGACAAAAAAAAATGTTTTCCAATTCGTAGACCGAACAATGTCGTTCCGCTTACCCTCGCGCCCTTAACCGGCCACATGAGTTGCCAAGGAGTAACGGAAACGGTCATCACGTCGAAGCCTTGCTCCGTGTAGAGATTAACAAATTTCATGATGTGCTTGCGCTTGGACATGAGCCAGCACAGCATGACGAGAAGCGGCGGATTGGACGAGCTGTTTGTTGCCGTTCGCACGCCATTTTCCACCAGGGTCTTGTTGTCTTGGGAGATCAGTTCCAAATTCTTCGTCACGTGATGCGTAGAGACGAATCGGCACGCCACCATTCCAACGAGCTGCAGAAAAAAAAAAAAACACGTCAATTAATAAACAATTAATTCCTCTTCATCGGTCCTGTCACATAATGCATGCGTGCAGAATTTCCAGTCATCGACCGTACTATATATTTCAGTCGACACGAGCGCCATAGAGAGACAAAAAAAACATTACGAAATTTTGTTTGCTGCCGAACAGTGGCGATCGTCTTGTCGCGGCGAATCGCGACGTTTTCGCGACAATGGAAACAAACATTCTCGCCAGCGTCATCTCGGTAATCGTTCGTCTTCGTCAACGAATCTGGAAATAAAAGTGAGAACGATTATTCGATGAAATATTATAACGGCGTCGAGCGACCAATCGCCGGCGTCCATCTTATAAGGTATCGTATATATGTATATGCAAGTATATATATATATATATATATTTATACGTGTGTATGTCATATATATGTTTCGTTCATTCCCAAGTCCGCGGCAGTTTTCACGGACAAAGCGCGCCTCCCAAGTTAACTTCCTACTTTTTTTTTTATTCAATTTTTCTCGCGTTCACACACTTCGGTTTTTCCTCTCGATGAACAAATCGGACGTGTTACATCCAGCTCGATTTACGACAGAGAAATTGAAGGAGCGACGATGAAAATAACTGGGAACGCGTGTGTGCGTGAGTGAAAGTCCTAGTTCGACTGCGCTTTGAGTTAATGTACTCGGTCAGTGACGGCTCGACGCACGATAAGAAGCTGTCTCGATGTATCTCCGTCGAATAATTATCGACATATTAGCTTCCTCTTTTTATCGCGAACGTCGCGCACGCGACCGCTTTTGCGAACACGTGTTACACTAACTTCTCGGCGATATTCGCACTGGCGCGGTTCCCTCTGCCGTTCTACGGTGTCCAAAGTGAAATACCGAAACGGCCTCAGCTGGCGAGACGCCTTCGTATAACAGCGTCGAGCGACGAAGAACATCGGCATCCATCTTATCATATATTTGTATATATAAGCGTCATCGTATCGTATATATATATATATATCTCATATTTTTCCCGCCTTTGCCTCTTGAATGGAATTAATATTTTTTTGAACAATGCGATTGTCCACGAAGAGGTCACGTGTTAAAAATAAAAAAAAAATCTAAAACAATTATCTTGACGAACTGAATGTTCCTGTCTAGCCAGTGTCTGAATATTATCACGGACTGTGAATAAATTTGTATGAAATTTCATGTACAGGAGTGTAATTTGAAAAAAAAAAAAAAAAAAAAAAAAAAAATTCCTTTCCTTATTCTTATTCCTGGGGTTACCGTGCCTGAAACACAAAATGGCGACTGGCAACGAAAATGCCGCAACATAAAATTGCACAATACATTTTCCGGCCATTCTAAATTACCTTGGCTGTATACAGAAAAAATTGCGGTTCCGATGAAAAATCTAAAAAAATCCAGGTCGAAATTATAATTCTTCCGTATGTCTATATTTCATCGGCAGGTTAACATTGGTTCTCCATCTTTTTCGAACAATGCATCTGACAGGAATAGTCGAAGCTCGACAATAAACCACACGCACATATATATATATATATATATATATACACATATATATATATATATACTGTAACTCAGTACAGAATAAAATGAGTCTAAGCTCCGGACTTCGAGTGGGTGTATTCCGTCAGTGACAACTCGAAGCACGAGACACGATAAGTAACTTGTCGCGCTGTCTCTGCGCGAAACAATGATCGACGTATTAATTTTTTTTGTCGCTAACTTCGCGCACAACTGTCGTACAGTCTTTTTCTTATTGCGCATAATCGGATGAGTTTGCGATCACGGACTTCGAAGACATTTTTATGGTTTCATTTACCGTGGCAATAAATCGCTCGTTCGACGCGGCCAGCCTCGCAAATTGTCGATGATAATTCTCGAAGTGTTCGACACCGAAGTCGACCCTACCGGCCGAGTAAGGGGTTGATTATCGTGGGAGAAATACGTCGATGGTTAATCTGCATTCCCGTCACATCCGCGGAGCGTCGACACCGAGCGATGGGATTCTCGTTCTCGGCGTCTCGGGCACGCTTCTGATTGGACGATCGAATGACTTTCTATCACGCCGATTGGTTCGCGGGATACGCGTTGACCGGACACTTTATATCGACTCGGGCTATCGACGATGTCACTTCGATAACTCGATCTCGAATGCAGGAAAATTCGAGGTCCGTAAGATTTATCTTTTTATTATTTTTTTTGTCCGAAGCGGCGCTTCGCTCGTTGCGACGAAATAAAGGCGAGAGCGAGTACAGCCGACGCTCATTAACGTTAATCGTACCGGTGGGACTTCGGTGCGCGGTGCGACCGACCACTTTCTCACACGAACGACGATGCGAACAATGAAAAAAAAAAAAAAAAAAAAAAAAAAAAAAAATAGAAACTAAAGATATCGTGTAGCACAGCAGCGAATGCAACGATGCGGCGGGCTGACGTTCCGTCGCTTATCGAACGTCGTCGACCACTCACCATGTGCAAGGCGATAATCGACGACTGGTCCCGGCTCGTCGATTATTAATAATCAACGTGCGACGCGCGAGCTCTCGGCCGCTACTAACATTGTTCGTCGCCTGATCCCTAGAACCAATCGTCGCGCCAGCCGAACAGTCACGCGAAAAAATGCCGCCGGACCGAAATCGGCGCGTCGGCGTATAATTTTCGAGTGGCTCGCGGCACGGCGTATCGGTCGATGCGCGGTGGGAGAACGCGATGGCCACTTCTATGTCATTACCGTTGCACGAGCGTTCCGAGCGTGGGTCCCGAAATCCTCGGCCAAGACTTTTTGCTGACGATGTACACGGCCGACGCGCATGGTTCGCGGATAATTCGATACGAGCTTTACGCGCCGCCGCTTACGCATGCACGCACGGTCGCGTGACCGTCGAGATACTATTTTAGACTCGGAAACGAACGAGGCATCGAGATATGCTCGATGACTCGGCGTAAGTGGCGTGCGCCGTACGATCGGCTGATCAATATGCACGAGTCGCAAAAAGCGCTGCGCACATGCACTTTTTTTTTTTCGCCGCCGAGAATTCTCGTCGAAGTACATTTAATCGTGGACTTCGACGATGAGATTGCTGAAACTGCGACCACGATTGGCGGAATAAATATTGTCTTAATTTCAGCGATCGGAAGAACGCTGAGAATCGACTCTGCGAACGGAGCACTGCGATCGTGCACGAAACGTTTTCGACACGCGACGTGTTGCGTGACGACCTGCCCCAACCGTTCGTTCCGCCTACGCGTATATTCGCGAGGTCCGCGCGGCCATTTTCTTTTTCTCTTCCGCACAGCTGTGACAAACGTTGCGCACGCGCGCGAACCCCAAGCTTCTACGCAAACGCTCGTAGATTGAGTTTGATGTACGACTGTGTGACAAAAAAATAAATTAATTATAAAGTCAAATACGTCTTGAGTTTCTAATTAACCGTCAGTCACGTTGGACGTCGTAAGAATTTTTTTTACCATGCGGAGCCGAATACCGCTCGGTCTTGCTCGACTTTATTGCGTTACAGACAAATCCATCGGTCGTTTACAAAACTTAACCGTTTCATCCAATCTTTGTCCCGATGTCGATGCCGGAGAATATAACCTCTTTGTTTCTGCAAGGCCGTGACAATAGCGTCATTTCGCGCAGGGTTGCTTATCGTCGATTCCGTTCGTTTCGGTGTACGTGAATTTATTAGTCGTCGCAATCCAAAATCTGATGTTAAGTAACGCTCGACACGATGTCACCATCGACGTGAATCTATTGTTTTGCTGAGGTTTTATTTGTTCAAACTTACGAACATTCGTCGACGAGCTTCGTTGATGTAACGTCGTACCGGATTTCCGCGCATGCGCACAACCTGTTTTCCGTTTTTCTATTAATAAAGCCCGAAGGACGCGTCGCCGTGTTTTGCCGGAAATCCAAACGAAGTACGATGTAAAATCCGCCGCTCCGGGCACGATATTCTATTATCGTTGAATTATATCTTCTCGCCTCGTCTCTTTCCACCGTTGCGACACACTGCAGTGGAAAAAAAAAAAAAACGTTGAATTATTATTTACGAAAAATTTTTCAAGATAAAACAAGAACGATTTATTTCAATGAAAAAATAAATAAAAATGAAAAACCCCGAAATTCTCGCACTGTTGGAAATTTTTACGGGAAAAGTCGCTTCCGGTTTAAATATCTGTTTTTTTTTTTTTTTAATTTCACGGAAAGTCACTTCCGGTTCGAAGACCTGAAAATTCTTTTTATTTTACGGACAATCATTTCCGGTTCAAGAATCCGTTTTCTTTTTAGTCACCGGAAGTGACGTCATACCGACGATACGACGATTCCGCTACGAAAGTGTAATTCTTCGACCGAAAGTGACGTCACACTTGAAATAATACAATTTCAGTTTAAAATGTAATTTTTCGAACGGAATATTTATCAATTTTTCCACTGGAATTCATGTCGATGCAGTCGGTGACGGGGAAAAAAAAAAAAAAAATTGAGGAACTCACCGAGAGCGCTGCAGTGCCGACGACTTTAATGCGCGGGAAATTCAAACTGGTGAATAATAATGAATGACAATGGACGCGGCGGCGTTATCGTAGGTTTATCTTGTACGCTCATACGCATCACTTTTCTTTATTACATCCGTTTTGCAGATTATTTTAAATATAATTGGACAATACTACGTGTGTAAATAACGCTGCTCACAACATCGAGAGAATTTATGCGACAATCGGGCTTTCTTCACCTGTCCGTTTTTTTTTTTTTTTTTTTCTTCCCCAATATCCGTATATTGGAAAAATCGGTACGTGGATAATCGATTGATAATCGAGTGCACAATCACCGATTCTGTAACATCGATTTTGCATTATTTTTTTAATATCGTATGTGACACACTGGTAACGGACAATTCTAGCTTTAACATTTTTCAAGAGCGGGGCGGTTTAAGATGAATTTTTTGTCAATCGATTATATGTGTGAGACGAAAGAATAAATAAATTAATAAATTGTCCGAACGAACAACCGACCAGCGATCGAGGATTCGTCCGGTGCTTCTCTTGCGGTTTCGCTCGGTATCGTTATGTTTTTTTTTTTTTTTTTTTTTGGTTTGCTTTCTCGCTTCTTCATACACACAATCGATAAAACATTTGTGTATCAGATCGTATACTGTATGATGTTTTGTGTATTTTTTGTTGTTGTTGTTATACTAGTTTACAATTATACGGTGAAAAAGAAACAGTTTAGCAGTAGACGAGCGGACTTCACAATGTTTTTTTTTTTTTTTGCGCATACGCCTAAGAATAAATAAATGTTAATGCTTGTGACGAAGAATTTGAAAACAAAAAAGAAGAAAAGAAAATGAAGATGATGAAATACCGCTCGTTGTACAAGCTAATACCGTTGCTTTTGCACGAACAATCGGTGTGTTCGAGTTACGAATTTTTTTCTCATTGTTTCTTCATAGCAATTAATAAAAGTCTCGACGAATCTCGAATCCGTGGACTTTGCAATTGATTATCAGCCGGTATCTCACGAGTGGGAAGACACTCGTCTGATAAACAATTTCACTGTTTCACTTCACTCTGCACACCGTCGTCCAGAGTTGAAGCCTCGCGGCCACGACAATGCTCACACGTTCATCTTTTACATATTTCCCTATTTATAGTAATACGTGATTTATGAAACTACGGTCATAGAAAAACGAGTTTGTATTATAAATATGATTTTTTTTTTTTCAGGGGTACAAAACACCCACTGAGCCGTCCGAAAATTGTCGTGGTCGATGAGGGAGTGATAAATAAAGCTTTACGTTCGACGAGTAAACACGTAGAGAAGTTTGTTTCGTTTCAGAGACAAAACGCCAATTTGCGACGAGCAGACAATTATAGTTTCAAGCTCATCTCCGACATCGACCACAGCAAACAAACGACGACAGTAAGACAACTTTTCCTGAACACAAGAAGGAATTATTTTCCCTTTACAAATGTTTCAACGAATTTCGCGATTAAACGAGTTTCCATGTTACTTAGATTAATTTCTTCTTTTTTTTTTTGTCTACACGGTTCTATCTAAACGGAGACAAGTTCCATCCGCGGTGAACGATTGTTCGATCCACGTGGATCGCTTGAACACTCGGTCATTGACAATCATGCTCGCGGCGTTAGACTAAAAAAAAAAAATCTTAAAACAATCATTGCGCCTCTGAGAGTATCGTTATCGCGTAGCGACAGTAGACAAATATCATTTTCAAATTAATACGACGTCTATTGGCTATAATAATGTCCCACGACGACGATCGGTTACGGACCGATCGTGAGAACGTCGCAAGTGTGTGCGTCAACGGATTTTTTTTTTTTTTTTTGTGACAATTAACTGCAATCGCCGATAATCGTAAGAGTATTATAATTCATTGTCGCTTCAAGATTCTATGGCAATTAGGAAAAAAAAAAAAAAAAAAAAAAAAAAAAAAAAAAAAAAAAAGTAACTCGCGCGTCCAATTGTCCCATCAGTCTATTGTGAATTTGAGAATCGGCGCGCTCGACGAAGCTTAGGTACGGATGATCGTTAAACGAAACGATTATTATATAATACAGTATATAAGTGTTAAAGACGGTACCTATCTATCTATATATATATATATATATTTATATATATATATATATATATATATGTGTGTGTATGTGTGTAAATATATATATATATATTTTGTCGTTCGTCCTATTACAAAGGACTCGTCGATTTGTGCAATTTATATAGTTTCGCTATATAACAAAAATAAATAAACGTTGAAACGATTTTCCCCGCACTCACCGAACGTCGTTCGTGAATACTAAAAAGACGATTAAACAAATAAAATCGAATAAAAAAACATTATCGAAGTGAACGTAATAAAAAAAACAAATCGTCGTACTTGAAAAAAAGTTTCAAAAAGATTTTGGTATATCGAGGAAAGAGAAAAAAGAAATTAAATGCCATTGGATTGCGTGTGCCTTGCTCGAGTAGCTGGGGCGGTATAAAAAGGACAACGTACAAGTGCGACGCGACGATTAATTGCAACCGAGACAATTAAATTTTTCTCGCAGCGTATTTTCCTTATATAATAAGCATCGTATTTACGTACAATAATTACTGTGTAAGCTACACGAAAGCGTGAATAAGTTTGAGACGCGAAGATTTGTGTGTGTGTTTTTTTTTCGCGTGATCCGGGGCGACACGGATTCGTGGTTTTTTTTTTTTCTACCTATAATTATAAATGGCATTGTAAGTCTCAATGATGTTAGTCTTATTCGTATTTTTTTTTTTCTCTCTTTCATACGCAATTTTCTTAACGCTCATCGCCGCGCGATTAATCTTGCGTTAACGCTTGTTCCCGAACTCCTGACTTCTCGCTTTTTCCTCGACGAGCAAAGAAAATCCCTTAGACTCGTGACTATTGCACTGCGCGGAGTGGGCTGATGGGCAGTGTAAAACATTGCACGCAAATATATTATCATACTACTTCTCCGAAAGTCTCGGAATTTCATTGCAAACGCGAAAACGACGATGTATTCGATTGTGTCGTGGCAATGTTTCTTCGCGCTACGAAACTTCACGGTTCTTGACATGATCATTGCGAAGAAACTTTGTTCCGTTTCTCTGTTATTTTTTTTTGTTTTTTTTTTACTGGCATTGTTTTCGCCACCGTGCTCGCGGCGAGCTTTTTAATTCTTCGCGTTGAATTCCCATCGGTTGTCTCTGGCCTGAATCCCTCGATACTTGCGTCGACTCGCTCCGGATTAACAGCATCGACGATGATAATAAATATCACATGTGGGCGACGTTGCTAACGGCGGTACAGACGATTCATATGCAAGTCTCGAGCACGAGACGACCGTGCGTCGTGTCTCAGAAAGCCTCGACGAAGCTCGCGGGAAAGAGTCCGGTGCGACCGGTCCTCTGCTGGGTTCCTTTGTACCATCCGTCGTCGCGCTTCTTGTGCACGTAAATTATGTCGCCGACTCGGAGCTCCAGCTCGAATTCACTGTTCGGCGGATACGGCACGATGCAACGAAATCTGTAGACGCGTTCACTGTTGAAGAAAAAAAAAATACCAGTGAATAATTAGAGAGAAAAAAAATGTGTGTCGGCAAAATAAATTTGCAACGATAAAAGGGTCAAGTTTTAATTTTTTTTTATTTTTTTTTTCCTTACCGTTCTCGAGTGGACGACTGCTGCTTGCTGTCCTTGGCCATGCCAGCGTCAAGCGAGTTGCTCTTTCGATGATGACTGGCGACCGTCGCTCCGACCACTCCTCCCGCCTCGCCGGATCTATGGAAGGAATGTTTTTTTTTTTAATCAGTAAGGATCGATAAAAACCTCGCTCTCGTAACAAATCAGGTATGAACGTCCCAGTTATTTATCTATGTTCGTGTCTTACAAGATTCTTTTTTTTTTTTCTTCTTTACGTCTTCATCAATAATTTTTCATGCCAGCAAACAATGAATTTTTTAATTTATCTTTGACCCTCCTCAAAGTGTCGACGACTGGGACATCCGCCTCGATTCTGCTCCAACGAAACGTAACAAGCTCACAGAGAATTTTTTACCGTTCTGCAATGTTTCATACTCACTGAAACCGTCCAGTGAGAAGTATTCTCAAGTCTGGCCGATATTGCGAGCTAAGAACGGAATTCGAATAGACGTAGTCTCTGTCGCCATAATCACGAGGCAAAATGAATTTCTTCACACGAAAGGCTTAACATGCTTGCGACGACACTGTGGACAAAGCTCGTGAAGTTTACAGCAAGTTTCATGGTGTGAAGCAAACAAAACGTGAGCACAAAAATTAAGAAAAAAAAAAAAACAACAACTTGCGAAATAACAGACAGGCCATATGCAATAAAACGAATGAAAAAATTAAATAAAAAAAAAAGCTATTGCGAAATTAGATCGGCAAGCTTGACCGTGATGTTCCGCGAGAGCCAACGCTCGTGATCTTCCGTAAACGCAGCTCGTCGTGAAGTCGTCTGGATGAGGAAACCTACCTCTGGACGAACGATACCGGCAACGAGGGTCGCTCCTTGTTCTTTACTCTCTGGGAAGTCGTAACGTGACCCTGCACCGTGCCTGGATACAAACGATGATGGCTCGTCAGGGTATTTAATTCCTGGCTCGGTCCGACCTGTAGCAATTGACTCGGGCAAGAGCCCGATCTGAACGATCGCCCGATTAACACGGAACATTAGAGCGAGACATTTCTATTACATTTTTTTTTTCTCTCTCTCTCTCGTTAATCTAACCGGAGCGATGATTCCCACGGAATTAACGACTCGAAGGGGCATCGGCGATGCCCTTAATGAAATTCAATGTATTATATTGCATCGAGTGCGTCGCTGCTTCAGAATTAGACGATGACAAAGACATCGACATTAAAAAAAATAAAAAAAATAAAAAAATAAACACACATTCAAGCACACTGTTAGGCATGACGAGGTGCGTGCGACACACGAGCTCATTGGGGGGAGAGCACATTCAGGATGAACTAGTTTGTGAATCATGCGAGTAAGTCGCCTTCGATCAAGGATGCATCACCCGTACGTTCTCAACTAGAAGCGAAATTCACTGAGAATTTTAACACTCATGATATGGAAATCTGAAATAAAAATCAACGGTATTAAAGGTGGCAAACACATTAATTTCGTATAGTAATTTTGATAATTAATCAGCGAATGTATCGAAAATTCGTGAATAAGTAATCTGCAAACCTGTTTGTCCAATTGGCACGTGAATTTTTTATAATAAAAAAATCGCGAATCATCCAATTTTTTTTCCATTTTTTAAACTTCTTGTCGCGTATGTATGTGGGGAAGCATCCTCAAACGGCATTTGACACAAGAACACAATTAGTGTGGTGAATCGAAAAAAAATAATGAAGACCACAAAACAATGAAAACTATATACTGACACTAGGCACACGTTTGACTATAAATCGATAGCATGACGGGGGGGGAGATGAAAGCTGTGAAACAGTGCGTCATGTGACAAATAAAAGGCTATTGGAGCGGTTAAATCGATATCTCCGTTCCCTTACCGAACGTGTACGGCGTCGAGAGCCGCGACAAAGTTGCCGTCCTCGAAAACTGGATTGTCCATCGAGTACGTGGTCGGCGGCGGGGATTTCGATTTTTTATTTATATTTGTCAAACGTCTCATCAACGAGACACCCTTTTCCTTCTTCTCTTTCGGCTGTATGAGAATGGGAGAAAATAAAGAATGAATAAACGAATATAATGAAAGAACGTCATCGACGATTCCGACTCGAGTGTCGAAGCTATTGTTTCGTACCTTTTCACTCTTGGTGTTCGTGGGAGTGGTCGCGGCGACGGCCGGTGGAGTAGCCGAGCTCGCGACTCGCAGAGTATTGTTCGGACTTCTATTCATGTCGGACGAGGCTGTCGCGGCCGGTGAATTTGGAGCGGCCGACGGTGGAAGCATAGTTTTTCCCGGTGAGGCTGTGGAACAGACAATAACTTATCAATAAAACGGTTCGAATCTCAAATATCTCCGATAACTTTGGCGATGCCAGTTCCCGTGCGAAAATTTGTATCCAGCGCGTGAAATTTCTATGCACGAACTCGTACAATAAATTCGAGTGGGTTGAAGCGGCTTTGGACTAAGCAAACTTTTACGCATCTATTGATTACAGTGCAATGCAAATGCATCACGATGCAATTTGTATTACAGCAGATTTTCCTAACAGGTCCTCAGCAGATTCCGAATGATTCGTCAGACTTTAAATTTAGAATTGAAAAATCGACGAAAAAAAACTGCGAATCCTTCATCGACAAATCTGAACGAACATGTAAGCCGATGGAGCCTTAATTAATGTTCGGTGATGTTACATCGAGCTCTTCGAAACTGTTCGATGTACAAAAAAAAAAAATAATTTAATTTCACTAATTATTGTTAATCGTTAGTCAGAGTTAAAAAGACTGACCGATGCTTGCGCTCGTCATAACGGCGCTGTGGCTGCGCCCGAGAGGATTAGCAACGTGTTCGCCGAGTCTCGGAGGACTTTGTCCCTGGGCCTGTCCGTGCCAGGAGGAAGACACAGCTGGCGACGGACTTAACGCTCGGGGCGGAAGTTCCGGAGGTGGCAGAGATCTGATGTTGTACGGTTGCGGCGCGGCGCCCTTGCTCTTCGTGTAGGTGACGGTGAGCCTCGGCTCCGTGCTGGCTTGCGCTGTCGAGAGCGGTGATGTCTGATGTGCGGTCGTCGTCGTCGTCACTCGACAAATTCCACGCATGTACTTGGCCGGCGCAACGTAATTCCCCGGAAATACGCCGCACTTTTGCGTTCGGTTCGACGTGCCCTTGAACCAGCCGTCCTGACAACGCTCGGTCACCATGTAAATGCCGCCTTTTCGCAACTCGAGCTCGTCAGCTTTCTGAGGCTTGTACGGGTAAAGAGCTATGTAAGCGGCCGGCAAATGATTGTTGCCGTTCGAGTTTGACGGGAGACTCTGCGAAGGCTGAGCGAGGACCATATCGCTGCTCCCGCTTCGTCTATGGCGAAGACCGTGATCGGCGACTCCACTCGTCTGGAAAAATAAAACGTTCGTTAATTTTTTTTTTTTCAATTGCAAGAAAATAAATATGTGAGGCTCTAACTGGATATTTTGAGAGTTTAGTCATATTAGAAATCGCAGGTACAATACGACTTATATTCGGGTCTGACCTGCGACTGTGAGAAAACCTCGCCGGTCCCGCTGCTGTTCAGCGAAGTGCTGGTGAGATTTCCGTCGACAGCCGGACTGAGAATCTCGGCACTGTGTCTGTGATGAGGATGCGGCTGGTGACCTGTGTTCATAGCGGTGAAACTGTGTCTCTTAACTGTGTGCCGGCTGCCGACAGCCGGCGGAGAAGTTGCCGGGCTGCTCGGACTGCTCGGTGCCGTACTCGAGCTGCTCGACGTGCTAGAACTGTTCGGTGTGTTCGGCGTTGTCGTCGTCGAACTTCCACCCGAAGAGACTGTCGATCCCGTGTCCGAAACTGCCAGAACGGTGGCCTAAAATTGTCATTTCGTGGTTTAATATGCATTCGAGACTAAATTAAAAAAAAAATTAATTCTTTGCAACTGACCGGCTGCATATGCGGTCGAGGTTGACTCGTTGTTTGAACATTGCGAGAATGATCGGTTGGTATCAAAGGAGTCGTCTCTTCGTTGGTGGGAGTCGGAGGTGCAACTCGCGATGGTCCGGGCTGCACACTGAAAAAAAAAAAATTTCTCGTTGAATCCAATGAACTAGAATTAAGTCGACGCTTGCGGACAGTTTTACCCTACGTGAATGTAGAAAGAATTGAGGGAGGAACGCTTCATGATGGCACGAAGTTATGAAATAACTGAAGCATATGGAATGAAATTCTCCCTCTATTCTCGCTGAGCTCGCGTGAGGTCGGACTGGCCGCAAGTGCTTAATCGAAAATCGATCGAAATCATTGTTTCTTTTTTTCGATAAGTTCGCGACGAAATACTCACTTCGTGGATAGTTTCATAAGGGCTCTCGCGACGCTATTCAGTTCGACGAAAGCGAGAGGAAATATACCGATTCTGTCCAGCAATTTACCCTCCGCCCAGTTCTCGTCGACTCTCCTGATAACGCTTATCACCTCGCCCTGCGAAATGCGAATCGATGTACATATTTATTTCTGTCGTACTTTATTTTTATCTTCTTGAGAATCTCGCGCGGAGATTGATGGAAATACCTTGTTGAACGTGAGACAACCGTCTTCCTCGTCGTTGGTCATCCTGAAGTCGTACAGGGCCTTGCATTGAGGAACGTGCGGCGGCAACGGCGTCATGACCTTTATCCGTAAATGCGAAAAAAAAACAGAAAATGAAAATAAAAAAATCTCGTGATTTCTGTTCAAATTTCATTCGAGCGATCAGGAGAACGTTATTTTTTATGAGTTTTGTTTTGGAATCGAGTTACCAATTTAGAACTTCAATATTTTGAATGCCAGGCGTAATACTATAGATTAAAAAAAACTGCATAACTCTCGCCGTGACCTTATTTCTTTATCTGTGCTACGCAAATACGACATAACGGAGATAAGAGCGTGGTAACGCGAACGGTGATTGTAAGACTTATGCAAGCAATGAGTAATGCATATTCACCTGGACATACGACAGGGGGAACACTCCATGATTAGTTCCGCACTCTCCAACGTACCAGTTGTTGTCGATTTTCTTGCGCAGGACCACCATGTCGCCCTTCTTGAAGCTCAAATCCCTTTAAACAGAAAAAATAGAGTCAGCGATAAATCAGTCGATACATGTATTGAGATATTTTCTCTTCTGTATTTTTATTGATTTTTTAGTGATGACTTGCTCCTTTTACAGACCAAAAACAGTGCATTTAGAAAATGCATGCAACTTAGTATATCGTTTGTATTGCGTTCTGGCTTGCGGACACGTATAATAAAAAATTACTAACAACAAATATGGATGGATAATTAGATAAATCATAAAATAGCTCGCAGCATGCGGACTAACACTTCCTTCATCGGACAACTTGCACGTGGAAATGTTACTCTTGGCTATTGCCAAAAGTCATATTCAAAATCTTTATTTACTTGTTCAAACGTTATGCCGTAGTCACAAAATTTACAAATATTCAATTTTAATAGTCTCGTACACGTGTTATATGTAGTGCCGAATCTTTGACTTACGTTCCGTATTCTGAGTTCAACCAAGTCCCGTGAGAAATCAATGAAAATTGAGTCGTTTTTTTTCCTCAACTTACCCAGGAACTTTGGAGATGTAGTCGTAAATAGCTCGTCCGTAGGGCTGATTGTGTAGGTGGACCTGTTTCGCGGAGGCGTTGGCGTGCCTCGCGGGATCGACGGCGAGTACGACCGGAGCCAAGTTGGAGGTGACGGCGGGCGTCGGAGACACCTGATGACCTCCGAAAAGTCTTTGTGGACCAGGATTGGACCTGACCGGAGTCTTGGCGCCCTTGGGCATGGCGTTTCGCATTCCCTCCAGTATCCTCATGAGCAGCACGTTCGGCGGCAGATCGTCGACTTTGGCCTCGACGAGAATTCTGCACTCCGGACAACGAAGCTCCCTGTGCGTGCTGACGATTTCCTCGAGGCATTTTTTGCAGAACGTGTGCTGACAAGGGAGAACCTTGCTGGACGTGTCGAGCCTCTCCAGACAGACGGAGCATTCGAGCAAGTCGTTCAACATGCACTCGTCCATCGTCGATGAAATCCCAAGCTGGCGGCTTGGATCAATAAAAAAAAAAAAAAAAAATTGTTTTTTTTTTAAATACAAAAATTCTCCGCCTATCGACACTGAAAAATTGTCGAAATTTATTATCGAATCTCGGCCCGACTCTCTCTATATTATTTTTCTGCAAATCTTAATTCACGCTCGGCTCGGGCGCCGCGTCGACAATCCCATGTTTCCACGATTATCGTTGATTCGACGCTTTCCCTCGGCATTATAAATAGTTCGAACGTGCGTTCGACCGTCGATTTTCGGATTTACGGTGTGCGCCTTATTGTTAACTTTTACGATCGTAAACGCTGCGCGCTTTCGCACTCCGTCACGCAGCACTAAAAACCTTCGACATCGTCACGCGCAAAGTCCGAACCATTTTACATTTCTCTCAATGTACAACAACGTGTTACGCGAACGTGCGTCGACTTATCCTATACGGAAAGACGTGCGTACCGAAGCTTCCCTCAGGTCGAGACGAACGAACACGGACGGGTTGAACCAAAAATTCTCAACACTTGTCAGCGCATTCCGCTCTCGAGAATGTCCCGATTGCTGCACACACACACATATATATACATACATACATACATGTTATATATATATATATATATATATATATATATATATATATATATATATTGGCTCGCTTTACTTTCGCTGCAGACACGGCGGTCGTTTACACTGTTGGCGGAGAGGAATAAGGAAATAAAATTAAAAAAAAATTGACTGCCCTGGCGCGATCGTGTCGACGAATGTTCCGTTGGTTCGGACTGAAAACTAATCGTGTTGCTCTCGCCCGACGCACGCCGCGCACGACCCTTGTCACCGCCAACTTCATCCCGCACGGACGATAATCGTCTCCTCATTCATCGCGTATCCGGACTGAATCACGCGGAGCTCGCGGAATTTCGCCGCCACGACGGGTGGGGAAGAACGGTTTTTTTTTTTTTTTTTTTCGTTTTTTTTTTTCAAATTTTGCGAACGCGCGTTTGTCGCACTGGCCGGAGAGACACGCGCGAGTATCGCGCGACGGACGGAGAGAGTGCTCGTGGGGTCGAGATTTTTTTTTTTTCTTTTTTTTTTTTTTCGGTATTTTTCGTGTCCCGTTCGGTATCTCGTACTATCGTGACATTACTGCGGGACTCGGCGAGACTAACGTTTCACGGGTGCCTTTGCTTATCGATCGTTACGCGGACTACGAATGGAACTTAAATCGCTCCGACGAGCGCCGTTCCACTTTCATTCGCGAGAAGAAGTCTCCGGCTTCGTCGGATACATTTTTTTTTTTTTTTTTTTTTTGTACACGACCGTCGGGACAACGCTTCAGCCATTTTATTGAGTTCTTTGTTTGTTTTTTTTTTTTTTTTTTTTTTGTACGCAACGCCTGAAAGTCCGTGCTCGATCGAGTCAGCCGTTCCGTAATGGTCGTCAGGGGGGACGCGAGGGGCGCAGCCTGGTCACGCTTGCACCTGCAGCTCCGCGTCACCCGATAAATCTCCCTTTCTCCGACGCCTCGGACGATTCGACGTTGCCTTTTTCTACGGCCCGATAGCTCAGAGACAAATAAACTACGTGACAGTCAACAATGATTCATGAATGGGTTTACGCGTCGTTTTTTTTTTCGCGATCGCCGGTCGATCGTGTCGACGCGAAGAAGCCTCGGCGTGATTCACGCGGTTTCTCGACGTTTCCCTCGAAGGAGTTTCGCAGCCGAGGTTCCTCCGCGATCGACCCGCCGACGCCGGGGCTTCGTCTCTAATAATACAGTGGAGAAACAATGCGACGTCGAGGACGAGACTGTCTTCTCGTCAACCGGAGCTGCAATCATGCGAGACCGACGTCTCGTAATTAACGATCGGCTGTGTTATTAACGAAAAAAACCTTCGAATCCACGCGATCCTTATCGGTCTCGAACGATATATCGAGGCAAGTCCCACCCACGCGTCGCCGAGTTCCTCGCCGTCCAAGAACCGCGACCTCTCGTTGTAACCTGAGAAAACAAAAAGTTCCCACGCATTGGAATCGTGACGGTAATTTTTTGTGCCCGTCAGTTGACCGAAAAATTTACCAAAAATTTATGGCTGAAAATCGTCGTCGTACCGGCCACGATTTGCCGCTTGTTCTCTCTCACGAAGTCACTGCGCA
This sequence comes from Listrodromus nycthemerus, assembly GCA_963978505.1. Lineage (NCBI taxonomy): Eukaryota > Metazoa > Arthropoda > Insecta > Hymenoptera > Ichneumonidae > Listrodromus > Listrodromus nycthemerus. The sequence goes on along the minus strand of OZ021684.1, from coordinate 2,451,421 downwards.
TGCGCGTGTTGTTAAATAAAATTTAGGACGTTACAGAGATTTTTTTTTTTTTAGATCCAATTTATGCGGGAATAATGCGGCTTTTCGTGACGGGAGTAGCGTAAGTGGCGCTTTACGGAGGAGTGTGTCGTGAACGCGCATGCGCACATCGGTCCGCACTCGGCACACGCCTGCTCCGTCCAAAAATGCACGCATTCGATCAGCGCCAAACACACCGACCTTCTCACAGTCCCGCCAAATATCAACGTAAACTCGAAATCTTAATGAACCATTTTTCCCCAAAATAATATCATAAAATTGAGAAACGACATTCAACGGTCTTACCGTCCGACGAATTCCCGCGTCGCAACCAGCAGCGTCGATCTTCGTTTCGCATAATCCTTCGAAAGAAAGATCTTCGAAAATTTGTCAAATTTCACGTCTCAACGATTCCGAACGCAGCCCACCAATTTCGTGGTTGTCACAGTGCCGTAATTTTGCGAGCGGGTCAATTGACCGTCGGTTGCCGATAAAAAGAAAAAATAACCGCTCACCGAAAGTCGCCGCTCTCGCGTGTGGCGCGCCGTTGTGACGTCACACGTAACTAGAGTAGCTGGTGTTTTTTTTGCCGTCAGGAGCTGGTAGGGGAAAGTGCGAGGGTTCTGCGCACGTGTGAGTAGGCGGACACGGATTCGGTGGGGCGAATGGGGCAGCCGTGGCAGTATCGTCTCTCGCTTCTTCCTCGTCTTGGACGTTCCTCGAGCGCATATATGCGTCTCACAGTGTCGTCTCGTTGCACGGTACGAGCAGTACGGGGAAGCAGTCGTGTCGCGGTCAAGTAGGCTTGCGGTCCTCGGCGATAATCGGTCCCGGAGCGAGCGGAGATAAAAGGGAGAGTGAAGAAGCGAGGACCGATTGTCTCTGTTCCGCGACTGTTTCGAGCATTAAGGACGAGGGTGTCCGGTTGGTGCGCGGTGCGTGCGATCTGCGACAGTCTCACGTTCGCTCGATTGAAAAAAAAAAAAAAAACAAAAAACAAAAAACAAAAGAAAAACAACGCAAGATTCAACTGCCACTGGTCCATGTGCTCCGCTGAAGAATAAAATGCTGATCAAAGAATTGTGAGTTTTTTTTTTTTCTGTTTTTTTTTTTTTTTTTCTCTCTCTCTCTTTCTGGCAGTCCGTAAGTTCACTGCGGTGGTGCGACGGCCTCGAGGACAAGCTCTCGTCTCGCGAGAATAATCGCACGGGACAAACCGCGACGAACTTAACGCGAATCGATGTCCCAAAAAAAAAAAAAAAAAATTAAAAAATAATCAACCGCACCGTTTTCGGTCGCTTTGTCGCGGGAGAAAAAAACAAAAAAATGAAAAATTTTCGTCGAAGAACCGCGCGCGCGGCTCACGGTCCTGTCGTAGCATGTTCGTCGCTAATCTTTAACGCAGCGCGCGCGGCGTGTCAGTCGAGGGGCACGCGGATATTTCTTCTCTCTCTCTCTCTCTTTTTCATCATCTTTTCTTCCCTCTTTCTCTCATTGCCAGCTCGTCAGCCGTCATCCTCCTCGCCGCCCCCCCCCCCTCTCACGAGTGCGCCTTACTTTCGCACGGCTTGGCACGGCACTGTACGTTGGGATCGACGGCGCCTCGCGCGTAACGAGAGAGCAACCTATCGTCTTCGATTTTTGAGGAACACACCGGAAACGTAGAAAGGTCCGATTGTTCCTCGTCCCGACTCGTATTTTTTTATATATATATATATATATATATATATATATATATATATATATATATAGATATTTATTACAATATTAATTTTGGACCTGGCCAATAGCACATTCCCCCGGTTGGCCATATCGATTTTTCGGTTGGAGCGAGAAAGAAATTGGCGGCCTTACGATCGGTCAACGTGACCGTCGGCGCGGTTCCCTCGATTCGAGATTAGGGAACGAGGCGAACTTCGGTTTTGCCTCGAAACGGGCGAGAAATTAATGCGACGTCCACAATGGACGAGAGAGAGTAAGAGAGCTCGCCTCAAGGCCGCGGTCACCGCTTCTGTCTCACGGGCGACGAAAGTCCCGCGAGAACGAACGTGAAGCACCGTCGTCACATGGATTTATGTTTTTTTGTTGCAGCCGCGTCACCCTGCCTCTCACGGTCGAGGAGGTACGTCACGACAAAAAAATCCGTTCAGTCAACGTGTTATTAAAGAGCGGAGACTCGTGCACGACGGAAAACGCCCGCATTTTTCAGCTCATCTCCAGGCGACGAATAGAGAATCATTTTTGTGTTTTTTGTTTCGTTTTTTTTTTTTTTTCTTCACCTACGCTATTATTATTTTTGCTTGATCTTTGTTTTGTACGTGGAGTTTTCGATGACACTGCGATATCTTGGGAAACTTGTCGGAATCGAATAAGCCGTGTATTCCAATTTACATTTGAGATCCGGGAAGATTGAAGACCGGGGCAATGAATCAGCTGTCGCGGCAACAGCGTGATATTAATGTTTTTCCTCGTGTCACTCCAGTCCACGACGATTGTTACTCGACGGAGGCGAGACCTTTCGGTCACGCCGCTGGGACGCGCAGTCTGCAATCAATGAGACTGCGGAATAATGCGCCTCGGTCGTGTAACCATCGCAAGGCTAAAGACACACTTTACGCTCTGCGTTATTTCATTGTGCGACTCGAGTAATCCGCTTTCTCTAGGAAAGTTCTTTTTATAACGAATATTTCCTTTGATCGTAAGTTGACACAGACGAGAACATCCGGTCACGCCGGTTTGGCTCGTAGTCTGTAATCAAGTACACTATGGAATAACGCTACTCCGTTGTATAACAATCTCGAGTCTGCAGACGTACTCTATATCGTATAGTATTTTACAAAATTAATCGAACGTTTCGTTTTCTCAAAGAGAAAACGTTTTTTGTTTTTACCTTGAACTGAATTTTTTAACATATTCTCTCTTCAGTACCAAGTGGCTCAACTGTACTCGGTCGCGGAGGCCAGTAAAAATAACACAGGAGGCGGCGAGGGTATAGAAGTACTGAAGAATGAACCCTTCACGGATTACCCTTTGCTCGGAGGGAAATACTCCTCTGGACAGTACACCTACAAGATCTATCACTTAGCGAGCAAAGTTCCGGCCTTCATACGTCTACTATTACCAAAGAACTCATTGGAGATCCACGAGGAAGCGTGGAATGCTTATCCGTACTGCAAAACAGTCATAACTGTAACGATCTACTCTTTTTAAAAAAATGTTCTATCGCAGCTTAATTAAATATACAATTGTTTTTTCTATTATAATTTTTCCACAGAATCCCGGATACATGAAGGACAATTTCATAATAATGATCGAGTCATTTCACATCGGCGACGTCGGTAATCAGCAAAACGTACACGAATTGTCGCCCGACAAGCTGAAGATACGCGAGGTCGTCCACATAGACATCGCCAACGATCCGATAGCGAGCGCGGATTACAAGGAGGACGAGGATCCTACGAAGTTTCAGTCGCGGAAGACCGATCGAGGGCCGCTGGTCGGCAAGGATTGGAAGAACAAGGTTCAGCCCGTTATGACTTGCTACAAGCTCGTTACGTGCGAGTTCAAGTGGTTCGGACTGCAAACGCGGGTCGAGAGTTTCATACAGAAAGCCGAGAGGCGTCTCTTCACCAACTTCCACCGGCAGGTGTTCTGCTGGATAGATCGCTGGTACGGACTCACGATGGAGGACATAAGAGCGCTCGAAGACAATACGAAGGAAGAGCTCGATAGGGTAAATCTCGAATCATCGTTTCTCACTGTCTTCTCACCCTCGCCTCGTTGTCCTGTCCTTTAATCAATGATTTTTTCGCTTTTTTTTTCCAGCAACGACACCAGGGCGAAGTGCGCGGCATGCGTGCCGACGATTGAGGCTTCTCTAGCTACCTTTAAATAAGTCTAAACCAATTCTCCCTATACAGCATATACACGCAGACACAGACACACACGTACACAGCGGAGGAGTCTGAAAGAAAATAACGAAAGAAAATGAGAAGAAAAAAAAATCGTAAAAACAAAAAAAAAGAGTAATAAATAATTAAAACGCAAAGTAACGCTCGCTCAGCCATAAGCGATCCTGCCGGGATCGGGACAGTTTCCAGAATTCTTCAATCTGTCTTAGATTCAGTGTCTATTATAATTACTTACGAATTTTAATTTATTTACATTTACAAAACAAGAAAAATAAGCAAAAAAAAAATAAGAACAAACCAGGCGTTTTTAGATAAATGTACCTACAGTCAAAGAGTAACGTTAATTGTACGTATTATTTAAAACAAAAAACAAAAAAAAAGAAACTGCGACGGTTAAACCATGTCGAAGATGCCGCCGCGAGTTTGGGTGATATTGTAGATGAATCGAAGTGTGTTTGAACTCCGGGCAACGAGATATATACATAGGGTTACAAATGAGAACACACATTGGGAATAAGGAAAAAAAAAAAAAACATAAACAGAGGTTCACACGGAAATCGGATATAGCTAGTTGATGAATGACATAATTATTAAATGACCTAGGTATAGTGGTCGGAAAAAATAGGCGATTAACGTTTTGTTAACGGGCAATTGAGTAATGGCATCGCAAATAAGGAAAAAAAAAAAAAAAAAACATAATGAACAACCTCTGTGCTTGCTGTGACTAGAGCGTAATGGAAGAATCATGAAAGATTATAATAACACTGAACATTTATTTTTTTTTTTGTAATGGAGAACATTGTGTCGACGGGCGAAAGAATTATAAATTGTGTCCCCCGAGATGTTAACTCGTAAGACTTCGGTATTCGTTCGTCGATTTTCTCGTTTTTTTTTTTTTTTTCCTCTGCAAAACGCATACCAATCGCGCGCATTCGTAGCGAACAACATCGGCAAAAAAGAAATGAAAAAAAAAAAAAACAAAAAAAAAAAACGTTACTCATTATCCGTGATACTTATTGCGAATAGAAACAGGGATAATTAAACCGATTTCAGAGCAATAGGCACGAGTCATTACTGAATAATAAACGTTGCGTAATTATTATCGCGAGTGGTATCCGGGGAGATACTTGCGTATTCAAGATATTGAAAGTAAAAAAAAAAAAAAAGAAAGAAAGAAAGAAAAAAGAAGCTAATAAAAACACTTGGCCACGAAGAGGAGCGTGCGTTAATTAATTAAGGCTCGTTCGAGAGATGAGGCTCGACGATTCCGAATTTCCTCGGGCAATCTCGTGTATTATATATACTGTCAAAATCCGAGTACCGGCTACTCGTGACAATAGGTATTTTTCTCCTCTTGGATTGGAAATCCTCGGCAACGAGAGCGACACCTTTGTCGGGAAACTGTCGCGGGGATTAACTAAGTTATAGTATAAAAACAAATTAAAAATAAATGAAAAAAAAAAAAAAAAACGCCACCGTAATAATAATTCTGACATTACCGGTCGTTTGAGCCGACAAATTGACACAAGTTAAGTAAACGTTCTATATGTAAAGTTAAAAAAAAAAAAGAAATTGCGTGATCGCGAGGAAATTGCGTGGTGTGCAGAGAGCGAGAGTTAAAGAGAAGAGAAAAAAAAAACAGTTAGGCTATTACAATTTACAAAGAGTACAGTGAATATTGGGCGAAATGGCCGTGAGAGACGCGTCGTTGTACATAAATGAGGAGGAAAAAAAAAGAAAAAAAAAAAAATGCATACAATGAAATTCAAAGGTGGAAATGACGCGTGCTAATTTGCTTCGCTTGCATTCCGATGATGGGAGAGTACTTGGTACGATTCACCGAAGCGATCTCAAGGGACTTATTACTATTACTGTTGTTGTTAATTATTAAGCGAAACCGCGCACTCCTCCCTCGTCCAGAAACCGTTGAAACGAGACATAAGGTATTATTAATGAAGATAAAATAATTGAAAATTAAAAATGAAGAGAAAGAAGAGACGATAACAGGAGACAAACACAGATTTACTATAGTAGTATCGAACGGGACTATCGTAAAATATCAACGTAAAAGAGTTTAAATGTATTTAAGATCAAGGTGGTACTTGAGAGAAAAAAATATATAAAGTACGAGCACACTGACCGTGAAAAAAAAGAAAACTACATACACGAATCGGGTCTGGTATAATTGTCGTTTGCACAAATGAAACGTACTGGAAGTACCTCTCTCAATCTATTATCTCTCTGACTGTCCGTACTGTCGGTAGATTCGACAATTTAGATGGATCACATTAAAGCCATTTAAATATTCGTTTCCCGCAATCTATAATTGTTCGATCCTTGCTTACCGATCAACGAACAATAGGAAAGATAAAGAGGAATAAAATAATTATTTGCGTAAACTTATGATTTGCTTACCGATATTATTAATCGTTGGTGAATGAAAATTAAAACGAAAACGACTAAGAGATCCAAGGCTTTACAGCGCGTCGAAAAGACGTCGATTTTCGTTTCGTCGACAGCTGAAAATGACGAATTATAAATTTCTTCTAAAGCTCCAATCGTCACGAGGCTGTAATAGAAGGGAAAAATAATATTAATGAAAAAGGTATCACGAAAATTTGTGCGGTCGTTTCTTTGAAATTGAATTTCACTGTGCGCGCGATATATATTATACATAAATTTACTTGTGTCCCGATAGTTATTTACTCGATAGGTAGCTATTAGTTTGTTCCTGAGTATATAAAAAAAAAAAAAAAAAAAAAAAAACAGACGGTGCCGAGTTTACCGCTCCCCGCGACACGCTGCCAAAGGGCCAACGATGATTTATCCAAAGTATGCGTACGATGAAGAAAAAGAAATTATAGGATATAATGTCAAGCAGTCACGTGGTCATAATAAGGCTAATAAAATCGGAAGATATAGCAAACGATTTAGCTTTATTGACTCCTCGACGAGACGTAGAAGAACATCATCGTCATCCGCTTGCATTTCTATCATTAGTATAATTGTTCGTAGAAAAAATATAGTTTCATCCTCCTTACCCACTCACCGGAAAAATCCACTGGTCGGTTAATATTTTCGACGAGTAGAAAATCATTGATAGTTGTCCGAGTCCTAAAAAAATTTCATTGGAATTTATATTTCGGTCTCTCAATTATTCACGATGAAATAGCTGCTGAATCGATCAAGCGAGTCGCGCTCGTTCTAACGCCTGCGTATGAAGTTAACTTTACTACATTTGGATCGCATATTAACGTTCATTATTATTAAAATAAAATTTAAAGAATTGTTTGTTTTTCCGTACCCACTCAGTAAAATCAATGATCATTTCAAGCCGTACTCTTTGATCACACTGCCGGCGATAACGAGTCTTTGAATTTCGGATGTGCCCTCGTAAATTTCGGTTATCCTCGCGTCCCTGTAGTGCCGTTCTGCCGGCATATCAGAAACGTATCCCATGCCGCCTAATATCTGAATGCTCTGGTGAGAGCAGAAGGTCGCCGTTTCCGATGCCGCGAGTTTCGCCATCGCCGCCTCCTGAAATCATCGTAATTCAGCTTTCTCGATCGTAGTTCAATTTTGATGGTCGACTTCCATCGGTACCTTCGTGTACGACTCGCCGTTGTCCTTCAGATACGCTGCTCTCCAAGTCAGGAGCCTCGCGCTCTCGAGCCTCAACGCCATGTCGGCAATTTTTTGCTGTATAGCTTGCAATTTAATAATCGGATTTCCGAACGCTACTCGCTTGCCCGCGTATTCCACAGCGCAGTCCAACGAAGCCTGAGCGATTCCCAAAGCCTGAGCTGCAATCCCGATTCTTCCGCTATCTGGAAAAAAGATAAAAATTAACAAAATGATCCTTAAACCCAAGCATCTAAATTTTCACGTCGAAGCTTCTTAACTTGAAAATCCAATTCATGCCGACTGAAGCAGTGAAAAATAAATTAATTAGAATTCGATGTAAACAATCATGTTATAGAATACGAAAACCGAGTTTTTTAATTATCCTATTATTCGCGGTGCATCTTACCCAGCGTCATCATCGCGATTTTAAATCCCATTCCGGGCTTGCCGAGGAGATTCTCCTTTGGCACGAGGCAATCCTCGAATATCAGCGAGCAAGTGCTGCTCCCTCTGATGCCGAGTTTGTCCTCCTTTTTCCCCAAGGAAAGTCCCGGCGTAGGCGAGTCGACGATAAACGCGCTTATGCCCTTGTGTTTCATGGACTTGTCCGTGGTTGCCAGGAGGACGATACCTCGCGCCTCGTGTCCGTTGGTGATCCAGGATTTCGTGCCGTTTATCCTGTATCCGTTTCCCTCATCCTTCGCCACGGTCGACGCCGCACCTGCATCGGAGCCGTTCCCCGGCTCGCTGAGAGCGAAGCAGCCAATTTTGTCTCCGCTCACAAATGGCCTGATGTATTTTTCCTTATGAGCGTCCGTCCCAAATTTCTCTATAGGCCCGAGATACAGAGAATTATTGACGCTCATTATAACTCCAGCGGAAGCGCAGCACCTCGATATCTCCTCCAGGGCGATCGAGTAAGCCAGATAATCCAGTCCGCTGCCTCCCTGCGATTCTGGAGTTGCTATCGCCATCAGTCCGAGTTCGCCCATTTTTTTAATCTGCTGCGCAGGAAAAAAATGCTCCCTGTCGATCTTCGACGCTATGGGCTTGAGTTCGCTTTCGGCGAAGTCTCTGCAAGTCTTCTGGAGGATCTGGTGCGTTTCGGGGAGCGCGGAGAGCGACGCGATGCACCTTCCATTCGAGAACCCGTTGTTGAAAAACTTCCATGACGCTTTGCTCGAACCTGAATAAATTTAAAAAAACCATTACGATAAAACATTCGTTATCATATGACAAACATTTTTTATCCTGTCGCTAAACGCTTTAATTTTTTCGCATGTCGCTCGATCTTGGCTGCTGCGTTCTTGAATACAAATCGGCTCGTTTTTTCTCCCATCACCGACCGCTGTTACCGTAGAACATCGTAGATAGTCAACGGCACGCCGGATTCTTCTCGCAGGATTAATTTAGACTTTTTTGATAACAAAGGAACGCCAGTCGCAGCAACTTGGCACCGAAAACTGAACCTACGTTTGAAATATTTCTGGATTTAGCCGGATAGAACAGAACTGCATTGAATAACGCAACTGGTGCATTCTATGCATATATATATACATTTTTTCTTTTGAGATCAAAAAAAGATAAACAATTTATTCTCCATTGGCTGGCATTTTTATTTCCTCCATTATTTTCGCATACTCACCGATTAACCTTGCTGCATTCATCGTTTCTCAGTCTCTGTCGTCGCGAAGCTGAAAATCCACTTGCGGCGAGGACGTTTCGACGTTTTCGCGAGCTTCGAACAAAAGAAAAAACAAATGATTAAATTGGTGGGAAGATTGATGGAAGCGACAGTCGTGAGAACGTTTGAACTTGTTATCGACTGCGATAACTTTTTATTGGACTTACAATCGTCTCCCCCCACCCTCGAGGACTACGAAATGGACTACGAACCGTTTCTCCGATAAAATAGCGTCGCTGCAATCAAACAAAAACAAAAAAATTTTATCGTAACATTTATAGATGGCTGGTCGCGTGATCTGCGTCCGTGTACGATTGATCGATCGTACCGGACTAATGAACTCTCGGGTCGGAAAATAATCGTAATTGAGGAACGTGTCTGATGAAACAGGCGATTAGGAAGACACGGATAGGAGCGAACGAGTCGCATACACGACTAAAGTGTGCGTTGACCAAACGCCGACTGAATCGCGCGCACTTTCTGACCCACGTGTTTAAGGCGGAAAAAAAAAAATAGCCGCGCATCCTCGGTCGGACGCGCGTCTGCGCAGCGACTCGACATTGCCGACATGAAACGACTTGATACGCGTTTTAATCGCTACACGATATTATTTTCGAGAACGAAAGGACCATCGGTCACTGTTCGCTCGGTCGGTAACGATGAAAATGCAGACTGCACGAAAAAGTTGCGGAATGCAACGGCCTTGCAAGGTTATTAACGAGTTTCGGCTAATTTCTAAAACCGTACATGTTCGTTTACATTTCTCAAAGAATAAATGATAATTTGACGACATTCTGGTTAAACGGCAATAAATTAAAAATGTACGGTTGCTTGTTTGCGAAGGAACTTCAAAATTCCTTGGCAAACAAACTGTACATTTTTAACTGTAGTATTTAAACATAAAAAAAAAATCAAAAAAAAAAAATTGTATATTAGAAATTGTGAGCCTTCCGATGCAATATTTAATAGAAATATTGGTATAATAAATCTCGCATAAAATTCTGCCCGGTCAACTCACAACTTCCTCGCCCACATTGTTACACCTTAATGCATCACAAAATGGCTGTCCGTTTTCATCGCCTCTTGTCGTAACTGCGCGCATTATTCTTCGTCTCACTTCACTCAGGACGTATTTTTGTGAGCTTCGTATACAGATATATAGTCTGTGTATAGCTGAAAATAAATCAGGATAGTTCATTGGCGCGTGAGACACAGCGTGATAAATCAATACAAGTCCTTATCACATTTTCACACCTTTCGAGTACTTGCGCAATGCGCCGGCGCTTCTGCGCATGTCCCGACGCCGCGTCAATAAACCCGGGGAAGACCATTTTCTCTCGGTCCATAAGGACAACCCGGGTGCTCGTGCATTCCTACACACGAAGTTCCCGTAGCTCTCTCTGGCCGTATTTCGACCTCTGTTCCAAATCGAAACGCACCGTCAATTCTCGAAGCATGTCGGGTAACAAGTGTGTAAAACCGCCTCGCAAACCTTACACCAAGGAACCACACGAGATGAGCCACTCCGAGAAACTCAGGCTCATCGACGATGAGCTTAATTCATTCTACAAGTAATCACATTTTTTTTTCATCTCTATCGAAATTATTTGTATTTGAATGAAATCTCCAACGTAGACTGGAAAAAAAAATCTGTATGGAATTTAATGAAACGGACTGGAATTTCGTGTAAGAACTGGTACATTAAGTTTCGTACAATTGTGATGGAAAATTCATGATCGGCGCATTCAAAATATTGAAGATAGTTTGTAGAAATTATTTAGTTTGATGTTCCTATAGATGGATGTGAGTTTTGATAATTCGTATTAATTCCTCTGAAAAAAGCATATTGATTTCTCGCTATGATTCTACATTATATTTAATGTACCAGTTCTTGCATAAAAACTTCTTTTCTGGTACGATACGTTTACTATTTTTTTTTTGTTTTTTCTTTTAGAGAAAACTTGATTTTTGTGAATATGAAAAAATCGTGCAAAGTAGATTGCTCGAGGGTTTCTCTTTGATGTTTTTTTGTTTAACGATGAAACAAAAAATAGGTATTGCCAGCAAGCTGGTTTTACCGAGGAGGAGATGGACATAATTTGTCAACCGCTTGTCGCTGCCATGCGACGTTCCTGGCTTCAACTCGTTCTTCGAGCGACGCTGATCCTGATCGTGATCGGCACCGTTGCCTGTGCGGCTGCTCAGCTCGACTTCGTCGGCACCCACTTCTCGGCTATAAGCCGGCTGCTCGCCATTAAAATGCTCCCCTTCTGGAACTGGCAGCACTTCTATCACGACAATTGCATGATCAACAATCCGTTCTACAACGACTATCCGATAACCGAGGAGGACTGCGTGGTAATTAATGTTACTATTGAAACATCGACACTAATTACTTATTATTCATCATACTGAAATTCAAAATTCATAAAAATTTATCCGTCCTTTAAAGGTGAAAAAAAAAATGATTTCAGACCTGCGAGGCTTTGGAGACCATAGACCGTTTGTCTGACGTCCGATATAGAAATCTCGTTGACAATTATCTCAGTCGAGACGCACCGGCCATCATCACCGACGCTATGGACTCTTGGGGTGTTATGAACACCGATTACTTCTGGTTCGACAATATCACTCACGTGAGTCCGACCACTTCTGGTCTTGACGACAGCTCAATTGACATAAATACCTGAAAGTAGCGTAATTTTTTCACCGTACAGTTATTCTATAAAAAAAAACCAAAGTTTACGAAACGACTCAGACGACGACAAGTTGGAACGTAAAATCAAACTTCACTCGACGATGAATCTGAACTGTTAATCGCATGAGACCAAACTTCCAGACGGACATGCGAAACCCATAGAAATCTACTTCTGATAACAAATTCTTTCGTTCTACACGAGACAAAACCTTTGTCGCCGGTGTTTGAAAATTTTCAAACACCATCGAACGATCAATCTCCGTAATCTTGTAACAAGGATTTTCCCTTTCATTCTATCATTCCATTTGTTTCGACGATCTAATTTTTTCTTTCTATTCCACAGCTCTATCTCGAGAACGAGCGACTGATGGAAACTGTTCCTTGCGCCCTGACCTCCAATCTTCGCACCGGCTCCTCGGACCTCGCGGCTTTTCTGCGCAGAGTCCACTCGCCCGAGGTCGCAAAGTGGTTCGTTCATTGGCAAAACTGCGACATAAATGCGGTGAAAGTACTGAGAAAGTACTATCAGAGACCGTATTTTCTATCGAGTACCGTTTCGCCGGCTCATTTCAATTGGGTCCTTATGTCTTCGGATTACAACAGTCCGAGCTACAAAAAAGTGGAGCTCGACTCGGGCCTCATTGCTCTTGCTCAGCTCAGAGGCGCGACCCAGCTGAGACTCACTCCGATAAATCCTTGCAACAGTTCGTGTCCCGAACTCATAGCCGATCTGCACCAGGGTGAAATGCGTGAGTTTAATTTTATTTTTCTTCTCCACACCTGGAATGAAATTTTTTTTTTTTTTTAAATGCCACAAATTATTTGTAAATTAATGAATTTTTTGCGATGTCGCAGTGGTTTTCACGAACCTGATGTGGACGCTGGAATACGCGCCGATGAGAGGCCTCGACAACATAGCGATACTGACCGAGACTATTTGGGAGGAGGATCCTTAGAGCGAAAAAACGTTTCTTCGTATCGAATCTCGTTCCCTCGTAGAATGAAAAAAAAAAAAAAAAAAAAAAAAAAAAAAAAAAAAAATGTAATCGGTCGTGAATTAAACAAAAAAAAAATTAAGTAAGAATTGTCAGGCTAATAATAAATATATGTAACGCTCCAAAAAAAACCGCTGAGTGTCTGTAGTTGTTTTTTTTTTTTTGCTCGTTAATTCGCCTGTGTCGAGTAACGTACGAGGTGTACCATAAGTAACAAGAAACAAGATTCGTTTTTTTTATTAATTAATCGTTTATAATAACATTGTATTTTTGTTGTTCACGACTGCCGTTATTTTTTTTTTTTGCTCTCTTTCGCTCTCGCATAATCTTTCTCTCTCACGTTCTCTCGCTTTTCCAATAATTCCGACGTATTATCACTCGTTTTATTAATTTTCTCTTGTTTTTTTTTTTGGACAACAAGGAATCGTCGTTTATCGCGTTTCTTTTTTTTTTCTTTTTTTTTGGTTCAACGTTCGTCTCTAGCAAATGCATAGAAAAAACAAAGCGCAAGGTTTGCTCAATGAGAAACTTCAGCGTGGCGATTTTTATTTATTTTTTTGCATTCTTACTGGTTTTCTTCACTTGAATTTTCTTCGTTTATTATTCTATGTTTTTTTTTTTTGTATTCCATTGCCTTATCTTTATTTTTGTATTCGGTTCTTCATTTTTTAATTTTTAAATTTTTTTCTTATTTTTTTCATTAATCGTTTGGCATGCTTAAATCGACGCGATATACATGTATTAAAAGATGTATATACGTAATGGTGTATTATATTTATAATTGATGTATACATATTCGATTGCGCTACGTCCGTTTTCATATTTTTTTTTTTTTTTGTATGTATTTTAATATTTTTTTTGTTTTCTTTTGCCCATTTCATAAGTTTTAGTGTCGATACGAGAGAAAAAATGACGGTTTATTCGTTTTAATTTTTTTTTTGTTAATTAATATTTTTTTTTTTGGTTTTTTGTTTTGTTTTTTTTTTTTTTTTTCGTGGCGGAACTAACTAACACCGTTCAGAGAAAAGTTGGGAAATTTTTTTTACGGATATTTCTTTGCTGCAACTAAGCGATTGTTTCTTTCTTTTTTAATCTGTTTTTTTTTTTTTTGGTTGTTGTTGTTGTTCACTTTTAATCGTCTATATCACTCGCAGCTTCATCGTCGTCTCACTAAAATTCCTCATCGTTTATTGTAACGTTATTCATTTTCTCGCTCAGAGTCTCACATTAGTTTTTTTTTTTTTTTTTTTTTTTTTTTTTTTTTTTTTTTTTTTTTTTTCATCTCGAATGTCTATTTGATATAAAACTCTAACGCTCGAACCGGCCGCTCATGATACTTTCTCGCTTTCAAAATTGTGTTTCGTCCCTCGACGCAACTTTTATTTTTTTATTTATTTATTTTTATTTTTATTTTTTTTCTATTTCCATCGACGTGTCTCGCGTCCGGGTTTTATTTTACTTTTTGTTTGTCTATCCGGTATACGAGATATAGAAACCCTTAGACACTACCGTTCTCGTTTATACACAAGGGCAAACACATTTGTGTTTCAATAAATTTTATTTAATTCGTTCGTACGTGTTTTTTAATTTTTTTTTTTTTTTTTTAAATAGATTAATAATGAAAGCCAATGATTTAGTCTCGCGCGCCGATCGTTGATTTTTTTGTTTAATTAAAAAAAAAAAAAAAAAAAAAAATATCGCGTATCAATGATCGAAGGGGGAAAATTTGTTTGTTTTTTTTTTTTTTTGTGTTTTTTCTTACGCATGATCTACAATTGCAATTTTTGAGTCCTTTGACACCGATTCGACACCGACACACATTTAATCGTCTTTCATTGATTTTCTTGTATTTTATTTTATTTAATTTTTATTTTTTTATTTTTTTTTTTTTAAGAATTTAGCCGCTACCCGAGTTTCTTCGCCCTGAGCCGAGGTCCTCGGGCACGCCTCGTTTGTCCATCGTTATTTTTCGTCTCATTCGGTTTGCAATTTATTTTATTTTATTTTATTTTTTTCGCCCGGCTCGCAACAGAGATATTTATTTTATTTGTTTATTTTTTTATTTTTTTATTTTTTTATTTTTTATTATTCTTTTATCTGTGAGAGGTACGTAGTACGCGTAACAACAACAATAACATCAACAACAATAATAATGACGACGATAGTAACGCGAGACGTGCTGGGCGTGTGTGTGTGTGTGTGTGTGTGTGTGTGTTAATTTTTTTTTTTTTCTTTCTCCCTCGTTCAAGATTAATGAGCACTTGTTAAGAAATTCGTAGCCACCTGAAATTATCGAAATAAATCTAGTGACTATAATACAGTTTGTCGTGTATCTGCCTCAAAATCGCTCTCCTAATTTCACAATCATTGTGTTTTTTTTTTTTTTTTTTTTTTTTTTTAAATTCTCTCCTTCATCATTTTTCGTTTCGATTAACAACGACCGTGAGAAACGAGGCGGGAACAAAGCAACGATTAATTCTCGCTCGCCCCGCAAGCTTGATTGTATTTCATAATTATTGTCTAGGGTGATTTGTTATTTTTATTTTTTTTCCTTTTAATATTGTAATTTTTTTTTTTTTTTTTTTTTTGTTTCGCACGTTACTCAAATTTTTATCCGCGAGTTCGTGGAGAAAAAAATTCAATGCCCACAAGAACGTTTCACGATTATCGAGTTTTGTTAGCTTTGCACGATTAAAACCAATTTTTCGGAATCGGTATGTGAGACTTAAAAAAAAAAATTAAAAAAAAAAATTAAAAAAAAAAAAAAACGAGAACGCTAAGGGTGTCGAGACGGGTCGAGGGGGTCGCTGCCTCGAATTTCTGTACACAATAAGCAGGAAAGTTATCCTCTTTTTAGATTTTTTTTCTTTTCTCCCGAGTCCCTTCAAACCTCGACTCGTATGCTTGTATAATTTTTTTTTAATTTTTTTTTTCATTACATAACTCGTCTAGTATTTTTATTTGTATTTTTTTTTTAACGATTATTACAATCCTTTTTTTTTTTTTTTTTTTGGGATAAGAGTGTGGACCCGAGAATACTATACTTGTGTATCCCGTCGAAGCGCTTCGTCGCCTTTGATTTTCATTGTTTCCTCATTAAACTCTTAAGTGTCTTTAATTATTATTTTACTTTTATTTTTATTTTTTTTTTCTATAAGGTTGCTTCGTCGCGAATATTAAATATTTTTTTTTGTTGTTTTTCTTGCTTTCTCGTTCAAGAAATGATCCCAAGCCGCAAAGCTATTTCAGTTCGGCCCATCGGCTCCGTTAACGCGGGTCAGCTTTTTATTATAATTTTCTTTTTTTTTTTCTTTAAACGCTAATCAATATCCCTCATTGATCCAGTGTTTGGAATCACGAGGGACTCGACGAGAAAAGCTATCGACAGATAAACTAGACACGTTTAAATCCGTATGATATGTAGCCAAGGCTGACTCTCTTGATAGTTGAATGTCAAATTTTCATTTTATATTCCACGTAACACAAGGTGGGCCCGCACAGTATAATGTTACTATACAGTGAGACTTAACAATCCCCCAACGAGATATACAATGAATTAATTTAATAATAATAAACGCTCGCAATCGTCGTTCATCGTCGAAACAAACTCCGATGAAAAATAATTTAATCGCTCGTTCGTTTAACATCGAAAATATTAAATTTCTAATTATGCCAACCGCCCTCATATTATTAACTCGTTTATTGTTTCATCTTCTTACTTCCAATGATTTTCTCCTTTTTTTTATTTTTTTTATTTTTTTTTTTTTCCTACTCTGCTTCCCCATCGCCAACCACTCTCCTAAGTCGCATCGCCACGAAGCATCGTTACGATAAAGTATTGTTGTTGTTTTGTTTTGTTTTTTTTTTTTTTCTATACATATTTCAGAGTCGATCTTCGGTTTTTTTTTGTTTTTTTTCCATTTTTTTTGTTTGTGTATAATATGTGTGTTTTTTTTTTTTTTTTTTTTTACACTATACCGACGTGTCGACAATCCACGTTTGACGCTTATTTTTTTGAGATACGTTCAGTCTCTTGGGCATTCCCATTCACGGTGTATCGAGAGCGCGACAATGGGCTTTCCACCAAATGGCCATTTTTTTTTTCGTCCGAGGAAGAATACCCGATGGAATTTTCACACAGCAGTAGCGAAACGTCGTTCCCACACCGCACATCTGTTACTCCAAATTACACGAATTCTATTTTCTTTTTTCGTTTTTTTTTTTCATTCATTTTTTTTCCCTGCTCATATTCATTTAACTATTTTTTATTTCTTATTTTTTTTTTTTTTTTTTTTTCAATTCTTCCTACAATCGAATGGCACGTATGCGACTGGCGTTGTGTCAATGAAACGTGATCAATGATCGAGACTCGATTATTTTTTTTGTTGTTGTTGTCGTTGGCTTTCTCGTGACATATCGACATAGCCGCGCAATCGCTGTTCACAATACAATTCTCCGGATATATTCATGGTATGTCGGTTCCATTATATTTTTTTTTTTTTTTTTTTTTTCCCCCCCTCGAAGCCTTTAATTTCCATTCCGTCAGTGATTCGACATCGGCGCGACGATTCACCGCGGTGAGAATGTTTTCCGTTTTTTTTTTTTTTTTTTTTTTTTTCACTCTTAGACTATTCACCGTCTCGCCGATGTCGATTCAAATTTTTTTTTTTTACTTTTTTGTTTTTTTTTTTCGTTATTTTTTTTTTTGCTCTCTTATCACATACTCTGATTCTCTCTGGCGAAAGAAAAATAAAGGTCGGATACTTTGTACAAAATACGATACAAGTAGCGATGTAACAACAATTTGCAATAGTTAAATATAATATGTATATGTATATTATGTATATATGTATACGTCATCATCATATTTAATGTTTTCTTTCTCTCTCTCTCTCTCTTTTTTTTTTTTTTGTTTTTTCATGCATACGCACAGTGTGACTCCGCAGCATCGAATTTTATTCCCCCCCCCCCCCCCCCCCCCTCGACGATCGTCACCGTATCATTAATTATTTCTATTCGTCGGCTCTCGTCACAACTCCTTCGCTGTCCCATCGCAGTCAGCTTCTATCAACAATATTGATCTCTCAAGCGCGCACACATGCGCCCTTTTTACGCGGAGCTATTGTGCATTGCCGTTGATGAATTAAATGTTAATTAATCGAAATACATAATTTGACGTTATTAGAATCCCCTTTCGCCTTTATTTTTTTTTTCTCAACGACTTGTTTCAAGAGTCCTTCTATTCTCTTTTAATCTTTGGTTTTCATTAATTTTTCCTATCTTTGGTGTATCGACGTTACGCGATATTGACTGGCCGATATTCCGACCTCTATCACGCTCTCTCCCTTATAATTGTTTCCGGTAACAATACGTATCGATAGAAGAAGCCATTTGCGTTTATCTTTATATTTTTCCTCGAGGAAACAAGAGTCGATTCGTAAGACCCAAAATTATTTCCATTTTTTTTTTTTTTTTTTTTTCTTCATATTTATCGGGCCAAGTGGAGGAAACTTTGGTTCGGATTTTCGCGGGGCTCCGATAACGCATAGACTACCGCGGTGAGACAAACAATAATAATTATATCGTACAATTATAATCGTATTATAATTAACAATACAAATTATAATGATAATATTATTCGACGCGCTCCATTCTACATTTTCTTTCGCCTCGTCACTATTAATCCACAATTAAATCAGTTCGCCACCACCCGTTAATAATAATTCTTAGCGTAGAGGGGAATCACCCGATAAATTATCGATTACAACATTATCGTTAACGGATATGATTATTGTTTGTGTCAGGGGTTTGAGGCATCTCAAGGCACGCCCGCTTACCGTACATTCGTTTATTATTTCTCTTTTTTTTCTTCTTTTTTTTCTTATATCCATAACGATTTTTAAAGCCTATCTCACCCGTCTCTCAAACACTTTCTCACTTTCTCTCCCTCAATTATATATCGTTTCGTCATATATATTTATATGTCGCGCATTAATCTCTCGCATATATATGCCATCGATTTTTGTTCTCTCTATTCCATAAACACTACCCAGGTGGTGGCTCTTTGCCTGATCGGTAATTAAAAAAAAAATAAAAAAAAAAATAAAAAAAAACATAATATGTTCGGCAAAATACAATTCAGTCATTTCTCATTTACGATTCGCCTCCGCTGTGAGGAACGCGACAAATCCGAGAGCGATTTCGAATCGAACCAAACGAGCCGATAGAAGCGCACCTGAGGGAGTCCGCAAGTATTTTCCTTTGGCAATTTGAGGATACAATTTTTCTCAGATATTATAATAGACGTACTCGTGGATAGATAGCCGAGAAGAATTCGAATTAATTGAAGCGACAGTGGAATAGTAAGAGAAAGGACTCGTGTATTATTCTATGTTAATCTATTTATCGGTGCTCGCGAAGTTCGATTAAATCGCTCGGAATTGGAACTCTCGAAATTTCATCGGTCGAGTCGGTCGTATGGTAAAAATTTTCGTTTGGATCTCACCGCTCTCTCATCGCTCGGATTCCCCGCGACGCATTGTACAATCTACTACGTGATTTAACTTGGTTATTTTTTTTTCTCTTAAATCTTTCTTTATAATATATATATATATATATATATATTTTTGTTTTTTTTTCATCGTTGAGTCATCGTTCGACGTGGATGGTCGGCGGGGATCGCATCGTATTCTCGTTCGGGACACATTGTCGCTCTTTTTCTTTCCCCTTTTTTCTTCGAGTCTCCCTCTCTATCTATCTATATAACTCTCTCTACCCCTCACGCTCTCTCGTTGGAATCGAATGGACGAAAGACATACGAATCTCGAATAAATTATATGTAGTATTACGTTATGTATATATGTTACACGAGATCTCATTACAATCTTATAATCCCACCAGGCATCCGCGTTAAATGTAATTCATAATACTCCTCGTCGTTTATCGTCAGCAGCGAAAACAGCTTTATGGCGCGTGCCGAGCAACAGCATTTATTAGCAACTTCGTTTTTCAATTAACGTGGCTGTATTTGTCTTTTCTTTTTTTTTTTTTCCTCTTTACGTAATCGATAATTTTAGAGAAACAATCGGTGAAACATCAACCATTATTCCTCGGATTATGAATAAACGCTCGTCCCAGGAATATCGGCCCAGCCGCGAATTCGCATGGAGAACGCAGGCCCTTTTTTTTGTTTTTGTTTTCCCCGACATACGAAAAGAAAAAAAGACCGGCACGCCGAGTATCAACGCGACAAAATAATAAATTCCTTTTTCGTCTTTTTTATCATCCTCGTAACAACGCAAAATTCTTAGTCGCCGGGAGCTCCCAGGCTCACTTGCCGAGTCCGAATTTCATGAAGATCAATTCTTTTCCTTTGGACAGTATGTCGCCACCGGCGCTCGCGCCAGCCATCTCAGTGAATTTTTGCATGAGATTGG